>OZ014530.1:127974855-128427355 GCA_963966105.1 Volucella zonaria | reverse complement strand
TTACTCCCCCTTAAAAAATAACTTAGTGCACGGGCTTGTTTTTTTATTAGATTATAAAACTTAAAAATAAAACTTACAAACTACCTAAAATAAAAATAAATCTCAATCTAACATACAACCTACTTAAACTATCTTATATGATACAATTATCGTTTTTTTTGTATGGTTACCCCCTATCTGAGACAAGTTCCCATCTCGTTTGTTCTTTTTTCGATACTTTTTTAATTTTTTATTTTTCTTAGATTTTTTATTTTTATTTATTGTAATTTTTATAATTTTTTATGTAATAGGATAGTTACATCTAAATCCATCTAATCCTACCTAAGGCGGCCACGGTTAAAAAAATTTGGGTAACCGACTTTGCTTCCTATTGAAGCTATTTTGTTTTAGAGGAATTCGGCGAAGAAGCTTCCTCTCCTTCAACAAACCACCAAAATTGTTTCTGCTCATATCACGACTCCCTACCGCCCTACTGAACCACAGACGCTCCGTACTGGCATTTGCGACGTCTCTGTTGTATTTGAGTTCGAGCGACATGGAAGATCGCTAATCTCTCCCTCATGATACATATGGTATAGTTAGGGTAGTAAGCCCCGGAGATCAGGTTGTTCAATAATGCCTTGGAATCAACTTAATGATGAAATTGTCCACTCTTATTAAGTTCGTCCTTTAAGAGTGAACAATACGTTGTTAGGACAGAATTTTATTGTGTGTACTTAGATTCTGGTGTTCTGTATAAGCGAAGTCATGCCCTAAGGCAGGCCCTCTCAAACATCTGAATTTTTTCCAATAAACTTGCTTCCACGTTGAACCACACGGAATATCCAAAGGCAAGCATATACCGTATAATAGCCATATAGCAGATCTCCTTCACCCTCGCATCACGTTGGCTGCTATAAAACAGTCTCATTGTAAGAGCAAAAGCAGCTTTGGCTCTAGCCAGAGCAACATCTATATGTTTGCTAAAATATAGATATTGATCTAGCCAGATATCAAGGTATCTGACTACATTTCGACAAACAAGTGGCTGTCCATGCTGTCCCACGATTGAAAACGTTCCCCAATTCTTTCTGTTGTCCTTAGAGGCCCCGACAAAGGCCACCTATACAGAATGGTTTTCGACTTCTGAAAATTGATTTTCAACTTCCTGTCATCGCAACATGTTTCATTTTATCGAAGAAACGTTGAAAAAGATGTTAATGATTTCATTTTTTGACCTGTTCTCTACGCGATAAATCGTCTGCTTACGCTGCGGTATAGTGAAGTGATCCTATTAGATCACTTGTGTAAATGTTTAATAGGATCTGCGAATTTACAGCACCTTGTTGCAACCCGTTTTTAATATGAAATATTCCAGCAGAAGTTATATCGCCATTTTTCACCATGAACCCCTATCTGTGAGCATATTGAAAGGAATATACAAAAGTTGTTTACTAATGAACGATCAGTAGCTTGACGAAGAGTACCTCTAACTACACGGTGTCGAAGGCTTTTTCCAAGTCAATCAGGTAGGCAACAGTACCTCTGCTCTATTGGATGTCAGAAACCAGTTTAGACGCGGCATGAATAACATCAGGAGGCTATTCATCACGTTCTCGAACACCTTACTGACATTTGGAAAAAGACTGATCAATCGGAAACTCTCCGGATTGGAAGTGACTTGTCCCTTTTGGGGATGTAATCTACCACCGAAGTTTTTCAATGCGCTGGATATTAGGCATTATTAAACAGGAAGGTATAAATGCACACCGCTTTGAGTGCGAGATCTCGAAGCAAAATGTTCGGTGTTTCATCGATTCCCACTGATTTCTTACTTCTAATTGCTTGGAAGATCGTTTGGACTTCTTCTTTCGAAATGAACGGGCCTAATACCCTATCATCGGCGATGACATTATTTGCCACATTCTCGTTACTGAACTGAGTCAAACCCGAACTCTCAAATCGCCAGTTCACTATTTCATTTCGGAGGTAGAAATTGTGCACAAGGACTTCGGGCCAATGATTTCATTCGCTTTGTACACTTCCTGGGAAGTCCCCCTATAGCCACTACCTTCTCCTGCGGATCCTCGATCACAAAGAAGTTTGATCATCGACAGCCTCATTTGGATCTATGACTGCTGCTACAAGTATTTGTTCGTTGTTCGTCGTTCGAGCGATTTTAAGACATGGAAGGTCGTTCTGATTACTTCTCCGAAATGTTTTATTTATTTGCGGGAATATATTCGGGTTGATGGTCTTTACAGCTTACAGAATGTCTTTAATTTCCTTTTATTAATGTTTGGAGGTCTTTAATCCACGATTTCAGCGCCATGATCTCCGGGTTATATCTGTCAGTAAACTGTCTGTACAAGGTTTTTTGTATTGACAGCAGTCTACTTTTATGTCGGTGCAGGGTGTCAATAGTTGCGCTGTGGAATAAGTCTTCGTGTGTTGATACCGAGGTATCGTTTCGCCCACTGTTCGTTTAATTGTGTCGTCCATTAGTTGTAGATGCCTGTCAATCTCTTCGATTGATAGATTTCTATTGTACGGTAGGTAGGGCGAATTCGAGAAGAATTCTCTCGACTGTGTTCTGTTGCAAGTCAGTGCCTGTTAGTTCTATTCGAGTGTCGAACAGCAGGAGATCCAAATAGAACCCGCATCTAAGAAACGAAGAACTATCCGCCGTCTTAAGACTGAGTCGGTGCATTACACCATATACAACCGCTTTATACTACGGAGAGGTACATATATACACGATGCATGCTTTCAGGACCGAGAACTTACGTACTATACGACTGTATACCCTTTTAAAATGCAGTCCTTTTCTTACAAAGATCGTAACGCATATTTTTTTTTTTAAAAGAACTTAACATTCAAGTGGGCATGAATACACTTATAATGCTTCAGCATGTGTTAAGTTTTTTGGAAAATGGGATAGAGAGAGAAAGAAAGATGTTTGGGCTCAGTGGTTATTTCGCTCCATGGGTGGCATCTAACATTTAATGAGGAGACTAAATTCTTAGTGGAAGTTGGCTTGATGTTGATTTCTAGTCAATTACTCGTCTTACTTGATTTTCTTTAACTGAAAAAATGGATGATATGTCTTTCGGGCGAAGCAAGGCATATGCCTCGAGTAGAGTCGGGTCGGTTTCTTCATACTATTTTATATTTTCTGTGTCTCATTTTGTGTCCTTTGGTAAGCTTAGTTTCGCTGCCCAAGGGCACATCAGGGGCTTGTTCTTTAAGCAACTTAAATAGTGTGGCTCTTCGTTCGAAACTAATCAGTGGATTAAAATTCACTGCAAGGACCTTCAGGGTTTGCTCCGCCATACGTACTCATTACGACTGGAGATGCGTTAGGCCCGGTAGCAGCTCGTACATTTGAACTACCCGCTTAGCCTGTTCTGTTATCTGACGTTGAAGTAGAGACATCTGCCCCTGAATTCAGAGCAAGATACCCAGCATATCAGACGCAGCTTCCAGTGCGCTAGACGCTGGGGCCTGAGAAGCTACCTTCGGTTGTTGTACCGTATTTCTCCTACTTTTCGCCATTTGGCCATAGGTAATTTGGGGAGTAACGGCTGGTGTTTGTACCTGCACGAGTGGAGGTTTAACTTCCACTTTCTGCTGCCGACCCAGATTTACTCTTTTGATGTACTGTAATTTGGAACAACCCCAATAATTTGCGGTGTGTCCCACGTTCCTACATAATGCACAAGAGAGTTGGCTTCGCGCATTCCTCGGACTTGTGGTCCTTACCGCACTTCACACACCGAGGCTGCACTTCGCAGTTCGACGCGGCGTGCCCGAACCTTTAGCAGCGAACTCATTGTAAAATGTTGTCGCTCTGCTTTACTCTTACCCATGACTCAATCTGGTAGTTTAGGACTTTGATGCTCCTTAGACCATCCAGTTTGCTATTGCGATTTAGCTGAACCAATGAAGAACGGTAGTTTCCGTTTGTCCCTTTTGGCTCTAGCCGTGACAAATGGCTTAACCCCCACAAATTTGAGCTCGTCGCACTCCCCTTTCAGCAGTGTAGTCAGTCGACGGTTCTAGCCCCTTCGGCAGCATTGCTTGCAGCTTTTCACCCTTCGGTTTTTAATTTTGAGGTAGCGCTCCACTGTGTTAAAGTGGTTACGTCCACTCGGTTGTATCGTCCTTTTAAATTTATTTTTGCTGGGGAAACAGGAACAGCTGGGTTAGAAAAAATTCGCAGTGCAATAAACAAACTGTTGGATTTAGAACTATAAAAATAAAAAATCATAATATACTATATAATTCTAAATTTGATAGATGGTAAGATTGTACACCATCTCTCTTCTAACAAATGTACCCACACCTGCTATATTTGTGGAGCTAAGCCCAGTGGCATGAATAAAACAATAACCAACAAACAACCAAAACCTGAATTACAATATACCAGTATACATAGTATACCTACTTTAACTGCCTGGACAAAAGGTTTCGAATGCTTTTTGCATATAGCATACGGGTTAGATGGTAAAAACTGGGCTATGAGACAAAGTGATGAAAAAAAATTAATGGAAACAAACGTGAACAGATAACTGGAATAGATGAGAATACAATAAAGCGATTTCATTTTATACTAACTTGTATATCCTCAGGTTATAATATATGTAGACTTTTCCAGTTTTGAAATTTATGTAATGGAAACAAAAACTTTGTATGTACTTACAAATATACGTGTACCATTCAGAAAATACTAAGCCATTCTGTTCATGACATGAAGCACTTTATAGTTTCCATAAGTCATTTATCGGAAGAAGCCCAAGAAGTCCGAAACAAGAACTGCTGGGATTTCTTTAATATGCTGCTAATAACTTCAGTCCCATTGACAAATTCATTTCGGGAAAAACCATTAAAAAATTAAAATCGATGTCTCGATTTTAATTAAATTCTTTCATTGAACCTGGAACTGACTCTACACAACCAAAACTACCAATGGTCAGTGAAGAGTTTTCAGAGCTTCACACTGACAGTGACATAGAACATGGCGACTCAGAAAGCAGTTCTTCAAGCTCGGATTAATGTTTTATTTCACGTTCGGTATATCCATTTATAATATATTTTTCCATTCTTTTTATAGTACCATTAACAAATTAAATTGTTGACAAACATTTTCTTTTTCATTTTTGACCGAAAATAATACATACTATAAAACGAGGTTTTTCATTTCCCACTTCTAAATGTATGTGGGATTTCAATCCCAATGAAAACACTATCGACTTTTTATTTATTTAAAGGGAAAAGACAAAAAGCGACCGGCCAGCATAATGGTTCAAATAAGACTCAAATACTACTCTACTTGCTTGCTGGATTTTTAAAAAGGTCACGTCGACTCTGGCTTGTTTGTCTCGATCTGTGTGTTTATTCGTTGGTCGCGGTGTCGTCGGTTCATCTGTCGTGTGCTTGCACTATGTATGCACCGTTCAGTCTTTTGTTTTTTGTTGTATTTCGTGTGGTCTTCGTTCCGTTTGGCGACGGATGATTTTACTGTTCTGTCGTCTTTTGGGTATGAATTGTATGCGCCTTCTACGTAGTTATTTGTGTGTGTTATGTATAAGTTTGTCGTACATTCAGTAGGGTATCTCCGCGTCGGTCTGGCTACCTATCCCACATGTACGCGGTCCATTGTGTGGCGTGACTGTGTGCCGACTAACTCCTATTGTTCCCTTAAATCACTACATTCATAAAAGGAAAAATTTTAAAATTTTTATGTATGTAAAGAGTGCTATACAAATTTAATATGAAATAAAACACTTGAAGCTAATGGTAATCTCCACGATATAAGCTTTATTTAACAGATAATTCTATGCCATTATATATTGTTTAAGTATGATATCGGGTATATGCGCTCCACGGCTAGCTCGAATGTAGCACAATCGTGAAGTCCAATTTTCTCCAGCAATATCGAGCAACTGGGGCTGTATATCAGCAATAACACGGCGAATGTCGACTTCCAAATCGTCCAGCGTCTCTGGTTTATCGGCATAGACTAGTGACTTCACATACCCCCAAAGAAAGTGATCTAAAGCTGTGAGTTCACAGGATCGTGGAGGCCAGTTCACAGGTCCATTACGCGAAATTATGCGCTCAGCAAATGTTTCCCGCAGTAAATAGATGGTATCGCGTGGCGTGAGGAATGTTGCGCCATCTTGTTGAAACCAAAGCTCTGTCACGTCAATGCCATTCAACTGAGCAACGAAGAAGTTAGAAATCATGTTTCTATAGCGTTTTCCACTAACGGTAACCTCTGGCCGCAATCGTCCTTAAAGAAATATGGACCGATGATTCCACCAGCCTATAAAGCACACCAAACAGTGAGTTTTAATGGTTGCAAGGGAGTCTAGACAAAGGTTTCTGGGTTTTCTCCACTCCAAATTCGGCAATTTTGCTTGTTTAGATACCAATTTAACCAAAAAACAAACAAAATTATACGTTGAAAATGATTCAGGTTTTCGGCTCATTCACCGAACCTACGACGCGTATAATTTTAACGTGGTTTCAGCTCTTGCACAACCTGGATCTTATAAGCTTTTAAGCCAAGATCTTTCCGTAAAATCTCCAAAAAGTGGATGGGCATAGCTCCAATACTGTGAACGATGGGGAATCGACTCATTCGGATTCTCCTTAATACTGCGCTCCACAATGGCAATAACTTCTTTTGTTCGCACTGTTTGTCGTTTCTGGGTTGCGTATTATCCACTAGAGTGTACATGGTCATGGTGCGAAAAGGATTCATCGTGTTCCACATAACTTGCTCAGATGCACGATTATGTCGACCGTAAAATAGACGTTGCGCACGATAAGTTTGGCGAACCGAACCGTGGTTTGCACAATTTGGACGCGTTGTTCTGACGTTAATCTATTCATCGTAAATGGCAAAAAGTACTAAGCAAAAATCAACTTTCCGCTGTCAAATTGACAGTCCGTAGAAATAGTGTTTAAAACTTCAAAAAAAAACCCTTTATGTATGTACATATATATTTGAATACGGTCTTTTACAATCGAATCTGGAAGGATTAAATCTATAAAATGGTAAAACAGAACTACATATTGTATTTCAACAAAAGCTTCTAAATAATAAAAAGGAAAATATTTACGTAAATTTTTTGTATTTACCTCGCTCTATCTTGATTTTGATATTATATACCTTCTTTGAAAATTAATAACATATAGAGATGTTGTTTGTATGCTTCCGCGATAACGATCAGTGGAGACCACTGTCCCAGTCAATGCACATGCGAGTATATATGTTAGTAAGGTACACCTGTTACTGGTCGATCCTCTTGATCGATAAATTTGCACGAATTTTTTCTATGATAAGTACTAGATGGAGTGAAAAGGGACCTCCTTGACAGCTAGAATGCGCTGCTACTGCAAAAAAGGTTATGTTGCCTTGAAGTCCGTTCATATTTAGGCGATACTGTCTTTAGTTTTGTTTTGACAGCTGATTGTTGTTGACGTGTTTGGCATCATGTTGGGTATGGACAAAAACGATTTTCGTTCTCTCATAAAACATTATTTTTTGAGAGGCAAAACGGCGAAGGAGACAAAAGAAAAGTTGGATAAATATTATGGGGCTAATGCTCCGTCAGATTATTGGTTTCGAGAATTTCGTGGTGGCCGCAACTCCACTATCGATCAAGTCCGAAGCGGCAGGTCCTCCGATGCGGTTACAGAGGACAATGTCAAAAAAATACATGATATGGTGTTCGCTGACCGGAAAGAGAAGGTGCGCCAGCTAGCAGATACCACAAAGATTAGTACTGAGCGCGCACGCCATATTTTGAGCAATATTCTGCATATGAAAAAGTTATCCTGTCGCTGGGTGCCGCGAATGCTCACTTTTGACCAAAAACACGAACGCGAGAGCACTTCGAAAGAGTGTTTGGCCTTGCTGATGCGGAATCGAGAGGACTTTTGGTGTCGATTGGTAACTGGATTTGGATCCCTCGGACTATTATCTCTTCCCAAACCTCAAAAGATGGCTCATCAATAAAGAATTCAGCTCACGCGAGGAAATCATCGACGCCACGGAGGAGTATTTTGCAGACCTTCCGGAAAATTACTTTTCGGACGGGATCAAGAAGTTGGAAAATAGCTGGAATAAGGACTATATTGAATAATATAAAAAACATTTATAAAAAAAAAATTTTTTTAAATCCCAAGGAGGTTACTTTTCACTCCATCTAGTATAAGCAGGTCTTAGAACAGACTTTATGTTTTAACATTTTTGTAGTAAGCACGCGATGTTTATTGAAGAAAGTGACTTCTTCTCATAGTTAAGTGATCTTTCATAGTGAACTAATTAGTAGCAACTATGTACATAGTATCAATCAATTTCACACAAAAACATTTTGCATTATCCAATGATTAGGCCAGTCAAATTCGTAAGATAAGTGAAAGTATACTAATGTTCTAATTATATTTTTTATGCTCGCCGAATAATATCGGACATCTATGTAGTTTTTTTAATTGATGTAAACCATAGTTGTTCAATATCAGACTTAGGGCATATTGAGCTGACTGTTTTATAATGTCGGTGTGCCAAATAAACTATGCAGTCAGTTATTGGCATTAGCATTAACATTAAATATTTATACATACGAGGGGCGTTCAGGATATTCTCGGTATCGGGGTGAAGCTGTGGTTGCATATATAAATTGACTTATTTATCAAGTAATACTATTATTTTAGTGCATTCATGTAAAATTTCATATAAATGTGATTATTAATTCGCGTTTTATCTCTAGTTAAACAGAATCATAATGGCAACTGAGGCGATGATGGTGAAAATTGAGCATCGCGCTGTAATTAAATTTCTCACTAAGCGAGGAAAAAGTCAAAAAACTATTCATGAAGAGATGGTGGCTGTTTACCAGGGTTCCGCACCTTCATTATCAACTGTGCAAAAGTGGTCAAGTGAGTTCAAGAGAGGCAGAGAGAGCATTGAAGACGACCCCCGCTCCGGCGCCCCGGCTACTGCTTGTACGGGAGAAAGCATCAAAGAAGTCGAAAAACTTGTTCTTGAGGATGCCCGAATAAAGGTGAAAATGATGGCAGAGATCACCAAGCTTTCAATTGGTACCATTCACACCATTCTTCATGACCATCTTAACCTTTCAAAGGTCAGTGCAAGGGGGGTGCCACGAATGCTCACAGCGCCTCAGATAAAAAGTGAGAATCGCATGCTGTAGAGAGCTTTTGGAGATGTGTAGTGAGAACGCGGACGGTGTTATGGATCGAATTGTTACTGGGGACGAAACATGGATCCACCACTATGACCCTGAAAGCAAACAAGAGTCCATGCAGTGGCATAAAAAAGGAACAGACCCCCCGAAGAAGTTCAAAGTCACTCCGTCTGCCCGAAAGCTCATGGCCACAGTTTTTTGGGACTCAAAGGGAATCTTTCTCATTGAGTACAAAAAAAAAAGGTGAAACCATCAACGCCACATCCTACGCTTCCACTTTGCATAATTTGCGGGAGGAAATTAAAAAGAAAAGACGGGGTAAACTCGCAGCGGGTGTGTTGCTTCTTCATGACAACGCTCCTGTTCACACGGCGCGAGTTTCCAAGGCTGCTGCGCGAGATTGTGGTTTCGAAGAAATCCAACACCCACCTTATAGTCCAGACCTTGCCCCTAGTGATTATTTCCTGTTTCCGGATTTGAAAAAATGTCTTCGTGGAAAAAGATTTTCGGATGATGAAGAACTCAAGTCGGTATTTTGCAGAGAAAGAGGAAATTTATTATTTTGAGGGTTTAAAAAGGCTTATCTCAAGATGTAACAAATGCATTGATGTTAGGGGAGATCACATTGAAAAATAAAAACAATTTAAATTGAATTCGCATTTTCCTTCATATCGATACCGAGAATATATTGAACGCCCCTCGTAGTCTATTAAAGCTGGATTTAAGAACTAAAATGAATAACAAATGTATGTATTATTGGGGACTGTATGTACTGGATGTGGTTTCCCAGTGGAGACTATAGTGCGACAATTGTAAACAGATCCATGTTCGAGTGAAAAAATCCCTTTGTTGAGGGTTTTAACGGGAGAGATCTTCCTTAAATAAACAGGCTTCAGTTTGATTACGATACACTAATTTGCATCGCGAAGATCTACAACAATGGTCCTTTCAATATGAAACTAAAGCAAAAGAATGACTAAAGTTTCCACTGCGAATCCAAGCCTCTCGTTTGCGTATTTTATTGCCCACATTTAAAAATTGATAGATGTTACTCAGGATCTACTAAAAAAAAACATACCAAAGCGAAAAAGAGTACATATGGGCGATCTGTTGTAAAAGCAAAGAATCAAGGCTTAGCATTGCAACAATGATCAGGACAACAACGGGATCTCAAATGGCGAAATGCTCACGTGCCACTTGAGCTTTAGAAATTGACTTAGAAAGATCGACTCGCTTATTCGCACTGAAAAACAACGCATCATCCCAGAGACGGATTGCTGAATAAACAGCAGTAAGAAAAACGCGGTTATCTCAAATGCGGCAATATGCAACTACGAGTCGCGCGGCACAAACCCCTTCTAGTGGACAAGACCGACCTCGAAAATCGAATTAAGGAACGGCAATATGGTCCTGCGTTTAATTACAACCAAAATGTATTTATGAAAATAAATCTTCTTTTGGGCAACATCGTAGTTGATATAATGCGCCTACAATAAATGAAATTGCAGTCGTTTTGGCTGGACAATAATTTGAGAGCAGATACATTATTTTGCATGATCGAAATCGATCGTTACACAGAATACGTGGAACGCATAGATCCTATGATGCTTTACAATATACACTTTTATTTTGTAAGAGAGAAGATGGTTATTAAAATACAATAGATTAACATTACTCAAACAAATCCTACTTCAGAACTTTTACACTTATCGTATGATGACAAGGCGCAATAAGTTTAATTCACTCCACCGATGTGGCCAGTTGCTCAACAAGTATTGGGTTGACATGTACTCCAAAATTTAAACAGAATGGCTAACCTATATTCACCTTAATCAGAAAAGGCTTAGAGATGAGAGCGACACAATGATTTGCGTACCGATAAAAATGTTTCAAATATTGGTAAGGTGTACAGTACATTTTGCCTTCTACCGTCATCGGTAGTTCGCGATATATGCACCAAAGTACACAGGATGCAATGACATCCGATAGACCTTATGGGCGCTCTGATCTATTTATAACAATGATATTCAACATCAAATGGGCGGAGATAACAATAATTTGTTTCCGGGTAACAAATGTTATTATCGGCATGATATTATTACGATAGTTTTCCATACTAAAGTAAAGAACCTTATGAAATTTATAACTAAAGAAGAGACTTTTTGAAAATGCATATGCTATATGTACAGCTTTGAGTGGCATAGGAGTGGTCTGCCCCATGTACATTTGCTATTCTGGCTTTCAGAAAAAAATCGCAGTAACTACATTGATTCCGTAATATGGTATGTACTGCAATTCCCGACCCAGAAAAAGATAAAGAATTACACGATGCCGTAATAAAAAAACATGATCCATGGTCCATGTGGTCCTCTTAACACAGCGTCGCTATGTAAGGGTGCAAATGTTTGTATTAACGACTGAAACGAATAAAATTTGGAAACTTCAAAGTAAAAAAAAAAAATATTTTCATAATTCATGTAAATTTTTTTTATTTGCTTTAAAACTCTGTTTTTATTAAATTCATTCACAATTACAAAAAATAAAAAAAGTTATTTGGGTTCCCATTCTTTCCTCAACTTCTTTCGAATGTCCTTCATAAGGTTGGTGATAGTTACATCCGTGATCTTTTTGGACGCTCTTTTCAATTTAGCACTAAAATCTCACTTTTCATCAATTTAGCTTTGACCAAAGCCCAATACCTTTCATGTCTTTTGGGACAAAGTCGACATTTTTAGCAACAAGAAAGCTCAACGTCGCATGAGCATGGTGAGCTGAAGCTAAATCTGGCCAAAATAATGTTGAAGCCTCGTGTTTGTTTAAGAAAGGAATCAACCGTTTTTTTAGGCACTCGTTAATGTACACTTCTCCGTCAATTATTCCCGTTGTAACAAGCGATGAGCTTCTGTGCCCACATTGGGAAATGGCCTGCCAAACGAGATATTTTGACCCGAATTTTTCCATCCCAATCGATGTTGTTGATTGCGGAAGAATCTCAGCTTCAAACGAGTTGTAAAACTGCGCACCTGGAAGAGTAGTAAAGTCGGCTTTGACATAAGTTTCGTCATCCGAAACCAAGCACACTTTCTTATTGCCGATCAACTCGTATAGCTTTCGGGCTCGTGTTTTTATGACTTTTTTTTTGCTTTTCAGTAACTTTTGGTATTTTTTGTTTTTATCGTGTTTTTAGACCGTTACGTTTATTAAATCTTTGTACCATTGTTTGGTTGGTATCACATTTCCCAGCAATATCTCTGAATGACATAGTCCGGTTTTTTACGATGGTACCCACTATTTTCCTGTCCAAATTTGTATCATGTGCTCCACTTTTAGCTCCACTTTTCTGCTTACGCTTAACTGTCAACGTCTCCAAATATCGTTTAATAACAGAATTCACTGTACTGCGTGCTATGTTTAAATTTTTTGCGATGAAATGGTTTGGGCGCGAAGTATTTTCGAGCTATTTGTCGATGATCTTTTTACGGCGTTCCTCTTGACTCATATTTTATAAATATTTTAAACCGCACCGAACTAAAATCAGTAACAAACTGAAACTAGAAAATGTACAGGCTAATTTGGGTACAAAATGGGATTGCAATTTGTACGCATTGGAAGTATAGCCCGTATTAAAATTTACAGATTTTATTCGTTTCAGTCCTTAAAGCTTTTTCTTGACTTAACCATTACTGGAAATGATGCATACCCTATGGGATGGGAGAACTGCTACAATAAATACAGGCAAGCAAGATATAAATATAGATAATCTTTGGGTTGTACCATACAATTCGGTTTTGCTTCGTACTTTCAATGCACATATTAATGTTGAGCTATGCAGCTCAGTAAATCTACTAAATACATTTGCAAGTATGTTAATAAAGGAAATGACCAGCAAACATTTTCTCTGCAAAACCGACAAGATGTGTAATCTGCTTGCAAGGCTTTGGGAATGCCTGAAGGAATCTATCTCTAGATCACCAATATCATCACGGCATCTGAACCATTGAGCCTTTGGCACCAGTTTAAAAATAATTTCGCGGAAGACATCTTATATCGGGTGCGAAATATTCATTTAGATATTTATTCGCAGAAACAATATTCAATTCAGTTTCGATTCTCATTGAACAAATAGCTCAATCAAAGTATTGCTGATTTTGGGCTTCTGCTGCCAAACAGTCGTAATGATGGAAACTCATTACTGAAGAAATTCATTAAAGAAATCTCATACAATAGAGAAAAGCTTCTGCGTTATGTAAAAAAATGCGAATGCTGCTTGACTGTGGAGCAAAAATTGGTGTTCAATAGGGTTCTTAACAGCTCTGAACAAAAAAAAATATTGATGTTCCTGGAGGAACGGGCAAAACATTTTCCATTAAATTCATTTTAGCAAAAGTAAGATCCTCGTGAAAAGTTGCCATTGCGGTTGCACCTTCTGGTATTGCCGCAACTGTTAATTCTGTAAGGTGGACGAAAGGCACACATTGCAATTAAATTAGCACGTAACAATGTCCAGATCTGTAATTCGATTTGCAATATTTCTAAGCAAAACGCTATACCAGAGTTATTACAGGAAATTTCCTTAATCGTCTGGGATGAATGTACTATAGCTAACAAAATGCCACTAGAAGCTGTTGACAGGACATTAAGTCACTTACGAATAAGATCGATGGATAGGCCATTTGGACGAGTAACGATGCTACTCGTACTTGCAGGAAATTTTCGCCTGTTATAACTCGCGGAGCTCGAGCCGACAAAGTAAATGCTTGCCTAAAGAAATCCATATTATAGTAATTTATTGAAAAAATGTCTCTTTCAAAAAACACGAGAGTTCACTTAGAGAACGATGCCAATATTCCTCTGCGCATTGGGAATAGAACATTTCCGAAACAAATTGGGAAAGTTACTCTTTCTTTCAATTAAGTAAAATTGATGACTCAATTCAAGATATCCAGAGCTAGACCCTATCATAGTTTAAAGAAAGAGCTATTCTTGCACCTAGAAACAATTCTGAGGCCAATACTAATGAGTTAATTTTGACAAGGGTTAATAGTGTCCTTCACTTTTATAAATCTGTCGACACTGCAGTTAATGCAGAAACTTATACCCACTAATGCTTTGCAATGGAGTAAGGTTGCTGGTTAAAGTTTTGCGACCCAATGTTATTGAAGCAACTATTATAACAGGACCAGGCACAAATGAGGATGTACTCATTCCAAGAATACCAATGATACCTTCGACCTATCCAGGTTGTTGTGCTTTTCTATGACTATGAATAAGATTCAAGGTCAAGTGTTTTCCACATGGACAGGTATGTATTAGACAAGTATACATTCGCATTTGAGTTTGATATGTATTCTCATTCTTTTAGTCACCGCCGTCAAATGAGGTTATCTTCAACGTGCAAGCATTTTTAATCAAACTCAATTCATACAACAATTTGTGCATCCCTATCCAAAAAAATACATATACATGATGATTTTCTTCAAGGAAAAGCTATTCATTATTAGATTTATTACAAAAACAAATATGTAGAAACAGAATATTTTTGTATGCGCTACGAAATGTTAAATATTAAAATTAGATATTGAGACGCAATTGCTACCTCTTTCTTAAGTGCATGCGTTCCCCGTTTCCCATGAATTTATATAGTCAAATTTAGTCCTATTATGAAACAAATGTATCGTATAGAAATACTCGTATTTATCGATGTATATCAAACGTATAGAATTTTATTTTAAATACTTTATTTGTTGTTGTTAAAAATTTGGTGACCACTAAAACCAGAATGGAAATATTTAATAACGTATTGATTTGCAATCAGGCAAATATTTTGACTAACCACCTATATACGAGTATACGAATGAATCTGATGTATAGAGATAATATAAGAAAAAACGCGGTAAAATTTCAAATTCAGAATAAGTGGGTCGATTTCACAGCCCCATTGTGTTGGTAAGTTAGGTATTATGCATTTGTTAATAAGGTAGGTTAACATGCACATATAATGTAAAAAATAATATTGATATTCACACCATATTTTTTAAATTAATGAAAGATTGATTGGCTTCAAAAGTTATTAATAGTATATATGTATATATTATTTACGAGACATGAATAACTTAAATCTTCCAAGTGAGCTTTTCATTTTCAGCTTATTTAAATATACTTTTTATAGTTTTTAAAATTTTCTAGAAAGCTTGATTTACGAATAAGTATACTAAGGGGTTAGATTTAAATTAAAGGTACACACGAATAACATTTTCTTTAAAATGAGAATAACTCAAACAGTACTAGTAAAAATAACCTTTCGAAATATTTTTAGTAATTCCTCTTTTATTACGACGCTAGTCGGCAAAAGCAACATTTATTCGAATATACTTATGTGTACGTATATTTGTGTTTCGTTAAGTGTTGATGCGCAAACTCAATACAAATATTTCTTTTCATATAATGTTTTGAGTTGAAACAAAATGTAGGGGAAAGAAAAATAAAATATCATGAAGACAGTTTAAATCGATTTTTCGTGACAGCCACAAAATTACAAATACCTTTACATCCTCAGTGTAAAATATCAACAATGGGAATGCTGCACCTTACAATATTTTGCGTCAACGTGTGTATTAGAAAATTATAATGAAAAAGCAAAAAGGAGATATTTAACTACAAGATGCTAATCCCCGTAATTTATACTATTGAAGACCAACTCAACATTTATGCGAGGACAACTTATAGATAAATTTCATCACCCAACTGATTAAAACAACAACTAAAAATTATCTAGTTTTCTCAAAATTTATATTAAATATTTTTCGATAGTTAGCATAATTAAAACAGGCGCATAATTTTATACGAAGAATTTCGCATAAAATTGTATTTAAAAAGAAATTCACTTTATTGTAATTCATATCATGAAATGATTTTGGTAAACCAAATATTATATGTATACATATTTATCAATCAACAAAAAAACAAAACAATTAAAAAAATATCAACAAAATATAACTATATCGATCCGTAACAAGAGAAAATAAGAACACTCTTCATTAAATATATGTATGTTCATGTTATGTGTAAACATATGTGCTAATAAACTAGAGCCTTACTTACGAGTAAGGCGACATGAGACCGAAGTTATATTTTTATCTTTTATGAAATTATTAACTTAATAAGGAATTAAAGTGCAAATTATTATTATTATTGATATTACTACTATTTTTATTGTTATTAAATTATTGGGTTGGAAAGAAACTTATTACGGTTTTTCAGTGTGGAATAAAATTATGTTTTTTATACAAAGGGTAAAACTAATCAGTGACATGCTTTCTCTTCTGTTCGATGTTCCGAAATCCTTCTGGGTAACCTCATGACTCCGTGTTCATACTCGTAGTGCGATTTGTGGTCATCCGCATTGGTGAAAGTTTTATCGTTCAAAGTGTTTGCCATCAATCCTCAATCATTTTTCATGAGTTACCAAACATGTGTGTGATCTAGCTTAAGGGGGTAGTCTCATGTCCAAGGTTAAATTGTGAAGGTTTCTAAAGATTTTTTTTTGCGGAAAATGAAATACAATCTTCTTATAATAATTATATGTTGTTATTTAGCGTTTGAATAATACAACAAAATTTTTGTTAAATAAAAAAAATTATTTTAACGTCATTTTGGTGAGGTAAAGTAGGTCTCTTCAAAAAAAAAAAGTAGGCAGCTGGCCCCCCTGATTACTCCTTTTGTAATTATCGGAAATCGGAATTCCAAAAAAATTTTATTCAGTAGGGTTGTCATCTGTCCCGTATTATATTTAAAAAATTTGAGTGAAATATAACCGTAAAAATAGGCCTTTTTGCTAATTTTATTTTTAGAAAAAATATAAAATAAATCTAGTTTACAAAGACAGAAGTTTATTGTACATACAAGGGGCGTTCAACATATTCTCGGTATCGGGGTGAAGCTGCGCTTGTATATATAAATTGACTTATTTATCAAGTAATACTATTATTTTAGTGCATTCATGTAAAATTTCATATAAATGTTATTATTAATTCGCGTTTTATCTCTAGTTAAACAGAATCATAATGGCAACTGAGACGATGATGGTGAAAATTGAGCATCGCGCTATAATTAAATTTCTCACTAAGCAAGGAAGAAGTCAAAAAACTATTCATGAAGAGATGGTGGCTATTTATCAGGGTTCCGCACCTTCATTATCAACTGTGCAAAAGTGGTCAAGTGAGTTCAAGAGAGGCAGAGAGAGCATTGAAGACGACCCCCGCTCCGGCGCCCCGGCTACTGCTTGTACGGGAGAAAGCATCAAAGAAGTCGAAAAACTTGTTCTTGAGGATGCCCGAATAAAGGTGAAAATGATGGCAGAGATCACCAAGCTTTCAATTGGTACCATTCACACCATTCTTCACGACCATCTTAACCTTTCAAAGGTCAGTGCAAGGTGGGTGCCACGAATGCTCACAGCGCCTCAGAAAAAAGTGAGAATCGCATGCTGTAGAGAGCTTTTGGAGATGTGTAGTGAGAACGTGGACGGTGTTATGGATCGAATTGTTACTGGGGACGAAACATGGGTCCACCACTATGACCCTGAAAGTAAACAAGAGTCCATGCAGTGTCATAAAAAAGGAACAGACCCTCCGAAGAAGTTCAAAGTCACGCCGTCTGCCGGGAAGCTCATGGCCACAGTTTTTTGGGACTCAAAGGGAATCTTGCTCATTGAGTACAAAAAAAAAAGGTGAAACCATCAACGCCACATCCTACGCTTCCACTTTGCATAATTTGCGGGGGGAAATTAAAAAGAAAAGACGGGGTAAACTCGCAGCGGGTGTGTTGCTTCTTCATGCCAACGCTCCTGTTCACACGGCGCAAGTTTCCAAGGCTGCTGCGCGAGATTGTGGTTTCGAAGAAATCCAACACCCACCCTATAGTCCAGACCTTGCCCCTAGTGATTATTTCCTGTTTCCGGATTTGAAAAAATGTCTTCGTGGAAAAAGATTTTCGGATGATGAAGAACTCAAGTCGGCAATAAATGGAGGAGGAGGAAATTTATTTTTTTGAGGGTTTAAAAAAGCTTATCTCAAGATGTAACAAATGCATAAATAAAAACAATTTAAATTGAATTCACATTTTTCTTCATATCGATACCGAGAATATATTAAACGCCCCTCGTATGGGTGCGGCCAACATGAAAAATGCAGTTTCGAGATAAACGCGTTTAAAATTCTAAGTTATAGAAAGCCTACCTGGCGGCCTTGTACTGTATTGTGAAAAACAAGTACAAGTACAAGTATCCGGCCATAATCTTTTGGGATATCATTTTTCAGGTCCTAAGGGACCATTGAAAGCAATAAAAAAATCGGTTTTTGAAAATCCTAGAGTGACCTTAAAATGACACCTATCAAATACCAAAAGAAAAAAATCATAACATTGAAAAAAGCGAGAATCAACAAACATGACGAAATATTCTTGTAAAAATCGTAACAACTTTCTTGCCAATCCAATATTATCTGCTAATTCTTACGCTGCTCCTGCTATCCAAGAGTCTGAAACACCTATAATGTCAATTCCACCCGCCGCAACCGCACGGAAACTTATCATACTCTTTAGTCTAATATGTATACGTCTTGAGTAGCAACTAGGCTAGACAAAATTGATTCAAAAAAATCAGTTCTTATTCTCTTTTCGTCAAAGGCTCTCATCTTTACGCTGATACTGTCAAGATTTCAGATAAAACATAATTTTTGTTATCACCTTACCACACAACCAACCGCTACTATAAACTCGACCTACCGTCTGGGTATGGATAGTTATATCGAAGCTCGGCCAGTGCCAATCTCGATCTTTGTAATACGGACGGAGCAACCTAGCAAGAAGTACGAGAAAACCGTCATGCCTAAGTTCACTCACACCTTCAGCGCCGCTTATTTGACTTTGAATTTGTACGTACCTAATATGTGGTCTCTATGAGTACTTATACCTCAACCACGTTTATCTTCTCCTCAACAACCTTCATCTTACCTTTTACTACCAACATTTTAGAGGCCCTCGTTCAAGAGCTACTCATTGCGTTCGCGTTTAGTTTCTCTATATACAATACATATACTCTTACTGAAACCAATCTTATCCGACACATAAAAACCAAGAGTTATTTATCGCTTCTTACAATATTTTTCGTGATGACGACTCTACCCTCTTTAGCCATCCACAACAGTCTTGACTACTCTCTCATTGCTATTTTGTTTTCTTCTAAATTCGACTTTGTATCAATATAAATAACAGTTCTCCGTGTTGCTATATTCCTCTAGTCCAATCTATCGAAACCTACCTAATTGGTACCGAAGCAATCGACGTTACAACCGACTTATCTGAATCCCTTAACGATATCTTTATCTTTAATCTACTACCATGACCTACCTACTACCATCGGCTCTTCATATTCTTAAAGTAGATATAAGAAGACAAGACCTGTCATACCATAAGTGTAATGTTCCTTTTAAATGCGCCTTCTTAGCCCCCATTATGACTAATTCTGGTGTTTTACAAGACACCAAAGCTCTTTAAGATGTCCTCGATACGTTTTCTATTTGAGACTGAGTCTGGAAAGATGCGGAAGGCCTCTGGAGGAAAAAAGGGTAAGAGTCTGCACATAGAACCTCAAGAAGGGGTCAATGAGATCGAATGAAGAGTCACACTGTTGAAGTTGCTCATGCAGCAAGGTCCTGATGTGCTTTCCTAAGCTAATCAGAAACGCAAAGTGAAAATATACAAAATAGTACGAAGAAACCGACTTAACACCACAAGTGGTATTGCGATTTTTAGAAAAAAAAAATACTTATGATTCAAAAGAGTGTACAGCCGTATAGTGCGAAGGTTCCAGATGCTGGAGGTATGTATCGCGTACACCTTCTCCGTAGTGGATAGCGGTTGTACAATACATGGTCTGTATCGATACACCTGAAGCTACCTAATCTACACTGCTCATCTCAGAAATTGAGTCAAATGGATTAAAGAGCCATTACATCCACCGTAATACTCATACATATAGGGGAGTATCTTTCTATCTATTCAGTAAACCCAAGGAACAGAAAGAATAGCTTTGATATTTCAAGAAAAAACCATCCGCAACTAGGAAAATAACAAGATAAATTCTTATATTAACGAATAGTGTATCATACTCGTATTATAAACATAGAAATAAAGAACAAAATTCTGAAATAAAATATATTGTATTACTTCTCTTCTCAATTGCACATTTACGTATGCACAACTAGCAATTGTTCAAACAACTTTTCCTGCTGAGTATCCAGTTCAACGCGGGGTGGTTTAACATGTTTAACAGCAAACATGATTTGTCTAAACAGCATAAACATAAACCAAGTTCATTGTCAACTAAGGCTGAACACACCACGGAGCAGTCAAAACGTTTTTTCTTGCCGTATCGAACAACAATCCATTGATTCTGGGTTATAAGAACCACCAGAGCAGGCGAAACAAAAAACGTGTTTTTGATTCGATGTGCATCATGACTGGTTGTCGAAAATACATGGCTTTTCATACGGCCAACACACACCAAACGCAACAAAACGTTTCAAACTACTGTCGTTGCCGATTATTACATACTTCCTTATGGCGCAACACACACCGCACACGACAAGGCAAAATGAAAAAACATGCTCGGTTGTCGATAGCTGGATCGTTGTTTGTCCGAAACAGAAATTCGTTGTTGTTGTTTTTTTTTTGCATTGGCTTTCATTTATTTGCGACTTTTCATACACAATGGACGTGGACGCAGAGAAATTAATATATTTAATCGAGGCTAGAAGCCCAATATATAATTACAAAGATAAAGACCATTCAAATAAAATTATTATCGAAAAGCTGTGGGTAGAAGTAGCTACCGAAATGAAGTGTACGGGTAAGTTTATAGTATTTCATTTATTATAAATATATATATGTATACGTACATGTACAACGTACATAGTAAATTAATTTGCGTATTTACATTGCCAAGGAACAGAGCCAGCAGCTGAATATGCAACAAATTGATTGCGTACATTTCGTGCAGCATTTGATGGTCTTCTATTTTGATTATTTTCACTGTCTTCTTCCTGGACTATGTCGTCCATAGCTTCTCGCTCAACATGTATTTCCTCAAGCAAATTTTCGCGTTGTCGAATCATATTATGCAAAGTACAGGAAGCTAATATAATAATTTGCACTTTACGAGTATCTGGCGACAGTAAAATGACAGTCTCAAAAATACGAAATTTTTTGGTAAGCATACCAAATGCGCATTCAACTACTCTTCTAGCTCTTGATAAACGATAGTTGTAGATTCTTGTTTCCTTTGTGAGATTATTTCGTGCGAAAGGTCTCACTACATTTGTAAGAAGCGGATAGCCTTCATCTGCCACAAAAACGAAAGCTAAATATTCCTGGCTTTCAGCACATAGTTTTTGCTTATCTGGCAAGTTCAATTCCTTATTAATAGTGCTTAAATACACCACTATCGGAATTTCTTCCAAAGTCACCAACATCAACACAAATGAACTGCCCGCGTGCATCGGCTACAGCCTGCAGGTGTATAGAATGGAATTTCTTGTAGTTATAATAATCTGATCCGGCATTTGGAGGGCACTGTATTCTTATGTGCTTCCCATCTATAGCTCCTAAGCAATTAGGAAAATTCCACATCTTGCAAAATACATCCGATATAGAAGTCCATTTCTCTACACCTAGTTTTGGCAAATAAACGGGTGATAGTGCTTCCCAAAGTTTTCATGACAATTTTTTCAATTGTAGACGCACCACAGCGAAAATTTTTTTTTTATTATTTCTTAATTTGGTCGAATATTAAACATATGAAATTTTTGTAGTATTGGAATGTACAAATAAATGGGCGAGTCTGCGCAATTCCTACTCCAGACAACTGAGAGAAGAACGAAGCAAGCCATCAGGATCGCATGGAAAACAGAAAAAAAAATGGTATTTGGCAGACGCTGTCATTTTTAAAAGATTATATAAATCAGCACCGCAATACTGGAAGCAGTTTATGTAGCCCGGATGTTGAAGAGAATGCAGATGAAATATCGCTAGTTGATTCTCCGACTTGTCTGAGCGAAACACAATCAACTACAAATACTGCCAAAAACAGCCCTGTGCCATGCAAAAGGTCTAAGGTTTCGATATCAGAAATGATAGCGGGTCCAATGATTGAGTTTTTGCAGTCAAGAACTAGAGATAAGCCACAAGATGCCTTATTTTTTAAGAATATGCTTGCTGATTATCAAAAACTTTCTAGTAAGAGACAAAGAGCATTCAGAGTGCAGATAATAAATACCATGAATATAATGCAAGAAAAGGAGGAAAATGAAGCCCATGCATCAACTGCATCATCAGCAGGAGCAGTTAATTCTAACTACGCTGGTCAACAACATGAGTTCAGAAGCTATTCAAATTCAAATTATGAAAATTGGCCAAATTAGAATTTTTTGCATTCTATTTAAGATATACATACTTTTTGGAATTATTTATGATTTTATTTGAATTTTTTTACCAAAGAAGGTATTTTTAAGTTGTTTGAAATAAATATTATTTTTATATACAAGCATTTTGTCTTTATTTTTACTTACCGTAGTGTCATAAATAATCTTTCACCAGAAGTTATGCTTTTTCGGTAGTTAGTATCTTGTTTAGCAATTGCATTTTCAATTAACTCAAGCAAGTAATCGAATGTTTCAATCTTCATTCTTGTGAAATTTCTAAATTTATCAGGGTAAGTCCTTAATTCTGCCATCAGGTTTTTAATGATGTCCTCTGCATCTCGTTTTTGATTGTAGGGATGAACCCACCACTCTCTATTTTGTGCTTCATGTATCTCACAAACTTCAATCAAATTAAATAAAACTGGCACAACTTCATCGTCTGTATCGGACCACATATTGAACAACAGTATGAAGAAGTCGCAAACCCAGTTTTGTTTCGTCTCAACCCACACCAAACGAAACAAAAAAGCGAAGCCATTTTTTTTGTTACATTGTGCTTCGGTTGGTGTGTGTTGAAAAAAAAAACATGTTTTCTTGCCTGTACATCAAAAAATGTTTTGACAGCTCCGGTGTGTGTTCAGCCTAAGAGTGACAAGTGCGAACGCTATTAAAGTATTAATCAAGTTTCACATTTCTTTTTGGTATTATTTTTTTCAATAATGTAGGCTGAGTAATTTTCATTAATCATCTATTCTCAAAGTAAATCAAGTACAGTAAACATACAGAACAAAATAAAGTTAGTGAGTGAGTCTGTTTGGGGTACTTGGGCTACGAGTACATATGTTATGTATAGTATAATCAAAACAGGAATCAATTTATGCAATCACATCTTAGATCTAGGTTTAGACACAAACTTTACTTTGCATGTTGCTTAGAACTCTTTTGAAAGTCGGTTATGATCTTATGATATAATACAGTCTGGTGAAAGGAACAATAGATTCGGATAAGGTTGATTTTAGTGTTAAGACGACTCATGCAAACGTGGTGACGATCGTTACCTACCACTTTTCAATCAGTTGTAGAAGGGATTTTCTGGGAGCTTCCGTGGACCAGCAGCTCAACAATCAAATTCTCTGGCCCAGATGGACTACCCGCCGTTTTTCTTAAAAAATGCTCTTCCAACCTGTCTCTACACCTTTCCTACTTTTTTCGTCTATACCTTACACAGGGTGAATTTCTCCAGATTTTGAATATAAATATGTTATACCATATAACAATAGAGAGGCTAAATATAAGAAATAAATAATAACAATAAAAGACCAAAGGTGAACCAAAAAATTGGATGAGCTAAAATAGATATAACATACATATGTTATATTGACTTCATAAATAGAAATGTGCAACATTGATATTTGATAATATTATCAAATATATTGTGGATTATCTAAGAATTATAAAGGCTCAGGAATTTAGAGGGGCCATAGCAAATATACTTACGCTCACATCTGTAAATACAGGCCAGCTGGTTTGACAATTCGTGCCACACAGAAAGATCCACGTCCACACCTTTTTTTTTTTTTAGTCAAAAGATGTTGTGTATTAAATGCTGATGAAAAAACGTGTTTCTGTTTCTACTAAAGTGAAAAAGTTAAAAGCGAACTCAATAAACAAACAATTAGAAACATTTTGGCCGCTTCCATGGCCCAGTGGTAGCGGTGTTCGGGTAGTGAGTCTGATTGCCGAAAAAATTGCATTGACTTTTTATTTTTAAAAGTTGAATCAAACAAACAATAATTGTTACTTTGAATACGAAAGTGTGATCGGACGATGATTAACAACGACCAGCCCGCTTTTCTAATAGCGGGTCCAGGAGATGGCACAATGTCATTTGATAATATTGCAAAAAAAGAAGGGAGGAGGCTGATATCAACTCCGAATCTTGTAAAGCACCCCTCCCTATCAGCTTCTACTGAAAAGCTTCCAGGTAGAGTAAGGGAAGAGGCGCCAACAACGTCAATAAGGACAACAGCTGAGTAAGACCAAGACGAATACCCATATGTGTCTGATGGCGGTGAGAGCCACTATATGGAAGGCGAGAATACCCTCCAATCTCTGGTGGCCACAGAGAAGAGGAAGAGGTGCATGCACTAAAAAGCAGCATTAAAGAGTTGCAACAAGAAGTACTGACTATTAAAGCCAAACAAGCGACGAGAAGACAAAAGAAGCTATAACAAGAACTCCTGAGCTCCCAGCAACAGCTCACAAATAG
The DNA here is from genome assembly GCA_963966105.1 of Volucella zonaria. Classification (NCBI taxonomy): domain Eukaryota; kingdom Metazoa; phylum Arthropoda; class Insecta; order Diptera; family Syrphidae; genus Volucella; species Volucella zonaria. The sequence goes on along the minus strand of OZ014530.1, from coordinate 128,402,408 downwards.
CTAGGCTAAGCAGAAAGCCGCTACAACAACAAAGAAAAAAGCATAAGTGCTAACGAAAAAGCAAGCACAACAGAATTAACAACAACAGCCGCAGCAACAAAAACAACAACAACAGTAGAAAGTCAACATACAGAAAGTACCCCGAATCAACATATAAAGGGGCTCCTTGCACTGCTGAAAGAGAAGAAGTGTGTTAATATTTTTTCCCAAAAACTTCAAATCGAAATGTTCACCACAAATGTATGGCCGTTTATGATTTTCAACTTTATCTCGGGATTCTTCTGCCCGTGCTAGCCAGTCATTATATTTCTTAGTTCCCTTTTTAGGAAACCTTTCTGGAAATTGTGCAGTTGTTGCATTGCAGCATACAATAGCGCACTTTATTATTTTCGCAATTTTTTTGTATTTGTAAGTACCAAAGTACCTAATCAACCTGAAATAAACTTAAATAATATATTTTAACTTTCCTAGATTAACTCTTCAAAATTTTTACTGGACACACGCAGTAAAACATCACTTTTCACTTCGAAAAAATACAAAAATACAATTTTTTACCACACCACAGATCTACACAGATCGAAACTTCGGTCAATATAGCAAAATGAAAAGGGAAAATACGTACCTACATATGGATATATCTACATACACATATATGTATAAATGAAATTGTGTTTCGCAGTCGCAGGTCGCAGACAGTATAAAGAATAGCAAAAGAAAAAGCTTTTCGCACAGAAAATTGATTTTCCGTTTTTTTTTTCTTTGCGAAGCAGAAAAGCTTATTGTTTGCCCATCGTTGTTTGCTCATCGCAAAAAAGATCAACATTTTTTTTGTATGGGGATGCGACATCTGGGTAAGTTGATTATCTGTGATACAACTATTTCCAGTCCATGTGCCGCCACCAAATCCATTGAGTTTGAATTTGTCGGAACGAATGATTGATCCAATACTATTTGCAGCACGCCGTTGGATAAGGGACTTATCGCTGCCTGTGCCGATGAAGGCGATGACGTTGTGACCGTTGAGCTGGATGTTTTTCGCTCTGTTGTCAACTAAATCTGCATTGAATGCCATCCAAAGATGCTATTCTTTGGATCGTTGGTTGTCGTTCTATTCTTTTCGGGCCAAGAAATATTGGCGTGCCCAATTCGGCGGCAAATCGTTCAACGTTGTTTGCAGGGCAGTTAATGGAGATGTGTCCTATCTGATCACAATTAAAACATTTCACTAATCTGATTTAATAGGCTATTTATTCTTGAAAATTTATTAAGCCTTCACATTTTTAATAAGATTGTTATTTTCATGTGCAAATACAAATAAATAAAATAAAATAAATAAACTAAAAGACAAAGAAGACTTATTAATATTCGATGAGATTAGTATCCAGGCGAATTTCACATACAACAAATATAAAGACATAATCGAGGGGTTCGTTGATTATGGAGAAAATCAAAGATTGAATTTCTGTGCGAAATCAGTTTGCGTGTTCATGATTCGTAGTATATGTGGTAAATATAAACAAGTGCTTTATCATGTGATCTGTCCAAGCAATATACCAGCAAAGCAGCTCGAAATTGAAGTATACAACTGTATTGACATATGTAGAAATCTGGGACTAAACGTAAGAAGCATTTGCTGTGACCAAGGCCCTACGAATCGAAGTCTTTTCAATAAATTAAAGCTGGATGAGGACAACAGTTCCATAAAGAAAAAAAAGTGTATGAAATGTATGATGTGCCACATTTAATTAAAAGCGTATGAAACAATCGTTTAAGATCAGACTTACAAAATCTGGAGTTTGTAAGTTGGAAAATAGTTGATTATATCTACGAGGGGCGTTCAATATATTCTCGGTTTCGATATGAAGGAAAATGCGAATTCAATTTAAATTGTTTTTATTTTTCAATATAATCTCCCCTAACATCAATGCATTTATTACATCTTGAGATAAGCTTTTTTAAACCCTCAAAAAAATAAATTTCCTCTTTCTCTGCAAAATACCGACTTGAGTTCTTCATCATCCGAAAATCTTTTTCCACGAAGACATTTTTTCAAATCCGGAAACAGGAAATAATCACTAGGGGCAAGGTCTGGACTATAGGGTGGGTGTTGGATTTCTTCGAAACCACAATCTCGCGCAGCAGCCTTGGAAACTTGCGCCGTGTCAACAAGAGCGTTGTCATGAAGAAGCAACACACCCGCTGCGAGTTTACCCCGTCTTTTCTTTTTAATTTCCTCCCACAAATTATGCAAAGTGGAAGCGTAGGATGTGGCGTTGATGGTTTCACCTTTTTTTTTTGTACTCAATGAGCAAGATTCCCTTTGAGTCCCAAAAAACTGTGGCCATGAGCTTCCCGGCAGACGGCGTGACTTTGAACTTCTTCGGAGGGTCTGTTCCTTTTTTATGCCACTGCATGGACTCTTGTTTACTTTCAGGGTCATAGTGGTGGACCCATGTTTCGTCCCCAGTAACAATTCGATCCATAACACCGTCCGCGTTCTCACTACACATCTCCAAAAGCTCTCTACAGCATGCGATTCTCACTTTTTTCTGAGGCGCTGTAAGCATTCGTGGCACCCACCTTGCACTGACCTTTGAAAGGTTAAGATGGTCATGAAGAATGGTGTGAATGGTACCAATTGAAAGCTTGGTGATCTCTGCCATCATTTTCACCTTTATTCGGGCATCCTCAAGAACAAGTTTTTCGACTTCTTTGATGCTTTCTCCCGTACAAGCAGTAGCCGGGGCGCCAGAGCGGGGGTCGTCTTCAATGCTCTCTCTGCCTCTCTTGAACTCACTTGACCACTTTTGCACAGTTGATAATGAAGGTGCGGAACCCTGATAAACAGCCACCATCTCTTCATGAATAGTTTTTTGACTTTTTCCTTGCTTAGTGAGAAATTTAATTACAGCGCGATGCTCAAGTTTCACCATCATCGTCTCAGTTGCCATTATGATTCTGTTTAACTAGAGATAAAACGCGAATTAATAATCACATTTATACGAAATTTTACATGAATGCACTAAAATAATAGTATCACTTGATAAATAAGTCAATTTATATATACAACCACAGCTTCACCCCGATATCGAGAATATGTTGATCGCCCCTCATATAATACAGAAAGAAATAATACCACAAAAATGTGTCCATAACTAAAATATGCTCATATAGATCCCACAGAATTTCAAAAAATTAATGTGAAACTAGCAGCACAAGTACTTAGCAGATCCGTGGCCTGCATTTTTGTTTTTATAATCGGAGCGCGCTCAAGGCGTTTTGTACCCTTAAAATGTATGTACACAGCGCGGGCGAAGGAAATTTAGGGAGGAAGAAAAGGCAGGTATCGATGTACATTGTTTTTAAATGTTTTTAAGTTATAACGACGAGGAAACACAGAGATTGGCAGGGCATTCCATAAGCGAGTTGTACGGCTTAGGAAAGAATCACGATATTTTAAAGTACGTTCGAAAATGGGCTTGAGGGTATACTGATAGGCATTCATGGCGAGACGGGTGTTACTGTTGAAAGTTTGAATGGGCGGAATGCTACTGGCGATTTCAATGGAGCACTGGTGGTGGAAATAGCGATAAAACAAAGTGAGACAGGAGATATTTCGTCGGCCTTCGAGGGTGTCAATTGACTGACTGATATTAGTATCACCAATGAGTTTTATCGCACGGTTTTGAATCCTATCTAGCAGGTGCAGAGATGTTTTAGGAGCACCTGACCAGATGTGGGCATTGTACTCCAATTTAAGGCGGATGAATGCCTTATATATTGTGGCCAAATCAGAGGGGGTAAAATATTTCTTACATCGCTTGAGGAAACCTAGACATTTCGCAGCATTTTTGGCGACATCGAATATATGGTCATTCCAACGTAAGTTGTCACTGACACACATTCCGAGAATAGAAAGTTTATCGGTTTCGACGATGCAAGTGCCATTCATGGATAATGGCTGGGTATTTGGATTTCGCTTTAATGACAGCTGACAGCATTGAGTTTTGGAAGCATTAAATTCCACTCGGTTGATAGTTCCCCAATTGGTTATGCTGTTAATATCGGAATTTAATGAGCTTAACATACGCTGCCGTTCCTGTTCTACAGCCCAAGAGCAGGGACGTGAGTCCGGGAACGAATACGAAAAACAGAGAGTGCTGTCATCAGCAAAGGAATATATTGGATTAGAAGTGGCAGACAAGAGATCATTAATGAAAATTAAAAAGAGTGTCGGAGACAGAACGGAGCCCTGGGGTACACCAGCATTTATTTTGTGAATATCAGACTTGAAACCGTCCAAGACAACTTGAATTGAACGTTCCGAGAGGTAATTTCTAATCCATTGAAGAAGAGTCATCGATCCCAAAAGCACTCATTTTCGACAAAAGAGCCTGATGCCAAGCTCTGTCAAATGCCTTAAAAATATCAAGTGCAACTATCTTGCTTTCGCAAGATACGCTTTGGTTCCACTTTTTGGTGAGAGATTCCATCAAATCACCAGTGGAGCTGTAGTTACGAAAACCATAGTGCCGGTCATTGAGAAGTTTTCGTGTTTCGAGATATTTCACGAGCTGACGGTTTATCAGCGTTTCCATGACCTTGGAAAGAAGGGACGTAAGTGCAATGGGTCTGTAGGAGGAGAGAGAAGAAGATTCGCCTTTTTTAGGGACGGGCACACGAGTGCGAAAGTGGATTCGTCCCATTGTAGATTCGACGCACTCAAGCGTAGGCGGGAACAAAGAACAATCTGGGAGTGTTGAGCTAGCCGCAAAGTGTGCAGCAAGCAGATTGGCCTTGTCCAAAGAGCTGACAGCTGGAATGTCATTGTGAATGAGCGTTGGGATGGAGGATGAGGCAGAATTTCTAATGTTTTTGACGAATAACCAAAAATTTTTACTGCCTTTGGGACATTGCAGTATTTTTTGCGTCAGTTTTTGGTCGTATAGGAATTTCACACGCTTGAGAAAGACGTTGCAGTCATTTCTGACTCGTTTGAACTTTTTTCGGTTTTCCTCCGTCGGGTTGGTCTTGTAGGACCGAAAAAACAATTCTCTAACCCTGACAGCCTCTTTACAGCTCGAGTCGTACCATGCTTTTTTTTTTTGCTTTGATACACTTCATCCGATGAGGGATAAAGCATCTCATTCCAAAGAGAATAGTTTCTGTGATCATGTCAGCAGCGGCATCCACGTCGCTATCGAGGAAACATAACGACCAGTTAAAATTCCTAAAGAAGCTGTTAAGGCCGCTCCAGTTGGCTTTCTCGTATTGCCATACGGTTCTTTTAGGGATCTTTTCTCTAACTGTGTGGTGGGTGTACGAGAATTTAGCTGATATGACACAATGGTCCGACAAGCCTAGAGGGGAGAGCACGTCAACGCAGTACTTGTCAGGGTGAGAAGTTAAAAACAAGTCCAGGGTATTGACGGTATGACTATCAACGTCAGGTATTCGTGTGGGCTCATTTACAAGCTGGGTTAAGTTATTTTCCGCAGCGAAGATCTCAACACACCGTCCTTCGGGTGTTGTCTGTCCAGAATGTCGAAGCCAACCAGAATTGTGTATATTGAAATCGCCCGTAATCACGATTTCAGTATGAGGATACAGGGATACAATTCTTTGAATGGAGTCAGACAGCGCATCAAACTCGTGAAAGGTCAAATTGCTGTCCAGTTTGGGGCTTCTGTAAATAAAGCGGTAGTGGATAATTTGCTTACGGAGATGGAATTTTAACCACATGAAATTGAATTCCGGATTGGAACAGAGACTACATTGGTAAGCTACATCACTACGCACGTAAATGGCGAGACCGCGGTGAGAGAAGAATAATGGCACGAGTTCGTAGCCAGGTAGCTTCAGATCAGAGTGATCTGAGAGGTGTAGGCGGGGATCTACCTGTGTTTCACTAAGTGCCAAAACAGCTGGTCTGTATTTGCAGACGTGGACGTACGCAGAAAAGTGATTACTTTTTAGCCCGCGTATATTGGCAATATCTACTCTGAATTCCCCAGTCATTACAAAGAAGGACAAACACAAAAAACACAAACACCGACGATACTAAGCAAGGCTGCGAAGTGAAAATTCTGACGTTGGTTCACCGAATCAAATTGTTGTAGGTGTTATGCCCTTACAACAATATGAAACAGTGCACCAACAAAATTTTCACTCACAACCCGCTATCCATCAGTTGTTACATACACTCAGTCACCGTATGATAAATACAGTAACGGCAGTGGCCGAGTGCAAGCAACAGTACAACGACCAGGAGCGGGAGAGGTGGGATACCCGCACTGTGTGATATTTTTGTTATGCACTGCACTGTTATGGGGTTTTGTGTGTTTTTTTGCACATGCGCGCGGTGGTTTGGGTTTTTTTTTTTTTTTTTTTGTACACTGAGGGTTTTTGTTTTTTTTTTGTGCAGCACATGAGAGATTACGAGTGCAGAAAGATGTCTGCACTCGTTGGTGGTCAACACGGTACTCCACGACATTACAGCGCTTACATAAATTTTCAGAGCAAATTGCACAGTTTGCGCAACTAACAGCAGAATTTATAAATAAAATCAATAAAATATTTGATTTATTAAATGGAAGACCTGCACTTATTCGAAATGACTCAAATATTGGATTTTTAAAAGAAAAGCAATCATATTTAAAACAAATTCAGCCAATCAATGTAAAATGTAAACCCTTCTGCTTTAAGGGCCTGAATATGACAATTGAAAGTATTTTAATGATAAAAAAGAATTATTCAATGATTACTGTGAGTTACATTATATACTCGTGTATGTTAACAAGTTCGATCAGGATTCGTTTGAAAACCTTTTTGGAAAAATAAGAGCAAGAAATTTTAATAAAAATAATCCAAACGCGTCTGAATTTGTCTCATTACTGGCCAAAATTATGGCTCTAAGATTTTTTTTTATTCCAAAACTTTCTAATTGTGAAGAAAAAGATTCTGAATATTTATAGTTAGATTGGAATGATTTGCTGGATACTGAAAATAAAACAAAGATTGTCCTAACACAGGAGCAAGAGAAAAATGAAAACATATCCGATCTAGCCAAAACGAGTATTGTGAATCCGAACTTATAGCGATAGAATTATCAGATGAAGACACGATTTCAATAAAAATGACAGAAATGAATGACATAGCCACAAGGTATTTTGCAGGTTACTGTTTTTCTTAAAACACTTAAAAAAATGAATGCAGTTTGTGAGAACTGGGTCAGAGAAATGACAAAGGACAAAAACACTTTCGATATCACGGAAATATTGATCAAACTGAAAGACTATGAACACTCGAATGAAAATCCAATACTTGTCTGGTTACCAGACAACTTCATATACAAGTATTTACCACTTGCTTTCAGAAATGTCCATTTTCATTAATCCTAGAGAAAATATAGTTTATGAATGTATCTCAAAAACAAATTTGCACTATCCAGATTGGTTTGAAATAAATAAATGTTATTCGCACAAAATTGATACAGTCAATTTCCTTGCGGTAGTTCTGCTTTGGTTTTTTGACAAGAGCATAAACAAGAAAAGGTATCCAAAACAAACGACAAAAAAGTTGCAAAATTTAATGAATATGGAAACTAAAATAAATATTTACATAAGTATGTACATTACGAGGGGCGTTCAACATATTCTCGATATCGGGGTGAAGCTGTAGTTGTATATATAAATTGACTTATTTATCAAGTAATACTATTATTTTAGTGCATGTAAAATTTCATATAAATGTGATTATTAATTCGCGTTTTATCTCTAGTTAAACAAAATCATAATGGCAACTGAGACGATGATGGTGAAACTTGAGCATCGCGCTGTAATTAAATTTCTCACTAAGCAAGGAAAAAGTCAAAAAACTATTCATGAAGAGATGGTGGCTGTTTATCAGGGTTCCGCACCTTCATTATCAACTGTGCAAAAGTGGTCAAGTGAGTTCAAGAGAGGCAGAGAGAGCATTGAAGATGACCCCCGCTCCGGCGCCCCGGCTACTGGGGGGAGGTACGGGAGAAAGCATCAAAGAAGTCGAAAAACTTGTTCTTGAGGATGCCCGAATAAAGGTGAAAATAATCTCTGCCATCACAAAGCTTTCAATTGGTACCATTCACACCATTCTTCATGACCATCTTAACCTTTCAAAGGTCAGTGCAAGGTGGGTGCCACGAATGCTTACAGCGCCTCAGAAAAAAGTGAGAATCGCATGCTGTAGAGAGCTTTTGGAGATGTGTAGTGAGAACGCGGACGGTGTTATGGATCGAATTGTTACTGGGGACGAAACATGGGTCCACCACTATGACCCTGAAAGTAAACAAGAGTCCATGCAGTGGCATAAAAAAGGAACAGACCCCCCGAAGAAGTTCATCAACGCCACATCCTACGCTTCCACTTTGCATAATTTGCGGGAGGAAATTAAAAAGAAAAGGCGGGGTAAACTCGCAGCGGGTGTGTTGCTTCTTCATGACAACGCTCCTGTTCACACGGCGCAAGTTTCCAAGGCTGCTGCGCGAGATTGTGGTTTCGAAGAAATCCAACACCCACCCTATAGTCCAGACCTTGCCCCTAGTGATTATTTCCTGTTTCCGGATTTGAAAAAATGTCTTCGTGGAAAAAGATTTTCGGATGATGAAGAACTCAAGTCGGTATTTTGCAGAGAAAGAGGAAATTTATTTTTTTGAGGGTTTAAAAAAGCTTATCTCAAGATATAACAAATGCATTGATGTTAGGGGAGATTACATTGAAAAATAAAAACAATATAAATTGAATTCGCATTTGTCTTCATATCGATACCGAGAATATATTGAACGCCCCTCGTATGTATGAATATTTGAAAAAAAAACTAAGGCGGCGGTGAGGTAAGGGAGGTGGGAGTCAATATTCTGCCACGTCCGCGTTCGTGTCCTCTGGAAACCATTTTGGTTAAGGCACTGTGAATAGCTAAAAATAATACTTCTAATATGTATTATGTAAATGTCTAAAGACAAAAATATTTTGCAAATGCATTTTCAATACAAAAATGCCTTTAACTAAAGTGGGCTAAGAGCAGAGTTGATTTTGTTTCCTATTGTTTAACGTGCATGAACAAAAAAATTATAAAATAATAATGACTACCTATCAGACCTCTTCTTTTATGTAAAATGTAAGGACCAAACATTAAACATACTCTAAATGAGAGTAGGAGTACCACAAGGATTTGTAAAAGACAGATGTATTCAAACAATTAGGAAATAAATAAACATAATTATTTGTCTCAGCCTCAATCTTATAATACTCGTACGTACAAGCCTACATACATATGAATAAAGTAAAGTAAAATAAAGTTAGCCTACAATACCTACAGTACCTACTATTTAAATTTTTTGTATCGTACCTACAAATTCTTAATACCATCGCAGATCGCATTAAAATTGTTCCAGATCTTAACCTACCCTAATTTAGTGTACATATGTAGGTATACATACTACATATATATGTATATGTAGGTATTTTTCTGCTCTCTCTGTTCCTCACCGTGTCAAAGTCGCAGGCCAGGACAAAAACATACGAGAATACAAAACAAGACAAAAAATATATTTCACTGTGGGTATGTCACAAACTCTACGCTAGTGGCACCTGGTGGTGAAAGCTTTTCGTAATGCAAAAGAAAGGGCTTTTGCACAGAAAATTTATTTTCCGTTTGCGAAGCACAGAAAAGTTTTTTGTTTGCCCATCGTTGTTTGCTCATTGCAAAAAAGATCAACATTTTTTTGTATGGGGATGCGACATCTGGTTAAGTCTATTATCTGTGCTACAAAGTTGTACACTAGGAACAATTAAAGAGGAGTGATGTGTTCGCTGCCAAAGGTTCGGGCACGTCGAGTCGAACTATGAAATGCAGCCTCGATGCGAGTTAATGACGTAATCTCACTCTCCACGTATTCCGTCATTCCTATCAAATCACGTACACTCGATTACACAATCATTTATTGTAGGAATGTAAACCACATTACCACCAACATCACCGACATCAGCAGAATATTCCATGGTGATAACAGCCGTCGCATCAATAGTATAAATAGCATTAAGATTTTATATAGTGGTTAGTCTTAAGAATATCAATAAAGAGCAGGCATTTCGGTGTAGCATAAAGTAAATAATCGTTTTACTCAACCATCAACATTAGCTGTGGGGTCAAGCCGGTCTACCTCTTGACTGTAGCCAAATATCCTTGAAAAATAGGATAACAGAATAAAAAGTCCACGGTTTTGAAGAACAGCATATAAATTCAGTCCCGTTAAAAAAGGCAAACTTTGAAATAGTACGCAGCCAAAACGGATAAAATCGTGAAAGATAAAAGTGAAACAGTTGTAAAGCTTGAAGTGTATGGTTGTATTTAATAAGTTTTTAATTGTTTTTTTTTTGCGAATCAAAAAGTGTTCTTTTAAGTTCATAAATTACAAAACAAGTATAAGAGAGTGACTTTCTAACAGGAATTCCCTTAAAAAAGAAAAGAAAAGTGTAAACCATCTGTGGGTATTTATTTTTAATTTATTTTCTTCTTCTGATTTCCATATTTCGCGGAAGGATTCCTCTCCCTCTGTTTCTGTTGGTGGCTGAACCTGATCCTATAATACAAACTTGCCATGAATGTACGTGTTCCTTGTGGTCAGAAGCTACCCCCCGAAGGAGACTTCGTGATTTGTCCCAAGTGCAGTCGCAAAATGCACTTTCACTGTACCACAGTGACAGAAAAGTCATGGAGAACAATGGGGACGAGAAGAGAAGCTTGGAAATACCATATGTGTAGAACTGCTCCATTACAAATACAAACAAATGCATCAGTTTCTGTTCCCGAGCGGTCGTTGACCTCAAAGCCCTCAACACCAACATTATTAACACCAGTCCAAGCAAAAGAGCGACGCAGAACTGAAAACACAAACAGCCCTACTGAAACGGTCAACATCATAGCTGTTTTACAAGAAATAAAACAGCTGAGAGAAGAAATTCGAGAAATGAAATAAAGTTGTGACTTCCTCGGCAACAAATATGATGACATCAAAGGCAACCTGGCAAAAAACAATAAACTTATGAAAAATGTGACAAATGAAATAGCTGAGCTAAAAGAAAACAACAACAAAAAAGATGAACTCATCGAAAACATGCGGGCTCAAATCAACAACAATCACTTAAGAACAACATAGAAATAAAAAATATCCCAAGCAAAACGAAAATCTTGTCGATATCGTAAAAGCAATTGGGAAGATATAAAAGACACCGATATTGTTAACATATTCAGAACAAAAATAAAAAACACTGAAAGATCCACAATCATCGCCTCATTTTCATCGAATATTTGCAAACAACAAGTTATGAAACACGCGCGATCAACTTGCCCCATCACACTGAAGAAAGTTGTGGAAAATACCTGCTCTCCAGCAGAAGCAGTCGCCGGTGCCACTGTTTACATAAACAATCAGCTGACAAAGCAAAACAAACACCTACTTTGGATGACAAAAGAAAAACTGGAATTATGTGTGGGAGAATGCTGGACGAGTGTTAGCAAGGAAATATAAGAACACTCCCTCTTTGTTGATAAGCACCGTAAACGATGTGAGTAAAATCACTCGACGGTGTATGAGTGATATATTAGAAAAACATAAACAATAGACAAAAATGGGAAACACAAACGGAAATAATAACTTGTTAGAAACGTAGATTATATTTAGGGTAATACGTGGTTTTAGTGATAGCAAATTATATGAATTAAAAAAAACTGAACTTTTAAATATAAGGTCATTGCGGAAAAATTGGGATATATTTTGCGCAAGCATAAACCCCCTACTGACAAGCCTTAAAATTATTGTTGTAATGGAAATAAATATTAAGAAGGAAAACATTATACAGTAGACGGTTACAATCCAGAATATATAAACAGAGGTAAACAAAGAGGAGGAGGGATAGTCATATATAAATATAAAGAAATTATATAGAGTATTACTTTCAGGAATTAAATAGTACGAGGGCGGGTCAATAAGTCTGTGACTTTTGGATTAAAACACAGATTTTTTGATAAAAAAATAATTTTATTTTTCAACGTAGTCTCCCTTGAGCTCTATACACTTTATCCAACGCTTCTCCAATTTTTTTATCCCTTCCAAAAAAAATGATTTGTCGAGGTCCTCAAAATAGGCTTTTGTTTGCGAGATGACTTCATCATTGGAGTCAAATCTTTTTCCACCAAGCCATTTCTTCAGGTTTGGGAACAAGAAGTAGTCGCTCGGAGCCAAATCTGGAGAATAGGGTGGATGAGGGAGCAATTCATAGCCCAATTCATAGATTTTTGCCATGGCAACTGCACATGTGTGCACCCTTGCATTGTCTTGGTGGAAAAGAACTTTTTTCTTGGCCAAATGAGGTCGTTTTTTTTTTCAAATCGTCATTGAATCGGTCCAATAAGTTGGCATAATATTCCCCATTGATTGTTCTTCCCTTTTGAAGGTAGTCAATGTGGATTATCCCGCGTGCATCCCAAAAAACAGTCGCCATAACTTTATTGGCTGACAAACCCACCTTGGCCTTCTTTGGCGCCGATTCACCCTTAGAAACCCACTGTTTTGACTGTTGTTTGTTCTCTGGTGTGTTGTGATGGATCCATGTTTCGTCCACGGTTACAAAACGGCGCAAAAACTCCTCCATATTGCGATTAAACAACGCCAAACCTTCCTGTGAAGTTGTTACACGATTGCGTTGGTGGTCGACTGTGAGCAAACGCGGCACCCATCTTGCGGAAAGCTTTCTCATGCCCAAGTGATCATTCAAAATTGAAACCACTGAGCCATGCGAGATCCCTACGGCTTCCACAATCTCTCGCACTTTCAATCTTCGGTCGGCCAACACCATATCGTGAATTTTTTCGATTGTTTCGGGTGTAGAGACCTCAACTGGGCGTCCAGGACGTTCGGCATCTTCAGTGCTTGTACGGCCACAACGAAATTCAGTAAACCACTTTTTTACCATTGAAATCGATGGTGCAGAGTCCCCATAGTATTTATCAAGCTTAGCCTTAGTCTCGGTAATGGTTTTTTTTCGCAAGAAATAATGCTTAATAAGCACACGAAATTCACTTTTTTCCATTTTCTCCTCAAATTAGTGAGTAGTCTGATAAAAATAGCTGTCAAACACAAACTAACTGACGCAGCAAGTTTAAATTTTGACAGGAGTCAACTGACAGATGCCTGTTGACAGGAGCAGTGTTGCTGTTTCAGTAAAGAGGTCAGAAATTCAGACTTATTGACCCGCACTCGTATTAACAGTGGCGGTAAGAGCGACAACATGTTCCTCAACGGTTCGGATTTTTGTGAGTGCATCACTGTTAAGATTTTGCAGTTTAAGAATTGCAATTGTAGAGTATATCCAACGTTATAGTTTGGTTTGTAGAAGAATAATTAACAGTAGCGACCGAAGTAGTAAAAGAGTCAGTTGAATCGTTTGAAGAAGCGTCGCTGTTGTTGGGTTTACAAGAAGGATGAGCAGCAGCAGTAGGAACATAAGATGAACTAGCAGATGTTACCGCGTTCATAGTGAATAGAGTTAACTTTGAATTGCTCTTCCAGAATAGATCTTCTCCGGAGTCCAAGACAAGATTCACATTTGTGACCCTGCTTGCTCTTTTCGAGAAACTCAACGTCTCTTTTTTCCAGCTTCGCACATTTAGCATGTGAGTATTCATTGCAAGCTTATTGACCCGCCCTCGTACATCTTGCGAATCTCTCAGAATAAAAATTTGAAGCGGAGCTAAAGTAGATATGCCAACGGCATTAAGTATAAAAGACTTCAATGAAGAATTTGGAAACCTACTCCAGCAAACAGCAAGGCAAAAAAATAGAGATATGGTGTTAATGGGTTAAATGAACATTAATATTCAGGATCATGATCAAATTCACGCGAGAAACTATGTAGACTCAATGGTTTAATTAACATTATAAAAGAAGATACAAGGGTTGATCTCAATCGAGGACCAACGCTGATTGACCATATAGCTGTCAACTTAACAGACTGGGAGACTCTATTGATAGACGAAAACGTGGAGGTAACATACAACAAATTATCATCGACTATGCAGAACATATATAAAAACTCCATGATCCTTGAAAAACCAAAGCGTAAAAGCCAACTAAACCCTTGCATCACGTTCTACATTCGCGAAAAATGTAAACAAAGAGATGAGCTCTACAAAAGGTGGAAGAACAACAGACTAAATAAAACTTATGAAGTAGAGTACAAGAAATTACGAAACAAAGTTAATAAAATCATTTTCTGGCAAAAGTCCAGCTTCTATAAAAAAGAATGTAACATTTAACAACGTTAGAAATGATCCCCGCAAAACCGAGGTAAGAAAATTTGGAAAAGATCAGTTGCTAAAATATTTTATCGATTATCAATTGATAAGATATTGAGCGCGCGCTCAACGGGTTTTTGTACCCTTAAAATGTTTGTACACAGCGCGGGCGAAGAAAATTTAGAGAGCAAGAAAAGACAGGTACCGATGTACATTGTTTGTAAATTATAACGACTAGGAAACACAGAGATCGGCAGGGCATTCCATAAGCGAGTTGTACGGCTTAGGAAAGAATCACGATATTTTAGAGTACGTCCGAAAATGGGCTTGAGGATATACTGATTGATGGGGATTCATAGCAAAAGCGAGTTGTACGGCTTAGGAAAGAATCACGATATTTTAGAGTACGTCCGAAAATGGGCTTGAGGGTATACTGATGAGCATTCATAGCAAGACGCGTGTTACCGTGGAAAGTTTGAATGGGCGGAATGCTACTGGCGATTTCAATGGAGAACTGGTGGTGGAATTAGCCTTAGCAAAATCTGTAGCAATAACATAGATTTCGCAGCCATTTTCTAGGGCTGACAGCGCAAAGGATACGAACTCAACTAAGTTTGTAGTAGTTGGTCTACCTTTCAGAAATCCATGCTGACTGCTGATATAAGCGACTTGCGCTGAAAGCTTAGAACTTCATATCAAAAACTTTCGAACATTTTCGATATGTGAGAAAGCTTAGCAATGGGACGGTAGTTTGTACTTCATTCTTTGATTCCTTTTTGTGGACCGGGGTTATGAAAGAGGTTTTCTAAACTTGGGGGAATTCCCTTTTTGTGAGGGATAAATGAAATAGGGAGGAAAGTGGGTGCGAAAGTTTGGAGGCACACTTTTTGAGAAATATTGCTGGGAACCCATCTGGGCCTTTGATTTTGTAACTTGAGGTTTTGTAACTCTTCTGCAATAAGATCAAATGATTGAGAGAGAGAGGGGCCAATGGATAAATTGGGAAGGTACTTGAAATATCTGGGGTCAGGTACGAAGAAGTTATCCGGAACAAAATTATCGAGAAATACAGAAATCAGGGGGTGCCTCAGCCAGCTGTTGAGGAGTGTATGTGAGGAGCCCATGATTTACCTTGATCTCCTACTTTAACTCCAAAATAAAGTCCGTAAGCTATTCGGGCAAGTTGGGAGAAATTACGATTTTGGGATTTAAAAGTTAAATCCCCACACACATAACAAAAACAAATGAATAAAAATTGGCTGGATTATTGCTAGAAAAGTGTCTCAAATGCCAGGAATTTGTTCACATAGCAAATCAATCCAAGAACGAGGTTAAGTTAGGTTAGGTTAAACAGGGGTATGATGGATATGCTATCACTCAGACACCAGGCACCAAAACGGGCCCATCGCGTTCCCTGTGAAACCAGTTGAATTTGTCTTTAAATGGCAAAAAACCTAAACAATCGCCCCACATCCAATGTCCCTGCAAAAGCCAGAACAAGGAAGACCGCTCTAAATTATGGTGAACATGCAGCACCGCTTTTTCATGTTTTGTAAGAAAGATTACCCGGCAGACGCAAAACAGGTGGCGGCAGCAATAGACACTGAATTTTCAAGGAAGCTATGACCAGAAGACACCCATGCAGATCACACACCTAAATCTCAATCATTGTGAGACAGCTCAGGATATTTTGAGACAGACAACTAAAGATGAGCGAGTGGACATAATCTTGGTCAGCGACCCATATAAAACCCTTGACAGCAACGTATATATCTCCGACCAAACAAGGCTGGCGGCAATATGGACGTGCGGCAAACAGGCATTCCAAGAAACCCACACTTATGGATATGGTTTTGTCCGTGCAAAAATTAATGGCATACATTGAACGACCAAGCTGGACAATGGGTGAATTCGAGAACATGCTAGATAATCTAGCTGAAGCCGCACATAGAAGATATCCCATTGTTATAAGAGAGGCGATTTCAATGCATGGGCAAGCGAGTGGGCCAGCAGGTTTAACAACCCCACAGGCTAATCTTTACAGGAAGTACTCTCGTCCTTGGGGGTGGGTATCGCAAACGTTGGTTGGTCAAAAACCAACCGTAAGGGGGGGGGTAGGCTCTATGGGCAATGTTACATTCCTTAACAACACCCTCCTGCCAAACACAAAATGGAAAGTCAGCGAGGAATATACGCATACTGAACACCAGGCGATATTGATAGACATAGAGCAGAGAAAGCAACCGAAACAACCCAAATTTGGTGGGCGCTAATGCCCCCATTTATTTCGCTTAATAAAACTTAAACTAACTTAAAAACTAGAATATAAAAACTAACAACAATTAAGGGTTAGGAAGTAGGAGAATGGTGGAGGAGATCACGTTTTTTGAATGCGGGTTTATCAACATATTTCAACAAAAAAACTTGTAAATAAGAAAAAGAAAAATATTTATGCCAATTTTTTTACATTTACCTCGCTCTACCTTGAATTTTAAAAAACGTATAAAAAAAATTTACTTATTTGTTTAGATTATTTCACAGCAAAGATTATGATATACATATCTTCTTTGTACATTTCTGTGAGAAAAGTAATAACATAAATAAATCTTGTTTGTATGATTCCGCGATAACGATAAGAGGAGACCATTACCACAGTCAATGCACAAGCGATTATGTATGTTAGTGAGGTACATCTGATTGCCTCGTGCTTAAATTGTTATTACTCGATCCTCTTTATCGATAAATTTGGATGAATTTTTCCTATGACAAACGTTTGCCAATATTGCAAAGCACTCAAATGGAAAAATGAGTTAATCGGGATGTGTTCTTTAAGCGGAAAAGTTAGATTGCAAGAAATTGCTAACCCACCTGAGTTACTTTTTTCTTTAATATCCATGGAAAATCCTTTATCCAAGCAATTCATTTAGTCTATACTATGAGTATCCTATAATAATGCTTTCCAAATGACGTCATTCGGTGCTAAGCAAATGGTGAAACAAAGGCAAGTGTACCATTTAGCTGGAAGTCGTCTTCCAGTAGACTTACTTACTTCCTTAAGGTGGCGCTATAGCACGGAGGGGACCTGGGCCTTAATCAACAAGGGTCCCCAGCCAGCATGATATTTAGCTGGCTGCTTCCAGTTTCGCACGCTAAGTTTGCTGAAGTCCCCTTCCACTTGCGTGCGTCACCTGAATTTCGGTCTTTCTCTACTGCGCTGTCCCTCCGGGGTGGATTCGAAGACTTTCCGGACCAGAGCATTTATGTTCATCTGCTCTGCATGGCCCAGGTGTCACAGTCGTTGGATCTTCAGTTTTCTAGCAAAGTCGATGTCGCTCCAGAGCCCGTACAGTTTGTCGTTGTATCTCCTCTTCCACTCACCGTCTACGCAGACAGAACCGAAAATCACACGAATAATTTTATTTGCAAACCAGCTAAGAGAAACCCCATCCCCAGCCCCCCATAGAGCAGGACTGGGATTATTAAGGTCTTATATAGGGTTCCAGAGAGGGCGTTGCTAGTCAATTGCCTTCTTAGCACAAAGAGGCAGCGATTGGCAAGAGTTATGATTCATTTGATCTCAGCGCTGATGTCATTGTCTGAACTGATACCGTAGAATAGGTTGACAAAGTCCTTATGTCCATCCAGGGTGACGTTCTCTCCGAGACGTCGGTTTTGGGAGTCCTTTCTGGTTATACTTGGTCTTGCCGTTGTTGACCGTTAAACCTATATTCGTCGCTTCTGTCTTAAAACTCGCGAAAGCGCAACTGACATCACGCTGCTTTATTCATATTGTGTCAACATCATCGATGTATGCGTGTAATTGGACGGACTTTTGAAAAATTGTGCCGTTTGTGTTGGCGTGATAGTTTTGCACTATTCTTTCAAGAATGATGTTAAAGAAATCGCAAGACAGCGCATCGCATTGTCCAAATCGTTTTTCATATCAAAGGTCTCGGTGAGTTCTTTACCGCCCTTAATGGAGCAACATACATTCTCCATCGTTATCTTGCACAGCGGACGAATTTGGCAGGGATGCCAAAACGAGATATTGCTCTGTATAGCTCATCTCTATAGATGTTGTCGTTAAAATCGATGAATAGGTGGTGTGTATCGATTTGGAGCTCATGGATACGATACGCTTAAGCGTAGATATGGCTATCTTCACTTCACCCAAGTCGGGTGGACAAAATTGTTGATCTACATCGTCCAGGCTGAAAGGTTCATTCTGTCTGACGAATCCTCAGCATCGACTGCTACTCTACAACGAGTTCGTCTCTACAGGCTTCGGTTTGAGGTTTGTATCCGTGTCATGTTTCTTATACCTTTTGGTACAACTTCCGAATCTCATTCCTAGGGTAGCATCTATCTCTCAGTTTCCTTGACCGCGCGCTTCTCATGCTATTTCTTCCTCTCCTACTCGTAGAGCTTGTCAGCATCTCTTATCCTTCTATGCAGCACGGCTTCGTAGTTGCACGCGCTCTCCGGCAGTCGTCAAGCCAGTGGTTTCGTTGTGGTGGCCAAGTGAAGCTAGGCACATCAGAGGTGGTATCTCTGATCGCTTTTCGGCAATGTTGCCAGTGGTCTTCGATACTTGATGCTGGCGGCATAGGACCTCTTAAGAGATTAAGGGAGACACGATCGGAAAAGGATTTGGCGATCTCTTGTGATTGTAACTGTCCGACGTCAAACTCCTTACAGGATTAGCTTATCTATGCGATGTTCGGGATATCCGCAACCGTACCTTAGCTACAACAAGATAATGGTCCGAGTCGATATTGGCCTTTAGGAATATTCGGACATCCATAATACTAGAGGAGTGCCTTGCGTCGATCGCAATGTATTCAATCTGGTTGACGGTTGATTGATCAGGAGTTCTCCAAGTCCCCTTGTGTATATCGAGATGTGCTAGCTATGACAATATTTCGCCTCAGGGCGAAGTTAATTAGCCAGCAATCGTTATCGGAGGTGGTGTCGTGCAGGCTATACCTTCCGACAGTCCTACCAAAAGCCTCCTTTCTTCATGGCTTTGCATTAAAATCGCCGAGGATAATTGATGTTAATGTTATAGCTGGGGAACTACTCTTAGCTCTTGTCTGTTGTGTCGTCGTCTTTTTCTCCTGTAAGGGCGAGCACGCATATAAGGCTAATGTGGCAAATTTAGCCTTAATACGGATTGTTACGAGATGCTGCCTGGTTCACATGCCGAAAACTCAAAAGTTTTTGCATAAGTCTGCTTCTAACAATGAACCCGCAGCCAAATAGACGATGCTAGCCGTAGTAGACGTCGCAGTTGTTCATTCTCTTTTTATCCGGCCAACCCCATCGCTTTTCTCGGATGGCAGTAATATCTGCTTTGCAACAGTCCAGTGCCTTCGCTAGTTGTTCGGCTGCACGTGGCCTGCCGAAGCACGTGCACGTGCAGATCCGAAGTTCGTTATCCTTTTTTCGTTTGTAGGGGTTGTCAACAGTAGATCCGTCTGTAGCCTAGGCTTGTTGTTGCTTCATTACTACATATTTTTTCCATGGCCCGGCAGTTACCCCGGCATCACAACCCCCAACCTGGAGGGCCAGTTCCATTGTAATACTCCTAGGCCAAGGGGTCGGTTAGACAGAAGGCAGAAGTTCGGATTGCTTTTTTTTTAAGACCCCGACTTAGTATCGAAAATCCTTCCAGAAAACAATTCTACAATTTCCTTCAAATTTATTATTATTATTATCAAGGTTAACTTTTTTTATCAAAACTTTTGTCTTCTCTTCATTATCTACGATATTTATGTATGACATTTCCACCACATTTATGTATGACATTCCGCTATTTTGTGGAATGTTTTTGTTTAATTCGGTGACAACTTTTGAAATGGGCCGATGTTAATTTATTTACTGAATAAGAGTGAACGAGTAAAGTGTTTAGCAAATACAAAAAAAACTGTGTTTACTGCAATATTGGATATATTTGTTTTTGAAGTACTTTTTCCATGAATCATTGATGGCCGTTTTAGATTTAGCGTGCTTTTCATTTAGATGCAATTTCATGCTCATACATTTGATAAAGATACCCCGTGGTGATTACTAGTATATTATTATTATTATTATTATCAAGGGAACGATACAAATTACTTTGTAGGGTCCGGGATTTAATGCCGGGGTACTATGCCCATCTGGCGTTTTTCGTCAACAGCACGCGGTGTACCGAGTTCCCATGTAGTCAACCATCTACGTTCTTACCGCGCCCAACACTGCTTGATTTCCGATGCTCTCAGTGTGGCGAGGCCGTTGACTCCTCCAAATTTATTTTATACTAGGCTCGCCCATCGTTGAAATTCAACGATTATCCAATTTAGCAATTTAGAAATGGATTTTCGGTGGAAATAACCCTTCTTCTTCCCACTTCAATAAAATGCGTTCCCTCTCTTTCGGACAATCGTCCTGCCCACGCCAATGTGAACAGGTACTACCAAATACACAACATGATTTATTCCCTTGCTATATGAACGCTCTTTCTCCTTTATACAGCTTTTCTACTAAAATATACATATGTATAATGTTGTTGAACCGAACGTGCATGCGCATTGCAAATACACAACACAAAAGCAACCGTTTTCGTGTATATAACAGAAGTGTTGTCACTTGTCACTATGTTTCCCTTTTTTTCATTTTGTTTAGTCTCTATCCCACTTAGTTAACAAACTCTTTTCAATCCTGTAGTGACGTTCGCAGTCACACACTTACATAAAAAACAAAACAATACATTTTATGAGTCAAAGCAGTCAAGCAAATTCCTTATGAACCACATGCACAAAAACGATTCGACTATACGCTTATCCCTAGCATCTTTCCTTTTCTTGACCATTGACTTTCAAAGGCGAGCAGACCTTTTTTTTCTGTCATGTTGTAAAATAACCTAATTTTTTAAATGTGTTTACCAAGGTACTCAACCGTTTGGCAAAAAAAAAACTTTCTGCACATCTAGGCGAAATTACCTTTCCAATGGTATAAGTATCATGCCATTCGGTTGAGTACGACAAAAATGGGCAGCACGTATTTATATATGCAGCTGACAAGGATAATCAAGCAGCTACACAATGTGAACGACAGCGGGGCTTAAATATGCGAAATGTATCTGAGTTAAAAGGAATATTACATCAGAATAACGAATGTACTCGTATACGCAATAGAATCCAACCAAAATTTGCATAGCTGTTCATGCAAATACATATTCTGTTGGGCAGCTACGATATAATGCAACTACAATGAATGAAATAGCAGTACCTAGTTTTGGCTTGACAAGAATTTGAAAGTAGATATTATTTTGCATGGTCGAAATTAATCGTTACACAGTGGGTGGCCGTGGCTCAAGTGGTAGTGGACTGGTTTCCAGATCGGGAGGTTCGGTGTTCGAATCCCAGCCTCGCCTGAAAGACATATCATCAATTTTTTCAGTTAACGAAAATCAAGTATGACGAGTACTTGACTAGAAATCAACATCAAGTCAACTTCCACTAAGAATTTAGTCTCCCCATTAAATGTTGGATGCCACCCATGGAGCAAAATAATCACTGAGCACAAACATCTTTCTTTCTTTCTCTACCCCATTTTCCAAAAAACTTAACACATGCTGAGGCATTATAAGTGTATTCATACCCACTTGAGTGTTAAGTCCTTTAAAAAAAAAAAAAAATATGAAACGCCTAGATCATATGATGCTTCACGATATCCACTTTTATTTTGTAAAGGAGAAGATGGTTGTTATACTATCATTCCTCAAATAAATCCAACTTCATTGTTTCCTGTATGACCTTTCGTGGTTATCGTTTCATGAGAAGGCACGATAAGTTCAATTCACTCCAACGATTTTATCAGTTGCTTAATCAGTATGGGGTTAACATGTAGGCCAAAATTTAAACAGAACGACTGATCTACATATGTATATTCGCCTTAATCACAAAAAGGTGAGAGTTGAGAGCTATATGTACCTACGCGATGATTTGCGTGCCGATGAAAATGTTTCGCATATTAGCAAAGCTGTACATTTTGACTTCTACCGTCACCGCCGCTCCGCGATATTTGCACGAAAAGACACAGTAGAGCTTATGGGCGCATTGATCTCTTTATAAAAATTACATGCGGCATAAAATGGCTGGAAATAACAAATATAATAATTTGCTTCCGGGTAACAAAAGCTATGATTGGCATGATCTCATTGTGAGAGTTGTCTATGCAAAAGAGAGGTTGAGCCTATGTACAATCGCTACTCTGGCTTTCATAAAAAAATCAAAGTAACGAAACAGATTTGTATTACGAATGCTGAAGTACCCGACCCAGAAAAAGATAAAGAATTACACGATATCGGAACAAAAAATATGACCCATGATCCATGTGGTCATCTTAACTTAGCGTCGCCATATATTAGTGCAAATGTTACTAAAAGATATCCAAATACAATAATTTTCTCGACTTAACCATTACTGGAAATTATGGAATTTTTTGTTAGTTTTTTTTAAAGAACTTAACACTTAACTTAAGTTTTTTTTGGAAAATTGGTTAGAGAGAGAGAGAAAGATGTTAGGGCTCAGTGATTATTTCGCTTCGTGGGTGGCATCCAACGAATAATTTCTATTAGTGTAAAATGACATGTTGTTGTATTTTGGGCAACCTGAAAAAAAGAATGCCTTTCGGGCACGGCTGGTATTGAATCCCGAACATTCCGATTGGCGATTTAATACTCGTACACTACCACTTGGACCACGCTCACGCACAAGGATGGCCTAAATATAGGCCACGTGTTTTATCAAACGGTGGTAGAACTGCTACAATAAATAAAGGCAAGCAAGATATAATTATTGTCCACCTTGCAGTAAATTTATTTATACCCCTTAAATGTTTTTACACAGCGCGGGCGAAGGAAATTTAGGAAGAAAAGAGGGGTACCGATGTACATTGTTCTTAAATGTCTGCAATTTATAACAGCCAGAAAATAGGGAGCTCGGCAGGGCATTCCAAAAGCGAGTTGTACAGCTTATTAACGAATCACGATATTTCAGAGTACGTCCGAAAGTTGGCTTTAGGGTATACTTATACTGGCGATTTCAATGGAGCACTGGTGGTGGAAATATCGATAAAAGAAAGTGAGACAGGCGAGAAATTACGTCGGTGTTCGTGGGTATCAATTGACTGACTTGTATCAGTATCACCTATTATTTTTATCGCCGGTTTTGCATCCTATCTAGCAGATGCAGAGATGTTTTAGGAGCACCTGACCAGATGTTGACATTGTGCTCCGATTTTGGGTAAATGAATACCTTATATATTGAGGCCAGATCAGAGGGGGTGAAAATTTCATACATCGCTTGAGAAAACCTAGACATTTCGCAACGTACGTTGTCACTGGCACACATACCGAGAAGGGAAAGTTTGAAAGAATGAATTATGGGTTGGACAGAGTCATTGTTTTCTAAAATATTTATTTCCTCTATATCCATGAACATTGCCTATGGATCCGTCCAAAACATTTTGGTTAATGATTTGGGTTTCCGTCGTGTAGCAGAAAAGTTGGTGCCAAAAGACCTCAGTTTCATGCAAAAAAGACGTGTGTAGACGTCGCAAAAGAGATGATTTTCGAGGCTGAATCCGATCCCACATTCATCAAAAGGATCATTAGTGGAGACGAGACGTGGGTTTATGAGTACGACACGTAATCCAGACATCAGGCAAGTGAATGGCGTTCACCAAATGAGCCGAGACAAAAAAAAAATCACGTCGTTTTCAGTCAAAAAAGAAGGCAATGTTCACGGTTTTCATGGATTACAACGGTGTAGTGCATCATGAATTTTTGCCAGAAGGCCAGACAGTAAACAAAGAGTATTATTTGGGCGTTATGAGACCTTTGCGTGAAGGAATTCGCCGAAAGAGACCAGAATTGTGGGCAGGAAACTCGTGGATTTTACACCATGATAACCCACCGTAGCACAGAGCCATCATTATTCGTAATTTTTTGACGAAAAATGCAACAAATACCATCCAACAGCGACCGAATTCACCTGATTTAGCTCCCTGTGACTTCAATCTGTTCAATCGAGTTAAAAAAATACTACGGGGAACGCGTTTCAGCAGCCGGGAGGAAGTAATGGAAAAATCGCAGGAAGCACTGATGGACATACCGAAAACCGAATATAAAAAATGTTTCGAGGATTGGATCAAGCGCTGGCATAAGTGTGTTGCAGTCGATGGGGATTAATTTGAAGGGGGCAATATATGTAGATTTAGATGAATAAACTTGTATTCCCAATTTTCTGAATTAATTCCGGGAACATCTAAATGTGATGGGATGTCATTTTTGACTTGGAACTGCGCCTATAGCATGATGTCATGCATCTGTCGGTAAGTCAAATTCGTCGTTAAAGTCTGGGTATGCGAGTCCAGGCTTACCTTTGTACTGCATTTCTGTTCCTGATGAGCTGTAATATATGTTATGTATGCCATGTACTAGATGGAGTGAAAAGTTACCTCCTTGACCGCCAGAATGCGCTGCTACTGCAAAAACGGTTATGGTGCCTTGAAGTCCGTTCATATTTAGGCAGACATGCCAAATTTCAGTGCGATATTGTCTTTACTTTTGTTTTGACAGCTGATTGTTGTTGACGTGTTTGGCATCATGTTGAGTATGGACAAAAACGATTTTCGTTCTCCCATAAAACATTATTTTTTGAGAGGCAAGGCGGCGAAGGAAACAAAAGAAAAGTTGGATAAATATTATGGGGCTAATGCTCCGTCAGATTACACCGTCAAATATTGGTTTCGAGAGTTTCGTGGTTGCCGGTTACAGAGGACAATGTCAAAAAAAATACATGAAATAGTGTTGGCTGACGGGAAAGTGAAGGTGCGCCAGCTAGCAGATACCACAAAGATTAGTACTGAGTGCATACGCCATACTTTGGGCAATATTCTGCATATAAAAAAGTTACCTTGCCGCTGGATGCTGCGAATGCTCACTTTTGACCAAAAACACGAACGCGAGAGCACTTCGATAGAGAGTTTGGACTTGCTGATGCGTAATCGCTCGGACTTTTGGCGTCGATTCGTAACTGGATGTGAATCCCTCGGACTATTATCTCTTCCCAAACCTCATCAATAAAAAATTCAGCTCACGCGAGGAAATCATCGACGCTACGGAGGAGTATTTTGCAGACCTTCCGGAAAATACTTTTCGGACGGGATCAAGAAGTTGGAAAATCGCTGGAATAAGTGTATCAAACTAAAAGAGGACTATATTGAATAATGAATTTCCAAGGAGGTCACTTATCACTCTATCTAGTATAAACATTTTTGTATCCATTTTTAGCTAAATATTTCGTGATGAGCAGCAACTTTACGAGTCCGTGACTTTATGAATTTCTGACCTCTTTACTGAAACAGCAACACTGCTCCTGTCAACAGGCATCTGTCAGTTGACTCCTGTCAAAATTTAAACTTGCTGCGTCAGTTAGTTTGTGTTTGACAGCTATTTTTATCAGACTACTCACTAATTTGAGGAGAAAATGGAAAAAAGTGAATTTCGTGTGCTTATTAAGCATTATTTCTTGCGAAAAAAAACCATTACCGAGACCAAGGCTAAGCTTGATAAATACTATGGGGACCCTGCACCATCGATTTCAATGGTAAAAAAGTGGTTTACTGAATTTCGTTGTGGCCGTACAAGCACTGAAGATGCCGAACGTCCTGGACGCCCAGTTGAGGTCTCTACACCCGAAACAATCGGAAAAATTCACGATATGGTGTTGGCCGACCGAAGATTGAAAGTGCGAGAGATTGTGGAAGCCGTAGGGATCTCGCATGGCTCAGTGGTTTCAATTTTGAATGATCACTTGGGCATGAGAAAGCTTTCCGCAAGATGGGTGCCGCGTTTGCTCACAGTCGACCACAAACGCAATCGTGTAACAACTTCACAGGAAGGTTTGGCGTTGTTTAATCGCAATATGGAGGAGTTTTTGCGCCGTTTTGTAACCGTGGACGAAACATGGATCCATCACAACACACCAGAGAACAAACAACAGTCAAAACAGTGGGTTTCTAAGGGTGAATCGGCGCCAAAGAAGGCCAAGGTGGGTTTGTCAGCCAATAAAGTTATGGCGACTGTTTTTTGGGATGCACGCGGGATAATCCACATTGACTACCTTCAAAAGGGAAGAACAATCAATGGGGAATATTATGCCAACTTATTGGACCGATTCAATGACGATTTGAAAAAAAAACCACCTCATTTGGCCAAGAAAAAAGTTCCTTTCCACCAAGACAATGCAAGGGTGCACACATGTGCAGTTGCCATGGCAAAAATCCATGAATTGGGCTATGAATTGCTCCCTCATCCACCCTATTCTCCAGATTTTGCTCCGAGCGACTACTTCTTGTTCCCAAACCTGAAGAAATGGCTTGGTGGAAAAAGATTTGACTCCAATGATGAAGTCATCTCGCAAACAAAAGCCTATTTTGAGGACCTCGACAAATCATTTTTTTTGGAAGGGATAAAACAATTGGAGAAGCGTTGGACAAAGTGTATAGAGCTCAAGAGAGACTACGTTGAAAAATAAAATTATTTTTTTATCAAAAAATCTGTGTTTTAATCCAAAAGTCACGGACTTGTGTTTTTATTTCTTTCTGGGTACTGGGAAGTGGTACTTTTTCTATGACTTCTATTTCACATGTTTTTGTTGTAGCACCTTTATCCTAAAAATGGTGTGTCCTAAAAATTGTATTTCTTTACGTAGTAAATTACATTTGTCTATACGTACCTTAAAATTATATTTCCGTTACCGATTGCATACTAATTTCAAATTGATCATATATTCTTCCAGACTTGTGGAGACGAGTAATATGCCATCTAAATAATATACTTTTTCTAATTATTCCTTGCTCTAACATCTCCTTAATTATGCCGTTATATTTCCTTTTCGTGAGTCTTGGGGTGTCAATATTTGTATAGTTTGCGTGGTATAAGTGAGTGTTTCTCCTTAAAGTCCTTTTTTTATATACACATAGAATTTGCGCACTTCTGTTGGGCTTTTATACTCTATTACGCAACCACAAAAGAGAGCTTTTACACTTGATCAAACAGCTGATATTAAGATTTTATGGAAGTTTACAAAAAAACTTTAATATAGGGTAACTAAGCAAAAGCTGACAATATAATTATTTAAAAAAAATTAATTATTTACAATTTATAAAAAAAAGAGAAATGATACGTATTTAATGCAAACATTAATTAAAGCTCTTCTTCAAAGTCACAATACACGAACACTAATTCACACGGAGAGAAAAACGGTAACCAAAGTGAATTGAGTCTTTGTATTTTAAGACGGGTCGTGCAACTGAATCCTAGTTCTCGTGGGTTTGCGTACTCAAGGCAAAAATGATTATGCAGGAGCTGTGGCGTGATGGTTCAGACTGGGACAAGCCAGTATCCGGCTCGAAGGACCACAATGTTTTTTAAACTGTATGTACGTAGTACAAATAAAAAAAAAAAGGAATAAAAAAATGATAACTCGAATGTTTAAAAACTTTATTTCAATCGCACTACGTCTATTTTTCGTACTCAAACATATTACAGAAATATTGTTATTGCACATTTTACAGATATTTGGTGATTTGACATTTTATCTTTCTACTTAAACATTATTTTAGTTCTACTCGTATTAAGGATGGGTGGAGAAAAAACGATCAAAAAAAATTAAAAAAAAAAACGAAAACAAAACCTCCAATATGACTTTTTAACAAAAGTGTTTCAAATTATATTACTTTACCAATTTCAATTCAATTTTATAGCTCTATCAACAATGCCCCCTGTCATTTACCATTATTGCCAACTACTCAAGAATTATTAATATGGCAAATTCTTACGTTAATGTTATGTTCTATTACGTTATTGTTATACATATAAAATAAAACTGAATTGTTAACATTTAACTCATTATTATGTATAAATATACATATATTGACATGTTGAACATTCTCCCCACCGTTAACTTTGTTCGCAATGTACATCCCATCTTCTTGAACACTTCCTATGGTTTCGATCGCATGTTGTGGCTGCACTGGAAAGTGATTGATGGCTGCTGTGCTGTCTTCACACTGTTGTTGTTTACATACTCTGCTTTGGTGCTTATGACGTGGTGTGCTATTGTGAAGTGTACCTGCTGATAAAACTTAGATTTGGTAATTGTAATTAGTGATTTGAAAGGTACAAAGTGGATTTTGTTTTTGATTATTGTGAGAAAAAAAATTAAAGTGCATTGTTACGTAAGAAAACGAGCGAGTAGCAGTTCTTTTTGTAGATACATAAGATCATATTGTCACGTCGGTGATCTCTGATGTATATAACTGATTGTGTGTGTGTGTAATCAGCTACCAGCATTGTTTTACAGGGATTGCATTTTGTTGCATGCTACAACATCCCGTGTTTGTTTTGGTTCATTATGAAATTCATGAAGGCCGTCGTTTTGTTTAAGTGAAAGTCATAATGGTAGAAGTTCTATGGACTTAATTTAATGCTATGTGAGTATGTAGATGTGACTTTTTTTTTTTTTGGATAAATTCATTTAATTTATGACAATGTAGACATGAGAAATTTAATTGAAATTTTAATTTAAAAGAAATTGAAATTAATTGTGGTTTTGAAGTGTAATGTACTCGGTATGTCTTCATATTTTCTGTTTGGGCGATTTTGCCGGTTTATTTTCAATTTCCGTCGAGATATGATATTGTTGATATTTTCGTTTACCTTCGGTAAGATGATGTTAACTTGTTGACGTGGTACTGGGTAAGTGGCAGACTTTAGAGATTGGACGTTTTAGCTCCCCTGTCGGTGTTTTTAAAGTAACTACCCGTATTAAATTGTCTGCTTCGGAGTGCTTAAAGATGATCCGTGCTAGTTTCCATTTCGCTGGTGGTAAACGATCATCTTTCAGAAGCACTAAGTCTCCCACATTCGATTCGTTATGCACCTGAAGCCATTTTGGTCCTTGCTGCAACCGTGCTAGATACTCGGTGCTCCATTGATGCCAAAACGTTTGATACAGTTTCTGGATCCTCTGCCATCGATCTAAATACTTTACGTTTTTATCCGTCAAGTCGGGTTGAGAAATCAGATTAAGCGGTTGCCCTATTAAAAAATGTGCAGGTGTTAAGATTGAAAAGTCGTCGATATTTTCCGAAATTGGACACAGCGGTCTTGAACTTAAACAAGCTTCGACTTGTGTTAATAACGTGCTAAGCTCTTCGTATGTTAACAGCTGCGATCCTATTATTCGTTTCAGGTGATATTTCATCGACTTTACACCAACCTCCCATAGTCCTGCAAAGTGTGAAAATGCTGGTGGGATGAAATGCCATTTTGTACCTTCCATCGCCAAAGACTGTGCTACTTCCTTGTAATTCATTTGTGCCTCTTGCAAGGCTTCTTGCAGTTCCCGATTGGCTCCAACGAAGTTAGTTCCATTGTCGCTATACAAATTGGAGCAAATACCTCTTCGAGCTGTGAATTTTCTGTATTCAGAACATTCCACGTGAATGGCCTTGGTGGCTAGGCAAACAAAGATCGCTACATAGGCTTTGAACTCTTCTGAAAGGAAGAGAACCTCTCAAAGATTTCACGTCCATCGGTCCAGCATAGTCAACTCCGGTGTTTGTAAAGGGATGAGATATTGTATCCCTGGGGGTGGGCAAATTTCCCATTTGCTGATTTGTGGTCTTGGCTCTGTACCTAAAACATATAACACAATTGTGAATAAAATGTTTTACGGAATTTTTCATTTTTAAAATCCAAAATCGATGCCGAAGGTACGTTATCATTTGTGGTAATCCGCCGTGTAGGGTCTTCTCGTGAGCGTCTCGAATTACCAGTTTAGTAAAATTACCTTTTGGATCCAAAATTATTGGGTGTTTCTGGTAAAAAGTTGAGCCAGAGTTGTGAAGACGACCAACACGCAGTATTCCCTCGGCATCCAGGAATGGATACAGTGAATTTAGTCCCTTTGTCTTCTCCCCTGCTCTCAGCTTCGCGATTTCATTGGAAAATGATTCTGCTTGTGATGTCCTGATTGCTACGAGAGATGCTGTTTTGACTTCTTCCGGAGAAATGATAGTCTTAATCCTCGCTTCAGGTAGTTTTCGTAAATTGGCAATAAATCTAGTGGAAAATGCGATTGTCTTTAATAATTTAAATAGATTTGAGTGTTTATTTATTAAAATGTGGATATTGTTTTCCATCTTAGTCACGTTATGAACCCTTATGGTACGTTGTTCCATATCGGTCTCCAAAACTGAAGGCTGTTGTGGACAACAAAAGTCCTACTCCTGTTGGAGAAAGTCTGGGCCCTTCCACCAAAGATGGTTGCTTTCCAATGCCGATTTTAAAACATCTCGCGAAGCCAAATTGGCTGTGTTCATCTTTGTTGGTATGTGTCTCCACATGACACCTTTCGACAGTCTTTGGATTTTCGACACACGATTGCTGACAAATGTGACCATTTTGTGGGTGGTGCAGTTATCCACGACAATGTAATTGTGGAATCTGTCCAAGCAAATCGTTTGATTTTTGTGAGTTTTAAAGTTTTTGTTGCGAATTCCATTAGCGTAGCTAAAATGACAGCACCGCAAAGCTCCAAATGCGGTGGGGTGATTGTCTTCAATGGAGCTACTTTTGTTTTGGACATCAACAACGAAACTTTGGTGTTCTCTTCTGAACCCACCGTGGTATCTTCAGCTTCTCTATAAAACTTAATTCGTGACGAAAAATGAGCCATTCGCGCTTGAGCTCTGGTGATACTGGCTTGCCCCAGTCCGAAACATCACGCCACAGCTCCTGCATAATCATTTTGCCTTGACTACGCACGGCGAGATCCATCCTAAGGGGTCAAAAATAACTTGTCCTCTTTGAGTCGTCACATCGCTGACTTGATGTATGTCGGAAGGAAAAGACGTCCTCTGTAGGAAACCATTGTATGCCCAAGGCTTTAGCAGGATCGGATGTGCCAAAAGGGACTGAGAATTCAGCTTCACATTGATCCACTGGTGTATGTTGAATAATCTCCTCACTGTTACTGGTCCACTTGCGTAGGTTTAAGCCCGCTGAACTAAGTAGATCTGTAACTTCCTTTATTTTACTAACAGCTTCGTCTATGGAATCAGGTCCTGAAATGAGATCGTCCACATACGTTTCCTGTCTTACCATATCAGCAGCTATCGGATACTTGCTTTCTTCCTCTTATGCCAGTTTCAGTAGTGTCCGTATGGCCAGCCATGGCGCCGATGTCGTACCAAAGGTAACCATCCTTAAGGGGTATGCTTTTATTCTCTCTATTGGAGAATCACGCCAGAAAATAAGCTGATAATAAGAGTCATTATGTGTAATTCTTATATGTCGATACATTTTTTCTACATCTGTTGTAAATGTAAATTTGTTTGTTCTCCATTTCGTGATTATCGCCAATATGTCATTTAAAATTTTCGGTCCAACTAAAAGATGGTCGTTGAGGGATGTACCATCCATTGTTTTGGTCGTTGCGTCGAAAACGACTCGCAATTTTGTAGTCGCGCTAGCCTCCTTGTAAACTGCATGATGTGGTACAAAATAGTGGTAAGGAGTTTTAAGGACGGGGTCAGTTAAGAGATCGACCTCTTCCATATGTCCTAGCTTCAAATACTCTCTTACACATTTTGCGTAATCAGCAAATACAGTTGGGTTGAGATGGAGACGCTTCCCCAAATGAAGGAACCTAAGCAAGGTATCTTGCTTCGAGGGTCCAAGCCCAGGATTCCTTCCTTCAATGGTAACCACATACCTCCCGTTAGGAGCTCGATAAGTTTTTTTTAAGTTAAGTTAAGATAAGTTTTTTTTTTTGGAAAGGTGCTTCTTCGATCTCCCAAAATTTTTGAAAGTGAGTACTGAGAGATGAATTGCTATTATTTACGAAACTTCAAACTTGTCCTGGATGTCTCGTTGGAGGCTGTATCCAGCCTAGTTGGGCCTCAAAGGCAGTTGGTGAATCAAAATCCTCGCCACGCACTATTCCAGGTAACATTAGATCACTATATATATCGCTTCCTATTAAAAGATCTATCTTTGCAGGCTTATTGTACCAGAGGTCAGCAAGACATAACCCTCTTAGATGTTTCCAATCGCGGATGTTAAGTTCGAAGGCCGGAAGAAGGCCCGTGACGGTTTTAAAAATTAATGCACGCGCGTTTATCTCGAAGATCGAGACCTCAACAAATGTTCGCGATCTTCGTAACTGAAGTAACTGCGCAGCTGACTCTGTGATGAATGTTGATTCTGACCCTGAATCAAGTAAATCCCGCAAATTATAGATCTGACCGATAGATGATCTTAATTTTACAATTGCGATAGCTATTGGTAAGTGTTTGAAGTGTTATTTAAGTTCTGGTTATTAATATTATTGGGTTCAGTGTAAGGGTTTAGAGTTTGGTTTATATTTGTTTGTACATATAGTGCTACATTCTGGGTGTTGTATTACAGATTGTGGTGGCTGAGATGCGATACTTGCATTATAATTTTGGACAGTAGAATTTGGTTGAAATGGTCGATTGGGATAATCCCTATGGGGATCCTTATATTGTTGTGGAGTTTGACTCACATGGCGATTGGTATTT
Organism: Volucella zonaria; assembly: GCA_963966105.1. Taxonomy (NCBI): domain Eukaryota; kingdom Metazoa; phylum Arthropoda; class Insecta; order Diptera; family Syrphidae; genus Volucella; species Volucella zonaria. Next base: position 128,369,417 of record OZ014530.1, on the reverse strand, counting down.
ATGTGTAGGAGCGTATGATGCGGTTGTTGGCATAATCGACACCTTAATTGACTAAAGCATTGCTGCGTTCCGTGATTATACGAGAGACAATTCAGGCAGACTCCTATCTTGATTGCCGATGATTTGCGTATTTCAGGATCCCATTGCAAGAATCGTTTTCAAGATCGCACATAATGAGCACCTTTATTACAAATTTTGCAGGAAACCTGTTTGTTTGGATGTTCCTGCACATGGAAATTATTAAATTTCTTGGAGTTGCCATATTTAACACTATCGGTAGGATCGATTCCCTCTAAGGTACGAAACCGTGATTCAAGGAATTCTGAAAATTCTTGGAAGGTGGGTAAATCTTTGCGTATTCCTAATCTTTTCTCCCATAACCATTTTGTTTTTTTAGGCAACTTTTGAAAAATTATATAGATTGCAATGTCGTTCCAGTGTTGTACTGGTAGACCTAGATTTGTCAAAGAATGACGACATTCGATCGTAGTGTCGAGCAAGTTCTTTAAGTCTTTGACAGATTCCCGTTGTAAGACTGGCTGCGAAAAAAGAAGCTTGAACTGCGTCTTGACCAGTATCCTTTTGTGGTTGTAGCGTGATTTTAAAATTGACCACGCTTGGCCATAATTTCCATTGCCAATGGCTAAATGTGACAAAAGGCGCTCAGCTTCCCCCGAAATAGAAGATTTAAGATAACGGAGCTTTTGAATCTCCGACAGACTGTTATTGTTATCAATCAGCGAGGTGAACAGATCATAAAAAGATCTCCACTGTTCATACTTCCCCGTAAAGTGAGGTATGTTTATTTTTGGAAGTCTTAAACTTTCTTGCTTAACAAATAGTTTGTCTTCACTCACCCCAGACTCTGGACCAGGTGCCATCACTGGCGTAATCTCGTATTTGTCCAACGCATCCATCAGCACGGTTCTGTATTCCAAGTAAGTTTTCTGGATGCTGTCAAAAGCCTTAAATACTTCCTCCAACGATGGCCCTTCCAACGAAATAATCGATTTCGTGTTTAAATCCTTCACTGTATCAAAGTTGTCTTCTAAAATTTTGATTCTTCCAGATATATAATTTTTGGTACGTTGACTTGGACAAGCGTAGTTGAAATTGATAGCATCCCTCGTCAATTGCGCAAGAACGCCTCGTAAGTGTTTCTCAATTTCAGCCATATTCTAGACCCCAGACAACAAAATTCGAGTAAAGAAAAAAATTTCCAATTAAGGCAACATGTAGATCTATTTTTTATTTTTTTTTTTCACTTACAAAATTTTCTTTTTGTTCTTATAGAACGCCGTTGGCAAATAGCGGACGAATGACAAGTTGGGCTGGTCCGTTGCAGAACGCCTTTGATGGATAGCAGTTTATGTCCTGTTTGGAAACCTCCGCTTGCTGCAGTAACCGCTTCCGTTACAAATTACCGAAACCGACCTGTTTTAACCTCTCGGCGCGAAACCGTTTGGCACTTTACCCTGATTGTAAAAAAAACTCACTGTCCAAAGTTAATATTTAAATTTAACAGATTGTATGTTATTTTCATTAAATGAAATTGTTAAAAAAAAATTATAATTGAATTGTTAATCTCTAGCACTTTTTATTTCCACGCACGTTTTGTTAGGTTTTAAGTAAAAAAAATGTTACTGGATTGCCTGTTCAAACGGCTCAGAAGGACCAATGTTTTTTATACTGTATGTATGTTACGTAGTACAAATAAAAAAAAGGAATAAAAAAATGATAACTGGAATGTTTAAAAACTTTATTTCAATCGCACCACGTCTCTTTTGCTGGACCTTTTTAACAAAAGTGTTTCAAATTATATGACTTTACCAATTTAAATTCAATTTTATAGCTCTATCAACAATGCCCCCTGTCATTTACCATCATTGCCAACTACTCAAGAATTAATAATATGGCAAATTCTTATGTTAATGTTATGTTCTATTACATTATTGTTATACATATAAAATAAAATGAATTGTTAAAATTTAAATCATGTGTATAAATATGTATTGACATGTTGAACATGGACATTGGGGCTGATAGAGAAGTCACTGTCGGCCAGTTGAATAGCATTCATATGTTTCGACTAATCGGGGTACTTTCTCGTTTCAACTGCAATCCGTATAAAATTCAATTATTAGCTACAATAATTCGGTCGATGTGCATGATACTTTCCAAAGGAACCACCTCAGTTTCGTGATAAATTATTATCAATAAAACCAGGAAGCAAAAAAGCTCATCGCCGCTTGTGCGCTGTTGATATTTATGGCAACCCTTTTTTCGCATAAGATGCTTAGAAGAGGATTATGGTTGGTATTCAGTTCGAAAATGTATCTTAAAGTCACCGACATATGAATTTTGTTGATGCGCTGTTTCCTATCGTTGTAACGGTATAACAACTACAATAATTTAATTCAGTAAACCAACTCTGAATTTTCAATTCACATCAGTGCTTAGTATTGTCGGTGTTTTTGTTTTTTGTGTTAGTCTTTTTTTATAATGACTCGGGAATTTAGAGTGGATATAGTCAATATCCGTGGGCTAAAAATAATCACTTTTCTGCGTACATCAACGTCTGTACAGACCAGCTGTTTTGGCACTTAGTGAAACATAGGTAAATCACCTCTCAGATCACTCTGATCTGAAGCTATCTCGCTACGGACTAGTGTCATTATTCTTCTCTCACCGAGTTGTCGCCATTTACGTGCGTTGTGATGTAGCTTACCAAACTACACCACAATGTAGTCATTACGGGCGATTTCAATATACACAATTCTGGGTATCTTCGACAACACCCGAAGGACGGTGTATTGAGATCTTCGCTGCGGAAAACAACTTGACTTAGCTTGTAAATGATCCCAAACGAATTCCGGAAACTTACAGTCGTACCGACAACACCCTGGACTTGTTTTTAACATCTCACCCTGAAAAATATGCTATCCCCTCCAGGCTCGTCGGACCACTGTGTCATATCAGCTACAATAATTCCTTGTACAGCGACCACACAGTTAGAGAAAAGATTGCTAAGAAAATCGTATGGCAATACGCGAAAGCCAATTGGACCATAATTAACAGCTTCTTTAGGAATTTTAATTGGTCGTTATGTTTCCTCGATAACGACGTGGATGCCGCTGTTGATATGATTACAGACACTATTCTGGAATGAGACCATCTTTAACCGGCTGCGCCAGTTAAGCGAGTACTTCAAAAATATCCAGGTTCGCTCCAAATGGTTCACAACTCAGCCGAACATCAAAGAAGGAAGTCTGGTGATGGTCCACGAAGACAACTTAACCCCGTACAAGTGGGAACTTGCTCGAGTAACTAAGGCCATCAAGGGAGGCGACGGGAAGGTACGAGTAGTTGAACTGAAGACTAGTTCCGGAAGCTATCGGCGTCCTATAGCAAAAATCGCCCCAATACTAGAAGACGGTGATTGACGGTCTACAACCCATCAAGGCGGCCGGAATGTTCGCGCCAAATAATAATTGACTCCCTGTACCACATTAAAAACAGTACCAATTTCCCCAACAGTACCGATTTCCTCAACAGTACCAATTTCCCCAGAATTATATTCACCACACCTGCTATCGCTCCCATATAAAACGCATCCCAATCTTAATTTCCCACACAGTAAAAACAACCTTTATACTCGTTTGAACGAATCAACCTTCCAGCAAATAAAGTTTTAAAATATTTGAAGTATTATAACGAAGTAAAGCGTTTCATTTAGTGGCAGTCTTGTAATTTTTTTTCATGGCGACCGTGACAGGACATTAAGTCAATAGAAAAGAAATAAAAAGTGAGTTAATACCCAATTACAAAAAAAACCAGTGACTATTTCGGGTTAGTGTTTGAACAAAACGGACAAGGTTCAAATTAAAAGAAAGTGTTCGATTACGGTTCCGCGATCGCGTACGGATCTACACAACGCCATCAACCTACAGCAAGAGGAACAGCTACATATATGTTCATACATATGTAAAGACATTTATTGGTGAGTCTGTATCGTTTCTCTTCCAAAAAATAAATTATTTAATTCAAATTGCAACAATCGTTATTCGCTACAATCGAACCTTTGGTTGGAACGAAATTTCACCTTCGTCATCACCCATTTCGCTCTTGGGCTATTAATTCGCTGCATATAATTCCCTATTCGAGTCATTTCCCAACCTTTCGAGGGAAGTTTTACATTAGGGCAATTAATATACATATGTATACATATATAAATTGCAACTTTGATTCGTTACAAAGTCAAATAGAAGCCGCTAAATCGTACTCATATCATCATTGGAATTAGGAAATTTTCGTTCGATGCGTTTCATTTGCAACTCGCTGCATTTCGCCTAATTCTCACAATTCAAGCTTTGAATCGCATCGTCGTGAGCTTTCGAAGACCGTTTGATCACAATCGTCTGCGCTCAGCTTGGTCAAGTTCACTGAACTTAGCACTAAATTTGCAAACTACAGTTTATAGTCGTTCCTTGCAAACGTTTGTAATCCTAGCTGCACATTGAACTCTGCACAGCCACCGCCACACCCACTGCGAGATCTTCCGCGCCATTGAACTGTCGTTTTTTCATCGTTTGCTTTGGAATTTGATACTCGCTCAGTGAAACACACGCACACACATACATCGTTGGAAGGTTGTGCTCTTAGATTTGGCAGCCTAAATTCGCCGCTGGAGGTTGTTTCGTCGCCGTTGCTTTGCAGAATTCGTCACAAACAGCTGTAGTGCGTGAGGAATCAAATTTTTGTTTGCTGAAGCTTTCAAATTGTGAAACAGAACAGCTGATCGGTCCGTTGCAGACAGAAAGTAAATCGATCTGTTTATTGTTTACCTTAAAAAAAAAAAAAATAAAAAAAAAATGGGAAAAGAACAAGCTGCTGTACCTTCGGACAATGAAAAATCGTTGGAGGCGCTGAAAGCCAGTAGGGCGTCCACAAAGGGAAGCATTTCTCGCATAAAAACTCTAGTAGAGTCGAAAGATAGGAAGTTCGAGTACGCAGAGTTAGAATGTCGTTTAGGTATTGTAGAGTCGTATTTTAAGCAAGCAAGAATAGAAGACTTGTGTCCATCTGACACTTGTCGTGGTGAGTTAGAAGAGCTGTATTGTGTTACCAAGGCGAGAATATTATCTTTGATGGGACCAACTAGAAGACCCAGTGGAGTAGAAATGTCGTTCGCTATTCCTCAGCCGAGTTCTCGATTACCACAGCTTCGTCTGCCAAAATTTTCAGGAAAATATTCTGAGTACAAGAATTTTATAAGCACTTTTAAGACATTGGTGGATAGTGATGCTTCTCTCAGTGGAATTGAAAAATTCAACCATTTAGTGCATTGTTTGAGTGAGCAAGCACTTGGAACAGTGAAGGCTTTCCAAATTACCGAGGAAAATTATCCAAAGGCGCTCAAAAGGCTAGAAGAGCGATATGACAACACCTGTCTGATATTTCTGGAGTATATTTCGCGATGCTTTTTGACCTTCCAAAAATGAAAAATGACTCGCCCACTCAGCTAAGAGCGCTGGTTGACAATGTTTCGGCACTGTTCGATTCTCTTACGTCGTTAGGCAATCATGAAAACATCTCCAATGCGATAATCATTTATTTGGTTATGTCTAAAGTTGACTCAGAGACCCAAATTAAGTGGGATGAATCACTCGATTATTCGAAATTGCCCAAGTGGACCGATTGTACCACCGTACTAAATAAACGTTGCCAGTTCTTGGAAAGTAGGGAATCAAAGAGTTTGTTCGCCGATACCGGAAGATTAGATATGAGGTCCAGGCAACATAATCGGAAACCAACTCACACATCTTTACCGGTAACCAATTCTTCTTGTAGTTTTTGCAAGTCACCGCATCATGCAATAGTGGATTGCAATAAATTTAAAAATTTAAATGTATATGATCGGTTCAAAAATGCAAAACGGTTGTCACTGTGTATCAACTGCCTGAAAAAAAGACATGAGGTAAGCAACTGCTCGTCAAAAAGGTGTGATGTTTGCTCAGACCCTCATCATCTATTGCTGCATAGGTACAATACGTCTCGGCCACAGGGCGAACCGTCGACTTCCTCTCAGCTCGTTGGAAATACAAGGACCACTCTGCATAATGCGATAGATGTTAACGTTGAGCCTCAAGTCGTTTTAGCAACGGTAGTAGTAAAGGTCAAGAATCAGGCAGGGGATTTCGTGTTTGCCAGAGCTTTGCTCGATTCAGGTTCGCAGATTAATTTGATGACAGAGGCCTTAGCAAACAATCTCGGCCTAAAAACATTGAACAGCCCCATAGACATAAGCGGCGTTGGAGATATTACTGCAAAAATTCATTCGAAAACTAGGACAACAGTGCAATCAAGGTTTGACAACTTCGAGAAAAATATTGAGTTTTGGGTCGCTCGCTCAATAACAGATTTCCAACCTCAACATCGATTGCAAACAAAGGATTGGAGAATTCCCAGGGAAGTAAGCTTGGCGGATCCATTGTTCTACAAGCCTCAAACAATAGATATGCTATTGGGTGCAGATCTGTTCTTCGATTTGATAAAAAGGGGCACATTAAATTGGGCCCAAACTTGCCAATTATGCAAAACACTCTTCTCGGATGGATAGTTTCAGGGGTTTATTGTGCAAACGGAGCAAGTAGATAGTCGTGTAATCTCTTGGAGAAATCGTTGAACAAAACATGTCGTGATTTAGAGAAGCTGGTGGAAAGGTTTTGGAGAACGGAAGAGATTTCCAGTAAAATTATTCGCACTCCTGAACAAATTATTTGCGAGCAGCATTTTGTCGAAAATGTTAGAATCCTTGAAAATGGAAGATTTAGGGTCAAGCTTCCATTCAAGGATAATCCACGTCAACTTGGCAGTTCTTTCGAAATAGCCAGAAATCGTTTTCTGTCGCTCGAACGAAGGTTGAATAGGAATCCAGATTTGAAGGTCGAATATGCAAAATTCATTCAGGAGTATTTGGATTTGGGCCACATGTCAATGACTAGTAAAATTGACTTTACACAGCCGCATTATTACATGCCACACCAGTGCTTTCTCCGGCCTGACAGTTTGTCCACAAAACTTAGGGTAGTCTTTGACGCATCGTGTCAAACGACCTCTAATATTTGCCTCAACAACATTTTGATGGTAGGGCCAACGATTCAGGAAGAAATGTCCATGATTGTGCTTCGGTTCAGGTGTCATAGATATGTCTTAACAGCTGACATCACAAAGATGTATCGCCAAGTTGAAATCGATCCTGAGGACAGGAAGTATCAACTGATTCTATGGAGAGATGATCCAAAGGAGGATCTAAAAACGTTCCAGCTTAAAACCGTCACATACGGAACTTCTTCGGCCCCATTTCTCGCAACTCGGTGTCTGAAAGAACTTGGTGTTAGGTGTAGTGAGGAGTACCCATTAGGAGCAAAGGTCGTTTTGAGGGATTTTTATGTTGATGATCTTCTCACAGGAGCTAATTCCGTCGACGACTTGCATCGAATTCACAGGGAAGTAAATACTATCCTCAAATCGGCTCATTTTGAACTTCACAAGTGGCAATCTAACGTGTCTTTAGATACATCGACTGAAACAACGAACGTAGACCTGAACGTAGACGACCTGGAAACAACAAAGACGTTAGGGATTTCTTGGAATCCACGACAGGATACGTTTCAGTACTGCTACAAAGATTCTTTTTCACCAAGCAAGCTCACTAAACGCTCTATCTTATCGTCTGCGAGTAGGTTGTTCGATCCTCTGGGCTTAATTTGTCCAATAGTAGTGAAGGCAAAGATGTTTTTGAAATCATTGTGGATGGAAAAATTAGACTGGGACGATGCTCTGCCTGAGGCATTTGACGCTTGTTGGAAAGAATACACGGCAGACTTGAGAAACTTGAATGCTATCAGCATTCCCCGATTCATCTTTCAACCACACTTTAGGAATGTTCAGATTCATGGGTTTTCGGACGCGTCAACAAAGGCCTACGGATGCTGTTTGTATGCAAGGTGTCAGGACGAATTCGGAAACGTCTCGGTTAATTTAATTGCTGGTAAATCCAAGGTTGCGCCCGAGAAAACTCTGTCACTGCCTAGGCTAGAATTGTGCGGAGGTCAAATGTTGGCCAAACTTTGGAGTAAGGTCAAAGCAGCATTCGAGTTTGCCTTTGAGCACATTTATTTTTGGGTAGATTCCAAGATTGTGTTGTGCTGGCTGGATGCGTCTCCAAGTGCTTGGGAAACTTTCGTCGCAAATCGAGTAAGCAACATACAATCGTTAAGTTCGGGTGTCTACTGGAGGCATGTAAGATCGGAGAATAATCCAGCGGATTTAATCTCAAGAGGATGCAACGTCAAGGACTTACAACACACATCTTGGTTTGCAGGGCCTGATTTCCTGAGAAGAGGATACAGCGAATGGCCAAACAACGCGAAGTTAGCTGAATTCGACGTACGTGAGCCGTTATTAGAACGAAAGAAACTAAAAAGCATTTTCGCATGCGAATTTTCAGGAAAGGAGTTCTCAGAAATCTTCTACAGACACAGTTCCTACGTTAAGACGCTTCGGATCGTAGCGTATATGCTAAAATTCATCACGGCTGCTAGAGGTAATAGATCCACTGGAATAGAACTGTCGGGAGAAGACCTCAACAATGCATTGATTACAATTGTGTGGTATATCCAACAACAAAACTTTGCCAAGGAGATAGCAGAAATTAAGGCTGGAAGATCTACGTCAAACCCAAAACTTGCGAAGTTGTGCCTGGTCTTGGACGAAACTGGAAAAAGGAGTATAGTCAGGGTAGGTGGTCGCATAGGCAATGCCGATATAGCGCTCGACCAAAAATTTCCTATGCTCTTGCCAAACGATAATCCTTTCGTCAAGAATTATGTAAGGTACGTGCATCGTAGCAACTTTTACACTGGTCCGCAGGCGTTGCTCAACTTCGTGAGGGATCGATTTTGGATCGTGAATGGAAGAATAGTAGTTAGGCAGATTGTGCGCAACTGCGTCCATTGCAGAAGGTATAAGCCAAAACTGTTGCAGCAAATTATGGGAAATTTACCCAAGGATAGGTTAACATCCACCCGACCATTTTCTGTCTGCGGGGTGGATTTCTGTGGCCCGATACTGACGTCATGGAAGATTCGCGGGAAGCAACCCTATAAAACCTACATAGCAGTATTTGTCTGTTTTTCTTCAAAAGCTGTGCATTTGGAACTTGTTTCTGATCTAACATCCGATGCATTTATAGCAGCACTTAAGCGTTTGATAGGGCGAAGAGGTTGTCCAACAAAAATCTATTGCGACAATGCGACTAATTTTGTAGGAGCTAGGACCAAATTAGCAGAATTTCGCAACAAATTTTTTACATTCCATAATAAAACCAATATCTTAAGTTTCGCTTCAGAGAAAATGATGGAGTTCAAGTTCATCCCACCTCGAGCGCCGCACTTCGGAGGACTTTGGGAAGCAGCTGTGAAGTCGGCAAAAGGACTTCTCTACAAGACCTTGGGCAGCGCGCTATTGACATTCGAGGAGCTAGCGACAGCACTAGTTGAAATCGAGGGCATCCTAAACTCGAGGCCAATCACTGCAGTGTCTTCAGATCCCAACGATATCTGTGCGCTAACTCCAGGGCACTTTCTAATTGGATCCGCGATCAATTCTTTCCAAGAACCAAATTTTCTTAATGATAAATTTTCCTATCTTAACAGATGGCAACGTGTATCTGCAATCAAGCAACACTTTTGGAAGAGGTGGTTAAGCGAGTACTTCAAAAATATCCAGGTTCACTCCAAATGGTTCACAACTCAGCCGAACATCAAAGAAGGAAGTCTGGTGATGGTCCACGAAGACAACTTAACCCCGTACAAGTGGGAACTTGCTCGAGTAACTAAGGCCATCAAGGGAGGCGACGGGAAGGTACGAGTAGTTGAACTGAAGACTAGTTCCGGAAGCTATCGGCGTCCTATAGCAAAAATCGCCCCAATACTAGAAGACGGTGATTGACGGTCTACAACCCATCAAGGCGGCCGGAATGTTCGCGCCAAATAATAATTGACTCCCTGTACCACATTAAAAACAGTACCAATTTCCCCAACAGTACCGATTTCCCCAGAATTATATTCACCACACCTGCTATCGCTCCCATATAAAACGCATCCCAATCTTAATTTCCCACACAGTAAAAACAACCTTTATACTCGTTTGAACGAATCAACCTTCCAGCAAATAAAGTTTTAAAATATTTGAAGTATTATAACGAAGTAAAGCGTTTCATTTAGTGGCAGTCTTGTAATTTTTTTTCAAAGAGTATAAAACTAAAAGAAAATGCATGGTACGACTCGAGTTCTAAAGAGGCCGTCAGGCTTAGAGACATTCCTTAAAGACCAACCAGACAAAGGAAAACCGAGAATAGTTTAAATGAGCCAGGAATGACTCCAACGTCTTTCTTAATGGTGTAAAATTCCGATACGACCAAAAGCTGAGACAAAAAATTCTACAATGTCCCAAATATAATAAAAATTGTTGGTCGTTCGTGAAAAATATTAGAAATTCTACCTCATCCTCCATCCCAACGCTCATTTACATGACATTCCAGCTGTCAGCTCTTTGGGCAAAGCCAATCTGCTTGCTGCACACTTTGCGGCTAGCTCAACACTCCCAGATTGTGCTTTGTCCCCACCTACACTTGAGTGCGTCGAATCTTTAATGTGACGAATCCACTTCAGCAATCGTGTAGTAGCAAGAGTACTTAAAGACCTTAACATTCACATATCCGCTGGTCCAGATGGTATCTCACATTCTTTGTCACGCTGGCAAAACCACTGCGTAAGATTTTTCATCAATCCTACTCTGTAGGACTCTTTCCGAGCAGTATTTGTCCAGCCCGTCCTCAGAAAAAGCGAATCCTCTTCTCTCTTCTCCTACAGACTTATTCTTTCTAAGGTCATGGAAACGCTGATCAACCGCCAGCTCATGAAATATCTCGGAACACAAGAACTTCTTAATAAACGGCAGTACGGTTTTCATAGTAAAAGGTCCACTGGTAATTGGATGGCATGTCCCACCGAGAGGTGTAACCAAAGCGTACATCAATCTGTTGTTGAAAGATAGTTGCACTTGATATTACTATCAAGTTGCACTTGATATATATTTGACAAAGTTTTGGCATCAGGCTCTTTTGTCCAAAATGCGTGCTTTTGGGATCGATTGCTCTCTTCTCCAAAGGATTAGAAATTACCTTTGGGAACGTTCAATCCAAGTTGTCTTGGATGGTTTCAAGTCTCATATTCAAAGTTCTCTCGCGAATGTTGATGGGGTCACATCGTATGAGAATTACTAACAATTCTTTTTCAGTTAAAGTTAATTACTCGGGTATATTTGACAAAAGAGTTTTTATAGATAATTTGTTACTTACAAATTTAATCGAATAATAACAATAACGAAGTGTACATTGTGTAATCTAAAAGGTGATAGACTCCAACTAAAAATTAAATGTAAAGCTTGCAATGAATACTCACATGCTAAATGTGCGAAGCTGGAAAAAAGAGACGTTGAGTTTCTCGAAAAGAGCAAGCAGGGTCACAAATGTGAATCTTGTCTTGGACTCCGGAGAAGATCTATTCTGGAAGAGCAATTCAAAGTTAACTCTATTCACTATGAACGCGGTAACATCTGCTAGTTCATCTTATGTTCCTACTGCTGCTGCTCATCCTTCTTGTAAACCCAACAACAGCGACGCTTCTTCAAACGATTCAACTGACTCTTTTACTACTTCGGTCGCTACTGTTAATTATTCTTCTACAAACCAAACTATAACGTTGGATATACTCTACAATTGCAATTCTTAAACTGCAAAATCTTAACAGTGATGCACTCACAAAAATCCGAACCGTTGAGGAACATGTTGTCGCTCTTACCGCCACTGTTAATACGAGTGCGGGTCAATAAGTCTGAATTTCTGACCTCTTTACTGAAACAGCAACACTGCTCCTGTCAACAGGCATCTGTCAGTTGACTCCTGTCAAAATTTAAACTTGCTGCGTCAGTTAGTTTGTGTTTGACAGCTATTTTTATCAGACTACTCACTAATTTGAGGAGAAAATGGAAAAAAGTGAATTTCGTGTGCTTATTAAGCATTATTTCTTGCGAAAAAAAACCATTACCGAGACCAAGGCTAAGCTTGATAAATACTATGGGGACTCTGCACCATCGATTTCAATGGTAAAAAAGTGGTTTACTGAATTTCGTTGTGGCCGTACAAGCACTGAAGATGCCGAACGTCCTGGACGCCCAGTTGAGGTCTCTACACCCGAAACAATCGGAAAAATTCACGATATGGTGTTGGCCGACCGAAGATTGAAAGTGCGAGAGATTGTGGAAGCCGTAGGGATCTCGCATGGCTCAGTGGTTTCAATTTTGAATGATCACTTGGGCATGAGAAAGCTTTCCGCAAGATGGGTGCCGCGTTTGCTCACAGTCGACCACAAACGCAATCGTGTAACAACTTCACAGGAAGGTTTGGCGTTGTTTAATCGCAATATGGAGGAGTTTTTGCGCCGTTTTGTAACCGTGGACGAAACATGGATCCATCACAACACACCAGAGAACAAACAACAGTCAAAACAGTGGGTTTCTAAGGGTGAATCGGCGCCAAAGAAGGCCAAGGTGGGTTTGTCAGCCAATAAAGTTATGGCGACTGTTTTTTGGGATGCACGCGGGATAATCCACATTGACTACCTTCAAAAGGGAAGAACAATCAATGGGGAATATTATGCCAACTTATTGGACCGATTCAATGACGATTTGAAAAAAAACGACCTCATTTGGCCAAGAAAAAAGTTCTTTTCCACCAAGACAATGCAAGGGTGCACACATGTGCAGTTGCCATGGCAAAAATCCATGAATTGGGCTATGAATTGCTCCCTCATCCACCCTATTCTCCAGATTTGGCTCCGAGCGACTACTTCTTGTTCCCAAACCTGAAGAAATGGCTTGGTGGAAAAAGATTTGACTCCAATGATGACGTCATCTCGCAAACAAAGGCCTATTTTGAGGACCTCGACAAATCATTTTTTTTGGAAGGGATAAAAAAAATTGGAGAAGCGTTGGACAAAGTGTATAGAGCTCAAGGGAGACTACGTTGAAAAATAAAATTATTTTTTTATCAAAAAATCTGTGTTTTAATCCAAAAGTCACGGACTTGGAGTTCAAACTGAATGCATTGGAACAAAGAGAAAGGCAATGTGCTGTTGACATTGTTCGTATTCCTGACGTGCATAGTGCCAATGCACGTGAGAAAGTTATTCCGAAGGTGTGGGAGAGAAAATAGGAGAGCACGATATCGTATCTTGCTATGTAAAGAACATAAAGAGTAAGAGCAATGTCTCCACAAGTAATGCTACTGTGTCAAATATTATATGCGTGAAGTTTAATTCTCCTGCACGTAAAGACTTAATAATGAATAAGTTGAGGGCGAATAAAACCAAATTGTTTGCCAACATTTTTAAAGAGCACCAAAACAATAGAGGCAAAATATTCATTAATGACAGCCTTACTGCACACACACGATCTCTTCTACAAAAGGCTAAACACCTGAAACAACAGAACAAATGTCAATACGTATGGATAAGAAATTCAACAGTACTACTCAGAAGAAAGGAAGGTGAAAAAGTGATTAAAATTAAGTGTTATGAGGATTTTTCTAAATATGATTTTAATATCTTTTAATGATTGTTTTAAATGATAAATAGTAATTTAAGTAATATTATTTTTGAAGTTCCTCGTAATAGTACTAATATTTTGTCTTCCTCAAATTCAAATTCTGAAGATATCAACTGTCTTTGTATTGACCATCCTAAAGTAGAGTCAGTCTCTGGTGTTTCAATAGTTCATCAAAATATTCGCAGTTTAAGAACGAAATTAGATGTTTTCTTGGCTCATCTTGCATCGCTAGACCATTTACCTGACTTCGTATTTCTTTCAGAAATATGGATTTTTGATTTTGAGGTATCTAATTTTAAGTTTAAAATTCGTAACTATACATTTAAAGCATTCTGTAATAATTCGTATGCAGCTGGTGGAGTGGCAGTACATTACAGGAGTGATATAGAATGCGAAATTTTGTATCCTAAACTTATAACTGCTGATTTGATTGTATTAAATTGTGAAATATCTTGTTCTCGATTCTGTTTAACTGCTGTTTACAGACTTCATCCATTTACTGTTAGGGCTTTTGTGGAACAGTTTTCTGCATTTTTGGAAAATCACAAATTCAAAAACCATGTACTTTTGGGAGATTTCAACATTGATCTTTTGACTGATTCGTCTGATACTGATATTTTGCTTACTGCTTTGTCCTCCTTTGGTTTTGCGTCATTGTTGAACAAACCAACCAGAGGTCTTTCATGTTTAGACCATATATTTTTAAGATTACATAGGAATAATACTATGAAATATAAAGCACACGTATTTGATCTTAAGATAACCGATCATAACTTAACCAGCCTTCAGTTTGACAATTTCGTCTCCAGAACTAAACAATCCTATTTGAAAAAAATTAAAAAGATCAATTTCCAAACACTGAAATCCGCTTTATTTTTTGAATTGTGGGAAGAGGTTTATAGTAATGGTGATCCATCTGTAGCCTTTGACTTATTTCTCAACAAGCTTCAAGTGTTGGAACAATAGTCAGCTTTTAAATAAAAGGGACAAACAGCTAACATGTCTTAAACCATGGATGAACTTATGTTTGCTAAACAAAATAAATAAAAAGAAAAAACTGCTTGCTTGTATAAAAAAAACATTCAAATATTGTAAAAAAAAAAAAACATTTAAAAAAAGAATTTTTTTTAATTCCCAAGGATGTCACTTTTCACTCCATCTAGTATATTCAACTCAACATTATGTAACTAGTCTTCTGCAGATAAGACCTTAAGGCTTTTGCAGCTAATTATATCAAAATGTTAATTATTTATGATATCAATAAAGAATTGAATTGAAAAAAAAACGATGACGACCGTAAAATAATCGAAGTGCGCGAACAACATTTTTCACAGAAAACGAATTTACTTCAATAATTTGTAAGCGTTGTTCGGGTGCAAGTCTTTCCATGATGAAATGGCAATGCTGACTGAGGATGTTTGACTTTGAGCTGTCAGAAATAGAACATTGAAAGATCACCTTTTATAACCAAGTTCAGGGTTATAGTTATAGACCCAATACCATAAGGCTTCAAAGAGCATATGAAAATCTTTGCTATGATCTTAAAGCTGATATTCCAAACTGTTGGGATACTTATTTCAGAAATAAGCTTTCCGAAAATTTAGGTAACCCAAAAAAAGAATGGCAAATTGTCAATGACATTTTAAATAAAAAGAATATACAAAATATGAATGTAGTTATTGCAGCCAATAATGCGACTGTATCTGAGCCTTCAAATGTTGCAAATTTATTTAATGATTACTTTTCAAGCATTGGTCACAATTTAATACCAATTCATGTCGCTGTTACAACATGATAATAGAGGATACTTTTTATCCGAACAGTTTCTTTTGTAAAAAATTTACTTCACTTGAAATACATGCAATTATAATGTCTTTAAAATCGTCTAATTCATCACCTGAAGATATGTTTACCAGCAACATTATAAAACAGATTTCTTTTTTTATTTCTGATGAGCTACGCCATATTTTCAATCTTAGTTTAAAAAAAGGATTTTTTCCTGAATCACTGAAGCTAGCGGTAGTTATTCCTCTACATAAAAAAGGCGCCACTACATGTCTAAATAATTACCATCCCATTTCCATTCTTTCAGTTTTTTCAAAAGTTTTTGAAAGAGGCATGAAATCTAGAATGCTTTGCTTTCTAAAGAAATCCAAATTTTTGAGTGATTACCAATACGGTTTTAGGAGTGGAAGATCTACTGAGGATGCTGTCTTAAAATTTTGTGGCGAAATTTATGATAGTTTGAAGGATTCAGAGGTGCATGCATCTCTGCTCATTGATATAACAAAGGCTTTTGATACAGTAGAATAAGGCAGGTTTTAGAGGTAAAATTCATGACTGGTTCGCGTCGTATATAAAGAACAGAAAGCAAAAGGTTAGAATTCAGAATAATTTAAGTTCTGAAAGATGTACTGATATAGGTGTTCCTCAGGGCTCCGTTTTGGGCCCTATACTATTCTTGATTTTTATGAACTCGCTTGTCGTTCCTTCCTTACTTCCTTATAATATTCTTCGAAAAACCAATTTTAATTATTCACTGATATAAACAATGATTTAGAAATTCTGCGAAAATGGTTTAATTTGCATAGACTTGTTAGAAGTGACAAAACAAAACTTATGGTTTTTAATATTCAGGGGACAATCTATGAGGATATGGTAATAAAATATCATTCACCCAATTGCTGTAGATATCCTCTCAATAATAATTGTATGCATGATAATAACAACAGTACATCTTATAATGACAACATCAACTGTTCAGATAATTGTTTTGACATTGAGAAAGTTAAAAGTTTCAAATATTTAGGTATTATTTTGGATTATAGGATGTGTTGGAATGATCATACATCTAATCTGAAGAATTACCTTAACAATGTTGTAAGGCAAATCTACCATCTCAGTCTTTACTGTAGTCAACCGATTTTAAAGCTGGTTTACAATGGTTTATTTAAATCCAGACTGCAATATGGTCTTTCTCGTTGGGGTGGTACTTATCAGAATAAAACTGCACCTTTGCTTATCAAACAAAAACTCGCCATTCGAGTTATCTGCATAGCCAGTCGTATCACTCCTAGCTTTCTTTTGTTCAAAAACCTAGACATTCTTCCACTAAAACATTTATATTTTTATAAGGTTCTAAAAATATTTTTTGAGAAATCAGGATACTCATCTGCAAGATTGTATGGATCTCACAATTTACGCATCTACAGTAGGAATTTATTAACCGTACCTTTTATAAAAAATCTCTTTTTTCTTACTCCTTTAATGTTACTGCACCTCGCTTATTCAACAGACTGCCAAAAAAAACTAAGATGCGAGACAGTCAAATCTATTTTCTTAAAAAATGTTAAGCTCTTGCTCTTAAAACCATAACGAAATTAATATCTTTTTAAATATTTTTGTTTAAGCTCTTGTACATATATGCTTTTAACCTAGCTTCGGAGTGTTTGAGTTATCAATTCAACTTTTATGTACTTATTTATTTTTTTGACTGAAACCTATAGTATCTGCTCTTAGAATTGTTTTAAATTTTATAATTGATCCCCATCAATATATAAGTACTTTTGTATTTAGTTCATTGAATGGCGCATCCAACTCTTGTCCATCGGACAATCGGATGTTCCTAACTATTTTATATGAAATCTTATAGTTCTTACTTTGTTTTTTTTTCTTTTCTTTCTAATAAATATATTTTTCTGAATTGTTAGTTATAAGTTTTCAAATGAAATAAAGTTAAAAAAAAAAAATAAATAAATAAATGCTGGTGCGCCCCAGGGTTCCGTTTTCGTTGGCGGACTCGAGTCCCTGCTTTTGGGCTGTAGAACGGGAACGCCAGCATATGTTAAGTTCATTAAGTTCTAATTGGGGAATCACTAACTGAGTAGAATTTAATGCTTCTAAAACACAATGCTATCTGCTGTCGTTAAAGCGAAATTTAAACACCCAGCCACTCGACGTAATGTCTCGTGTCTCACTCTGTTTTATCGCTATCTCCACCACCAGTGCTTCATAGAAATCGCCAGTAGCAATCCGCCCCTTCAAGCTTTTACCCGTAACAACCGTCTCCCTATGTTTGCTCATCAGTTTACCCTTTAATTGAAGTAAATTTGTAAACGAATAAAGTAAATAAAACATTACTCAAATAGAAAAACACGTGTCTCAAGAATCATTTTGTGAACCTGCATATATCTGTCCAAAGTAAAGGAACAGAAAATTGGTCACCCCGACGTGATCAACGCAGGTTTAACACACGTGGCGAAACGGGCAAAGTCCCAGCTCATCAGTTCCTCATCCTTTGCTCCGTCATCTGTTCATGGTACATCAAGTTTTGACGTGGATGACTCATTACCCGGGACGAAAAAGGCACCCGGCACAGCAAGTCAACCAATTCAATACCAGAAATACCTCCGTAAACGCCAGCGACATTCGCAGGCACCATAACTCCATCCCTGCCACTAACGTTAGTACATTCGCTACCAACAAAACGTTCGCTACCAACACAAGCACTGAACCGACGATAGCACCCAACTGACACCAGCACCAGTTACATCAAGCAAACATCTACCACCAAACTAATATAATCAATAAGATACATCTCCAACCGCCATCGAACAACCACCACAAACAACAATCAAAAAATAGTAGTCAAGTAAACTTCCAGCCCAAAATAATTATTCGGTACTTTCATGCTAATATTTATTTAAATACTTACAAATATTAGAACAATATTATCAATATTATCATTATTATTATTGTCGTACATTTACATAAAATGTCCGAGAGTGAGAAAAAGGGAGGTGAAGATTCGCATGCGAAACAAAACGAAGCTAGTTCCGACGCGGTTCCTGAAAACACATTTCAATACATAGATAATGTACCGGTGTACCCCCTCAGGACAAACTTTCTCTGACGAAAGCAGCATAAACTCAATCCGCGTTCGGCTCCCCTCCTTTTGGGCAGCTAATCCGAAAACTTGGTTCACACAAGCCGAGGCTCAATTCAGTGTTTTTAAAATAACTAGTTAAGAGACAAAGTACTGTCTGACCGTCGGGGCGCTTCCCATCGAAACCTGTTAATCGGTCATTGACGTGCTTTCTGATCCCCTGCGTGATAAATATAAGATTTTGAAAAACATTTTGATAGAAAGTCATTCGGTCTCCGAGAGTAAAATATTGGAAAAGTTATTGGACAAGGCGGAGATTGGCGATCGAAAGCCACCCGAGGTTTATCGCTCCATGAAACAATTGACAGGAACCTCGTTCAATGAGGAAGTTATAAAAAATTTGTGGATGCGCCGTCTCCCTCAGGCCATCAATATAGTTCTTCTCTCGGTCGGGTTGATAAGCGTAGACGAGTTAGCGTCTATAGCAGACAAAATTTACGAGGCGACTCAGAATGCTAGTATCTTTGGCATTGCTT
Source organism: Volucella zonaria (assembly GCA_963966105.1). Taxonomy (NCBI): domain Eukaryota; kingdom Metazoa; phylum Arthropoda; class Insecta; order Diptera; family Syrphidae; genus Volucella; species Volucella zonaria. The sequence continues at coordinate 128,350,265 of OZ014530.1, read as the reverse complement.
CACATACAAGTGAGTCAACCTTAGATCAATGTTTGAGCTTAGAACAATGTACCATATATCCAGGGTACTAATTCTGTAACGCGATAGCTGACTCTCTTTCAAATGATAGTGAAAACGATAATGAAAGTGAGAGTGGCGAAGATTTGCTTTCTGTAAAACGATAGTTTTCATCCAAATTAATTTCGTTCCTGACTGTACGCACAAATTTTGGCAACAGTTTAACTGACAATCATGAAAAACAGTAAACAATTTTAAAATTGTCATATATTTCGGTTGGTGTTCGCTTTGTTTAAAATTTTAAAAGTTTCATCTCATTGAATTGATAGAAAATGTAAATATATACTACAATTTTTAGGTGTGCAACCAATAAGCAATTAAAATTGTTTGTTTCTTGTACCAGAAGTAAGCTGTCAAACCAAATAAAACAAATGGCAAAAACGGGAGGTGACCCATTCAAAAACATTTCTCTTGGTCCTCTAGAAGGAAGAGTCAATGCTTAGTTTCCCTGGATAAAGCTATATTGGGCTGCGAAAAAACTAAAACTTTTGGAGCTGAGGAGCCGTGCCGAAATTTGGATCATGTCCATAAGGACGAACATTTGGAAGAAAAATTGGAAAAGCTCTGAAGTTGTTTTTGAAAAAAATCGCATTACAATTTTTTGCGACTGAGCCAAATGAAGAAGAATCAGCCAATCCTGAAGCAGAAGTAGCTTCTTGGTTCGTAGATGTTATGTTATTTATGATCTTCTTTATTTGGAATTATTTTTTTTCAGTTCTACACGACCTTGTGAAAAAGTCGCCGCTGAAAAACCTATTTCGAAAAGAGACCTTTTTGAGACCAGCGCTAAGAGGGATGAGATTTTTCAAAACGAACATCTTAAAACTTTAAGAGAAAGCAACGAAATTAAGAAAAAGGTGGCAGAAGAAAAAAATGAAATCCTAAAAAACTACGTCAAGACTTATAAAGAACTTCTAGTGTTGAAGAATAGAAAGCTAAATATAAAAGTCCGTAAACTTGAAACCATGTTGGAAGAAAATAAAATGAAATTAGACTTATATAAGAAAGAACTGTTTAAGGGATAAAAATTAAATGTATTTCGGTACACATTACATTAAACTGTTTGCTATTCTATCTATTTTTCTTAATGCAAACTGATCCAACATTCTGCTGTTGATTATTTACACTACCGTATGTGTATCTTTCTTCATTTGTGTAATCTAAAAATGTCTCCACTTTAAAGAGAATACAAATATTGTGTAAAGCAGTACACACGTTCCCAAATTTCATCATTTTCTCCGGGGTGTAACTACTTTTTCCTTCTTCCATAAGAATTCACCAGCGACCTTGATAGATTTAACTAATTTGAGTTATTAAACTAGAAAAAATTAGAAAAGTTTACCCTTATAAACAACAATGCAACGTTCAACCAAATTCCTTGCTTTTCCATGCTGAGTGTTGAATTTTGTACGTTTTTCTTCAGTACAGGTTCTACATGATGTTAGTAGCTATGGTTCCAAAGGATATCCGCTATCGCCTGTTGTAATGACAACTACATATGTTATATCTCTCTTTATATATGCTTGTATGTTATTCACAACTATTATTTAAAATCAAAAAATCCAAATTGTTATCTTGAAAATTTTGTTCGAAGTAGTGGCGTTCATTGGAGTGTCCCCAGACAAAAGAGTCATGTAATGAACCACCGTATTTTACATTAATAGCCAAGATTCGCATTTCGTGATCACCTAAGAAATTGATTAATCATTTTAAAAAAAAAACCAATATGCACTATTCTCTTACTCACGATCTTGGCATTGATGCTATGCTTTCCCTTTTGATTAAAGAATAACTCTTCATTTGCATGTGGCCTTTTAATATAAAGATAAGTTCCATCAATCAATCCTACATCTTTACAAATATATTTTAGTGTGGAATATACGAGTACATATGTTATGTATACGTGGACTATTTTTTTAAAAGGGAATCCCATATTTTCTATAAAACTAATCTCTTGATTTTTCAGCAAATTGCCTTTCTGGAATTCGCTATTTAATTTGTTGTGCGCAAATTTTATTTTCTATTTCATTTACTACTTCATTTATAATTTTGGAAGTACGCAGCAGCCAGAAGAAGCGAGCCACTGGTATCCACCGGATCCTAATGTTTCTAACGTAGCGGCTAATTTTAAAATAGGCGATATAAATGTTAATCGTTGTCCACTTTTAAGGCTCAAAACATCCAAAATGTACTTAAAACCTCCTTGGAAACGCGGTATTTTTGAATAAGTTGTTTTGAAGGCAATGTAAATGGATTCGGTCTATCGCGCAAATACTTCCTTCTTACTCGCATATTTTTTACACCTACCATTTCGTTGGAATCACTATCACTACAACGTGGTAGCACATATTTATATTTATCCAAAGTAAAGAAACAGAAAATATTCTTTATCCCTTATATTAATTTCATTTTCGAGTTCGATTGTACTTTCGTTTCTTGTTTTACTTTTACCTGCGTCCCAAGGATTGCGATGTCTGCATATACTCGTACCTACATACATTGCTTCTTCTGGTGTCATTTCAATCAGCGTTGTTGTTATTCTTTACTTGTCTACCCTATGAGCATTTTTTGTTTTTCAATATTCTTATTCCCTGTTTTCCAGCTTTACTAAATTTCTAGTAATTCTAGCGCTTTTATCTTTTCAGTCCAATTTCTATTAAGTAAAACTTTTATAACCAATTTGTACGTTTAGGTATCGTAGTCAAAAATGGATATTTCATAAGGCAATGTACGGAGTACGAAGGTAGTCCCAGACGAACCCGACCTGATGGCGGTTGTTGTTTAAAAAGAATGACAATTGTAGAAAGTACCAACTTTATAAAGCTTAAATTTGAAGTTTGACGACGCTATGTTGTTTAGTATTTGTTCGGCAGCCATCAATAGTGAACGCTCTCAATGAACTTTTAAATATAGAAAAAATTGGTTATCTTTATGTGCTACAATACTTTCATTTGAAAGTCCTCAATCCAACTAACATCAAAACGGAACTGGATTCTACTCTGGGGGGAGTCTGTTCTTTCGTTTACAACAATAAACTATTGGGTGGCAGAGTTTCATCGAGGCCGTGCGAGTTGCCAATACGAACATCACAGTGGTCGACCAAATAAGATGATCTCACCAGAAATGTTGGAAAAAATCGCATGTTGACTGAAAAATTGGACATGAGAAAGCAGTGCGCAGATGGGTCCCGCGATTACTCACAATGGAACAAAAACAGCGTCGTGAGGATGTTTCCATCGAGTGTTTGACGAAGTTTCATAGCAATAAAGAAGAGTTTGCGCGGATTCATATCCATGGATGAAACATGGGTCCATCACTTCACACCCGAGACGAAAGAATAGTCAAAACAATGGACTCCAAGACAGTTCCATCTGCACACAAGGTCATAGCGTCAGTTTTTTGGGATGCGCGTGGGATAATTTTCATTGATTATCTCCAGAAAGGAAAAACAATCAACGGTGTGTATTATGCGAACATATTGCACCGTTTAGCGAATTATTTTCTATTTCCGAACTTGAAAAAGTGGCTCCATGGTAAAAGATTTGCAAGTAAAGAGGTGGAGTCTCCGGCTGATGGCTATTTTAAGGGATTTTTACTATTAACAGGATATCGCAGCTATTGAACATCGCTGGGCAAAGTGTATTGAGCTAAAAGAAGACTATATAGAAAAATAAAGATATTTTTTCCTAAATTGTTTGTGTTTTCTTTGAAAGGTCGGGTACTTCTGGGATTAACCTTGTATATTCAAAACAGTAAAGGAAATTGTTAATTTCGCGGGTTTTATTGGTCCCATCCGTGGCATTTTTTTTTTGCTCTTGTTTACTAACGTACCTATACTTTAGAAGCCGTATTAAATGCCTTTTGCATAAATGAAGAAACATTGATAGCAAACTTTCGAGATTTCGGCCTTTCTAAAAACAACTTTCTACTGATTGCATCAAATCGTGTAGTCATCGGTCTGTGAATACGTGTGAATTGTCAATAAATAAACCCAATCCTTGTCCGACGCCATAGAAAGAAGTTAAGATTGTGTTCGTGCAGTACACATACTTGAAATAGTGTGCATAGGGTTTTAATTTTACAGGGTATATATAAGCTTTGCATTGATATTAGCAGAGTTTGACATATGCCACTCTGTTCAACAAAAATCTGCAGTACAGGGAAGACAGTAATATTTCCCTCAGGCTGATTTCATAGGTTACATTATTTATTTATTGTACTAAACATTATAATAATAATAGAATAGCAACAAACTAATCCAAAGAAAATTCACTCAAAAGTCATAACAAATTTCTCTGTTGTTTTTTCGGTGAAAACATCTATAATACATCCCACATCTTAGGCTCAACTTTTAGTTCCACATGTTTAACGGTATTAAGCCATTTTTCGCTATCCACCTGCTCAAGTAGTAGCTTAACGATGCTACCAATCTTTTTCCTTGTACCCATACCAAATCTCTGGGACTAAACTCGCAGTAGTAAAGTGGCAATCGTAATATTTTGTGTCCTCCCATTTGAGGCGGTTCATCTATCACGTGTACATCAAGTTTAGCTTTGTGGCATTTGACAGCAATCCAACAACTCGGCTTTCACCACGTTTTCTTCTAAAATTATGTTCTTTTCGTTTTAATTTCTTATTTTTTGGTGGAAGATGACGGTACTTTGTGTTTTTTTTTGGTTTCGTCGATTTCCATTTTTTATTCCTGGAATTGGACTTTTTATTTTTTTCCCCACTAAAACACTGCAAACCGATCACTGAGTTCATAGCAGAGTTATTCCAGTTTTAACGCCAGACAAGTGGTACAAAGAGGTCAAAGCTGTAGAGAATTTTTTGAATTCTACCTATCAACGCTCAATCATGTGAGGATCCAAAAAATTTAAGAGGAACTACAAATCCAGTTTGAAGAACAGAGGCAGGCATTATGTGAAGAGGCAAAGAGAAGTCAATTTAAAACACAAGCTGAGTGCGAAAAATCTTACAGCAAAGGTCAAAGAACTGCACGATATTACAAGGTGGAAGACTTAGTGACCATAGAAAGGACCCAGTTTGGAGTTGGTCTCAAAATTCACAGAAGGTTTTTGGGTTCATATAAGATAACCAACATTCTAGATTGCGATTGCTTCGAGGTCCAAAAAGTAGGTGAGCTTGAAAGTCCCAAAAGTACATCTACAAGTATTGACAAGATGAAAATGTTGCATAACCTGCAGAACGAGGATGATAATTATCGAATCAACCATCAAGACAGCCAAGTGTGGGATGCTGATTCACATTCCCCTGAATCCATATCCACGAGCAATGCATAAGGTCATCAAAACAAAGAGCGGCAGACTTATATGTGAAAGAGAAAGATTAACCATCGATTTAAGAAGTTGGGATTAACTTTGTACTTTTAAATGTTTCTTTTTTCACAACCTAATTATTAATTAAATAAAACGAATCGTATTGAAATCTATCATATTCAATAAAGATCATTGTTTTATTTTTTTACATGAATACACTTATGTGATAAGTTTTTTTTGGAAAATGGGATAGAGAGAGAAAGAAAGATGTTTGGACTCAGTGGTTATTTCGCTCTATGGGTGGCATCTAACATTTAATGGGGAGACTAAATTCTTAGAGGAAGGTGGATTGTTGTTGATTTCTAGTCAACTACTCATCTTACTTGATTTTTGCTAATTGAAAAAATTAATGTCTTTCGAGCGCGGTTGAGATTCGAACACCGAACCTTCCATTAGAAAGTCAGACCGCTACCGCTTGAGCCACGACTCAATGTATCTGTCGAATCCTGACAGGACACTGCCTCCTGCGGAAACACGCAAAGAGACTCAAATTTCAGATACGGATACTTGCAAATTCTGCGGTGATCTGCAGGCTGTTGAGGACATAACACACTTACTGTGTGAATGCGGTAATAACGCCTAGAAGAAATATACGGCATGAAATTCAATTCAAAGAACTTTTTGGCATTTGCAAAGAAATTGGATGTTTCACCAGGGAGATTGTTTAGGGTTTTGCCCTTTGAATACAACTTCTGCTGGTTGCACAGGGATCGCTATGAGCCCCTTTTGGAACCTTATGTTTATGTGATGGCATGTCCATCACACCCCTGTCTTAACGTAACTTGAGAAGTATCCTTAATTGACATTCTAGTTCAGCCAGAGTTTATCTCTTCTTTTGAAATAATAAGATTTAAATATCTAGCAACAGCTTTCTCCTGCTTTTACACATTTCTCAACTAAGTTCCTAACAATGCCTTTAGCAACAATTTACGATAAGCAACAACTTATATTTTATGATCTGCAGCTTCAGGATCTCGTTCACAAATTTAAGGCTCTGGCTGCAGTGCATAGGTTTTCTGACGAAACGTTAATATGAAATTGTTGACGTATGCACTAAATCGATTTTTTTCTTATTCAGTCTGAAAGCTCTTTTGACGGCGCTGTAATTCTACCCTTAAAATCCGTACATGAAGATGTCTTTGATGCTGCAATTGTCCGAAAGAGCTTTAGATTTCACGGTCTGTGAGGTCCAAAATGTACCAAGTCAGCGCACGGATCTGCAGTCGGCGAAAAAAGACGAGAATTATATTTTTTCATTGAAGTTTTACCAGCGGATGACACTGCTTCTGCTGCTTGGTTCTTGTGAATATTTGTTTCCAGATAATTTGTCTGTATTACAAAAGATCTTTTTATGGATGAGTTGAGGTGGAACAATTCGAAGCGATTTATTCCTGGGTTTCGGCACCAGAATGTTTCCTGATAGTTTTTAGGAATTATTAACAAACAAAAGCTAGTCTTATTTTCTTTTATAAACATTTCAACTATAATATTACTTTATTTTACTTTTCACACTTCGGTGTGAATTCTATGGGTTGTAACACAATGTGAGGTGATTTTAGTAGTAAATTTCAAAATACATATAAGCTCGTAATTTCATCATAATAAACTTCATCTGATCACGTATGAATACGTTTAATGTACAATAAATATAGGCAGTGCACACTAATTCTACTAGAAATTGGATGTGAGTACCTATAATCCTTCCGCTGTAATCACACCAAAAAATATTGTTTGAAAGGCATTAAAATTAATTACAGTACTCCTTTGAAATGGCAGTAGCCATTCATAATATAAGAAAATAGAAAATTAAAAAGTCCTACGACAGACGATGACTTTCTCTCAAAATTCATCTGATGTGATTTGATTGCATGTCTGAAAACTTCAACTGTGGCAACAATGATCATTCCAGTCTTAACTCCCAAATTGTGTTAACCTATCCACCATCTCGAATTTAATATTTTCCAAGTTTAATAAAGTTATATGACAGTTTCAAAGCGATCGTCTCTCTTTGGTACATCTTGAAATCACAACACATTTGGCGACGAGGAGTTCTACATATGATAGCATACCATTGTGAAAGCAGATGTAATTAAGCAAATGATTAAACAGCATAAGGCATGGATGGAAAAGGCCCTGAGAAAAAACGGGGAGCGTATGAAAGAAATTATCCAGGGACCGCTTACTTCCACAACGGCATCAGTTTCAGTTTTGCCTGCATTAAAACAACGCAGGATCTTGCTTTTAATCAGCACAAGATTTCGTGATACAAAAATTAGTTCGTTCTATTTCTGAGTAGGCTACATTTTCATTCGTGAAAGTTAATACAACTGTCGACGATTGTCAGGCGTCTATGTTGCCACATTAGAATTTAAAATAATTCTTATGTTCGAATAAATTAATATTCTACTTATATATATTGAAATGTAAGCTACAAAATATTATTTTCATTTGATTAATAGATATCAAGTATCATTTGCTCCTTTAAAAATAACGAAAGTTTTAACATGAACATGAAAATTGGCCGGATTTTACAAAAAAAAAAGCAGCATACGGGAAGCAGCGACTCATTTTCATATACTGATGAAATGTAATGTACTCAGCCCGAATTTTAAGTACAAATAGGAATTTGAAAATAAAATACGTAGAATAAATTTTGTAGAAGAGCCCTTCGTGTGCAAGTGCGAACAGAAAGTATCAAATTTTCGTTCTTAAAAAATTTTCGGTTGCATGGCAACTGCGCGCTAAACGGAAAAAATAAACTCAGCTATGCAATAGCAATGGAAAAGCAAATAAGTGTCAAACTATTACCACAACATAAAACAAAAATTCTTCGTTGATCTAGGCTGTTTTATTTTCATCGTGTGATCTACATATTGTATAAGGATCATGAGTGATAATAAAACGCGGATTTAATATCTAAATTGCCACGATATTTTCAAGCGAAATGCAAATGTCCATCCAACGCTTGATGAAATAGAGGAATTGGTATCTGCTTTTGAGTAAACGCAGACGACAGCCGAAATACTAAATTGCGTTTCTGCAGCATCATCAACGGGTGAGGTTAACCAACTAAACCATAAAAGTTTCCACCAAATATCAAATTAGTCCAACGAACATTTTCTTGCACGAAAGTCTTGCCCAGATTGTATAATTAATCATAACTGTAACCAATGTAAACAATTAGACTGGGTGTGTAACATTTGCAAACGACGTGGGCACATACTTAAGTAGTGTGTGTGTGTCACAACAAAGATCTGATACAGTTATTCAAAGGAGAACTCGACAAAGGAGTAAGCAAGGCACGGAAGTTGTCACACTCTCAGGTAAAGTATGAACATATAAGTCGTAACGACAACTCGCCGTAAGCAACTTATTCTATAAACATTGTTGACAAGTTCGTTCAGAGAGCAACGAATCCAACTTAGGACGAAGTCCTGTCAACAAGTTGTGTGGCCGAACGTCGGGGCCGGAAAATGTTTGCACCACTTTATCAGCAACCAATGGTTTTCGAGCTGGACATTGGTGAAACTTGCCCGCTAGTACGTCTTGATGGCTACCAATATCTGCAATGTGAACGTCCAGATCACTAAACGCGTACGGACGAGTGAGGGCTCCAATCAAAGCTGCGACAAACGTAACTGTGCCTTGGAGAAATAAAACATCCAAATTGCCACTTTTAGTAAGTAACACTACACACGACACCAACATAATGGCCTTGGTTTAAATCGGTTGATTTCAAAATAAATTCAAGTACACGGAACGAGAGAACAGCTGACTGCAAAGCCAAACTCGATCTGTAAGAAATATGAGTCCGTTTTTAACCCTGAACTTGGTTATAAAAGGTGATTTTTTTGCTATTTTGTCTTTCAATGTTCTATTTCTGACAGCTCAAAGTCAAACATCCTCAGTCAGCATTGCCATTTGCACCTGAACAGCGCTTACAAATTATTGAAGTAAATTCGTGTTCTGTGAAAAATGTTGGTCGCGCACTTCGATTATTTTATGGTCGTCATAATCTTTTTTTTTTTTCAAATCAATTCTTTATTGATATCATAAATAATCAACATTTTAATATAATTATCTGCAAAAGCCTTAAGGGCTTATCTGCAGAAGACTAGTTATATAATGTTTATAATCTTTTAGTTTTACATGAGTTGAGTTGAATATACTAGATGGAGTGAAAAGTAACCTTGCGAATTAAAAAAAAATTTTTTAATTTTTTTTAAATTTTTTTTTATTGTATTTAGTCCCCCTTTAATTTGGTACACTTATTCCAGCGATTTTCCAACTTCTTGATTCCGTCCGAAAAGTAATTTTCCGGAAGGTCTGCAAAATACTCCTCCGTGGCGTCGATGATTTCCTCGCGTGAGCTGAATTTTTTATTGATGAGCCATCTTTTAAGGTTTGGGAAGAGATTCGAGGGATCCAAATCCAGTTACCAATCGACGCCAAATGTCCGTCCGATTCCGCATCAGCAAGTCCAAACACTCTTTCGAACTGCTCTTACCTTCGTGTTTTTGGTCATTCTCGGCACCCAGCGGCAGGATAACTTTTTCATATGCAGAATATTGCCCAAAATATGGCGTGTTCACTCAGTACTAATCTTTGTGGTATCTGCTAGCTCGCGTACCTTCACTTTCCGGTCAGCCAACACCATTTCATGTATTTTTTTGACATTTTGACATCGAAACGAATATTTGACGGTGTAATCTGAAGGAGCATTAGCCCCATAATATTTATCCAACTTTTATTTTGTTTCCTTCGCCGTTTTGCCTCCCAAAAAATAATGTTTTATGAGAGAACGAAAATAGTTTTTGTGCATATTCAACATGATGCCAAACACGTCAACCACAATAAGCTGTCAAAACAAAACTAAAGACTGAAATTTAGCATGTCTGGCTGTATATGAACGGACTTCAAGGCACCATAACCTTTTTTGCAGTAGCGGCGCATTCTGGCGGTCAAAGATGTCATTTTTCACTCCATCTAGTATGTACATATCGCGACTTAAATTCTAAGTTCACATTTTGTAAATAAAGGATGCAAAAAAACAAAAGAAAAAAGAAGAAAAAAATGTGAATATATATGTACATAGACACATAATGTTGATATGTCATAATAAGTTCAAAAAGTACTGTTTCTCTTTTTCAATAAAAGAGGTCTGAAATCAATAAAAGAGGTTCTGAAATCGCTTGGAAATTCATTAAATATTTTCAACACTACTATTTCGTCGTCTTCGTCCATACTCATTCCAGTGTCGCGGGATGTTATATCGTCCTTGTTGTCTTCTTCATGTATTGAAGTTATGTTGAGCTGGTATTTTGTAAGTATTATCATTCCAAAATCTGGAAATAATTTCCATCTTATGCAGCTGTTCGATGTTAAGCATTTTCGTTTTATTGCTGATCTGCTGTCGGTCGTGATGCTGCCCTGTTTTTGCACGGATTATTAATTTGTTGATTCGTATTTGTATTTGCTGTAGTGATTGAATCTGAGGCGCATTTCCCCACGCTACTATACCATGCCGTAGTCCAAAATAACTCTGCCTTAGAACCTCCACCGTGGAAAAGTTGCTGAGATGGAACAGTGCGTAAGTTGACTGCTGAAGTTTTGTCTCAAGCGCTCTTATCTGGTAGCTCCATTTAAAATTGTTGTCCACGATAACCCCTAAATACGAGGGGCGTTCAAACTATTCTCGGTATCGGGGTGAAGCTGTGGTTGTATATATAAATTGACTTATTTATCAAGTAATACTATTATTTTAGTGCATTCATGTAATTTCATATAAATGTGATTATTAATTCGCGTTTTATCTCTAGTTAAACAGAATCATAATGGCAATTGAGACGATGATGGTGAAAATTGAGCATCGCGCTGTAATTAAATTTCTCACTAAGCAAGGAAAAAGTCAAAAAACTATTCATGAAGAGATGGTGGCTGTTTACCAGGGTTCCGCACCTTCATTATCAACTGTGCAAAAGTGGTCAAGTGAGTTCAAGAGAGGCAGAGAGAGCATTGAAGACAACCCCCGCTCCGGCTACTGCTTGTACGGGAGAAAGCATCAAAGAAGTCGAAAAACTTGTTCTTGAGGATGCCCGAATAAAGGTGAAAATGATGGCAGAGATCACCAAGCTTTCAATTGGTACCATTCACACCATTTTTCATGACCATCTTAACCTTTTAAAGGTCAGTGCAAGGTGGGTGCCACGAATGCTCACAGCGCCTCAGAAAAAACTGAGAATCGCATGCTGTAGAGGGCTTTTGGAGATGTGTAGTGAGAACGCGGACGGTGTTATGGATCGAATTGTTACTGGGGACGAAACATGGGTCCACCACTATGACCCTGAAAGCAAACAAGAGTCCATGCAGTGGCATAAAAAAGGAACAGACCCCCCGAAGAAGTTCAAAGTCACTCCGTCTGCCGGGAAGCTCATGGCCACAGTTTTTTGGGACTCAAAGGGAATCTTGCTCATTGAGTACAAAAAAAAAGGTGAAACCATCAACGCCACATCCTACGCTTCCACTTTGCATAATTTGCGGGGGGAAATTAAAAAGAAAAGACGGGGTAAACTCGCAGCGGGTGTGTTGCTTCTTCATGACAACGCTCCTGTTCACACGGCGCGAGTTTCCAAGGCTGCTGCGCGAGATTGTGGTTTCGAAGAAATCCAACACCTACCCTATAGTCCAGACTTTGCCCCTAGTGATTATTTCCTGTTTCCGGATTTGAAAAAATGTGTTCGTGGAAAAAGATTTTCGGATCTTTTCGGCAATAAATGGGTATTTTGCAGAGAAAGAGGAAATTTATTTTTTTGAGGGTTTAAAAAAGCTTATCTCAAGATGTAACAAATGCATTGATGTTAAGGGAGATTATATTGAAAAATAAAAACAATTTAAATTGAATTCGCATTTTCCTTCATATCGATACCGAGAATATATTGAACGCCCCTCGTATTTATAGATTGACACATTTTGTATAAAAGTTTCGCATCCGTCATCTCTTTGGAGTTGCATATGGTTGGTTGTCTGCATTATGAGGTTTGATCCTTGCGGCGCTCCATACAGTGTATTCTCCGGATCGCTATAATGTTCTTTAGTTTTAACTTTAAAGTTACGGTTTTTTAGGTAAACTACCTCAGGATGATTCCTCTCACGTCGATTTTGTATAGCTGCCGTAATATATTCCTGTGACTCAGGTTATCGAACGACTTTTTAAAGTCGATAAATAAAACAACTGTATTATGGTTTCCGTCTAGGCAGCTATTTGTTTGATTAGTGAACTCTCCCAATAGTTGATTAATACTTCTGTTTTTCCTAAACCCACACTGTTGTTTTTCTAAAATGTTGTATCTTTCTAGATATCGGTAAAGCCGATCTGAGAGTACTCCTTCAAGCACTTTATCTACTACTGACAGAATAGAAATGAGTCTATAGTTTAATGTGTCATTTTTTTACAACTTTTGTATATTGACCCCACTATAGAGACTTTGAACAGTTCAGGGATTTGGGATTGTGTTATGCTTTCATTAACCAATTTACAGATTGTTGGTGATAGAAATTCAGCGTATTTTTTGAGGTCTTTTGGTTGTATACCATCTATTCCCGGTGAGTTGTTGTCACTTAGTGTACAGAGAATATTTTGTAATTCTCTCACGGTCACTTCCTCTGAATGCATCGAACGCGTTGTGATAGACATTGAGCCTATGAATGTTCGCTGACTACAATGGTGCACTATATTGCTAACCTCCAGTGATAGCTGATAGTTCTTGGATAAGACGTATGAGGGGTATTCTCCCCAATATCTGAATTACAAACTTCCATGTTTCTTTTGGATTTGCTTTTGCAGTTTCAAATTTCTCCTTGCAATATCCAGATTTTATCGTATTGATCCTTTTGTTTAAGACATTTCAAAAGTTTTTGTAATTCTTTTCATATTCTTGGTTCCGTCTGTTATTTTTGTATCTTCTATATAATATATCCCTGTCTTTGCAGGCCTGCTTTAATTCCCATATCATCCATTCACACCCTGTATTTTTTCTTTTTTCTTCCCTTTTGTTGTTGCCGCTTCTATTATATCCGTGTACCTTTTTCTAAATTGCTAATAGAATTCGTTTGCGCAGTCATATTGGCCTAATGCATTCCAGTTCATACTTGTTATTCCTTGTGTCACTTTGCGACTGTGAATGTATTTTTGCATCGTTTTGTGTCTCCTTACTGTGATATTTTGTACGCCAAGCCTGCAGTATATAGCATAATGATCGGATATGTTTAGTTCTATAACGGCTGATTCTACTGTTTTGCCTAAGAAACGTACTAAGCTGTGATCTATCAACGTACTAGTGTTTCGCACTAGATCGGTCCGGGTGTCGGATTGTATGACGCTGCAAAGCCCCTTCGTTGCAATCATTGACAAATAATTTTTTGCATAAGACTCATTCTGATCCTTAACATTGAGGTTCTTATCACCGAGGACAACGAGCGTCTTTTTCCTTTCCACTAAGCCAATGTTAGATGCGAATTCATGAATGAATCCGTTTATATAGGGGTGCGGCCGTCTGTAGGCACCAATGATTGTGGCGGTAAATTCATCTCGCCTAATATTTAAAACCAGACTCTAATAAAAATCGTTTTTTGGCTCAAATCCACTGGATCCATCCTCGATTGTAATGTTATCTTTTAAAAAGACCGCAATGATTTTACGCCCTGATTTTCTGTTCGAGTATTCGCTATGAAAACCATTTATTTTATATACGCTGTTTTCTTCTTTATATATATTTATTTCAGTAAGTATAATTATGTCTAGATCTTGCAGAAAACCATTAATACTTAGCATAAATGCATTCAAATTTTTGCTTGCTGATCTTATGATAAGATACAAGCATGAAAATCCATTTTTATTCTTGATGTATTGTTCTGCTTCTGTTTGCGTTTCTGTTCCCAAGTTAATCAAGTTTGTATTTACAATTTCACATCCATATGTATGAACGTTTTTGGTCACAACTGTTCTAATCTATTTATGTTGTATTGGAGATTATTTTCTCTATATCATCAGCATTCCAGTTAGAATTTTGTTGTTGGTACACCAAACATACTTCCAGTTTGCCGCCTTAGCTTGTGTCTTCGCCAGCCACTTCATTTTTTTGTTGTAGGCTTTTAACTTGGTGCTTATGTAAACACTTTGTTTAGAAGAAACCGGGTTTTGTTCCCTGTTCATTGCGACGCATACCTGTTCAAATTTAAGTGTGCCCTTAGCTTTCGATTTTTGCAGAAATATTTGTTTTGTTTGTTTTCGCAAAAAACTAACTGCCATATTAGTCAACTGTTTGTTTTTTCTATCGGGATATGTGCGAATGTCTTCTATGTCCGACTCCGTTATTTCGGCATTAATTGCCTTGCCCACTGCAGCGACGAAGTCAAGTGCATTATCGCTCCTCTGCATAGGAATATTTTTTATTTCTATACTGTTTTCTATTAGTTTCTGATCTAGTTCGTTAATTTTCGTTTGTAGATTTGCGATAATTGCATCTTTGATTTGGTGATGTCTTTTATATTCGCCGATCTCCCGCATTAAGTTTTCTATTAGTTCGTTGTTGTTTGTTAGTGCGCTGTTAATTTAGTCATACCTTGTGCTAGTAAACTTCACCGCGTTCGCATATTCTTTTAAAAGTTCTTTTATTTCCTTTATTTCTATGGATTGAGATGGTTGCTACTGCGATGAGTCATATTGTGCACTTGTTCCTGCTACTGATCGTGGAGACTCCACTGGTCTGGCTCTTTTTGTCTTCTTCACTTCTAGTTTTCCCCCTACATATCCTACACTTCCATGCACTTTTTTTTTGCCGAACATGAAATGAAATCTACATCAGCTGGTAGGGGATCATTGCACCTCGTACACTTAGCCATAATAGGATAGGTTTACAGCAAAAATATGTTATGTTATGTTATGCGAACCATGCACCAGAAATATGTATGATGGTATAAGTACTATATGAATGTATGTTTATCTAATATTTCAGATTACGAGGGCGGGTCAATAATTCCGTGCATTTTTGAATTTCTGACCTCTTTACTGAAACAGCAACACTGCTCCTGTCAACAGGCATTTGTCAGTTGACTCCTGTCAAAATTTAAACTTGCTGCGTCAGTTAGTTTGTGTTTGACAGCTATTTTTATCAGACTACTCACTAATTTGAGGAGAAAATGGAAAAAAGTGAATTTCGTGTGCTTATTAAGCATTATTTCTTGCGAAAAAAAACCATTACCGAGACCAAGGCTAAGCTTGATAAATACTATGGGAACCCTGCACCATCGATTTCAATGGTAAAAAAGTGGTTTACTGAATTTCGTTGTGGCCGTACAAGCACTGAAGATGCCGAACCTCCTGGACGCCCAGTTGAGGTCTCTACACCCGAAACAATCGAAAAAATTCACGATATGGTGTTGGCCGACCGAAGATTGAAAGTGCGAGAGATTGTGGAAGCCGTAGGGATCTCGCATGGCTCAGTGGTTTCAATTTTGAATGATCACTTGGGCATGAGAAAGCTTTCCGCAAGATGGGTGCCGCATTTGCTCACAGTCGACCACAAACGCAATCGTGTAACAACTTCACAGGAAGGTTTGGCGTTGTTTAATCGCAATATGGAGGAGTTTTTGCGCCGTTTTGTAACCGTGGACGAAACATGGATCCATCACAACACACCAGAGAACAAACAACAGTCAAAACAGTGGGTTTCTAAGGGTGAATCGGCGCCAAAGAAGGCCAAGGTGGGTTTGTCAGCCAATAAAGTTATGGCGACTGTTTTTTGAGATGCACGCGGGAAAAAAGGGAAGAACAATCAATGGGGAATATTATGCAAACTTATTGGACCGATTCAATGACGATTTGAAAAAAAAACGACCTCATTTCGCCAAGAAAAAAGTTCTTTTCCACCAAGACAATGCAAGGGTGCACACATGTGCAGTTGCCATGGCAAAAATCCATGAATTGGGCTATGAATTGCTCCCTCATCCACCCTATTCTCCAGATTTGGCTCCGAGCGACTACTTCTTGTTCCCAAACCTGAAGAAATGGCTTGGTGGAAAAAGATTTGACTCCAATGATGAAGTCATCTCGTCATTTTGAGGACCTCGATA
This sequence comes from Volucella zonaria, assembly GCA_963966105.1. Lineage (NCBI taxonomy): Eukaryota > Metazoa > Arthropoda > Insecta > Diptera > Syrphidae > Volucella > Volucella zonaria. The sequence continues at coordinate 128,333,739 of OZ014530.1, read as the reverse complement.
TTACTGATGGACCAGCATTGATGACCATGAAGATAGTTTCGCTTTCTACTACATGCCAAATCAATCCCAATAACTCGCCAAAAAAATACATTACCTTGGCATCAACACAAAGGTATGGGAACGAGTACACATCGACTTTGCCGGACCACTTCGAGGGCATATGTGGTTAATTGTGTTACGCTCAAAATCTCAATTCCCTTTCATTGTTCGGATGTCATCCACTACTCGAAAGCGGCAGCTCACACCCCAAAATCTATCTTTGCATTGGAGGGCTTACCCAAAGCTGTGGTGTCTGAAAAACAATTTCCCTCCTATAAGTTCCAGGAGTTCTGCCGAATTATCAGCATTTAGCATTTGACGTTAGCATCTTTTAATCCTGAATCTAATGGGGCAGCCGAGAAAATTATGAGGGCGTTTAAAACTCCCTTTCGCAAAATCTTAGAGAAAGTACCTCAATGTGGCGACGCACCTTTAGTTTTCTGTCGACATGATGCTAATGGAAAGCTGGAAAGCAGCAGATAAACCTCACATAACACCGTACTATCTCTTCAGCAATGATATCAGAACCCCAAATAAAAAAGTAGCTAGAACTAAGTTTTTCGTCAATCGAAAAGTTTTTGTAGGACAGTATCATCAAAAAGAGAAGCGGACAGCTACTGTTGTGAGGATAGTTCTTGGTACGGAAAGGTATTTAGTGGAAACTAACTCAAGGAAATGGCGACGCCACAAAAATCAGATACGGTCGCGTTTTTCAACAGAAGGCAAATTAGATCCTTGAACAGCAGCACTTCCAAGAGGCATTCATGGTCGATAAGAGGACAGCAGAGTCGAAAGGGGATGCCACAAAAATTTAAGAATGTTAGCCTCGACTAGGGACCTTTCCGATCTTAGAAGTCCAGCCTAAACAGTCGAAGGCAGATTAGCCTTTGGATCGTACACCTGAACTAAGATGCTTCGAGCGATTGCGTGATAAGCAAGTTAAGCGTTCTCAATATCTCTGAGAACTACAGCAGTGGAAACAATAATCACGGCGGTCAACAATAACATCTGTTGTCATCTAGAATTATTACCTTTCCATTTATAACTCCCAAATTGTATTAAACTATCCCCATCTTGAATTTAATATCTTCCTAATTTATTGTAATAAAGTTATATGAGAGTTTCAAGGCGATCGCTTTCTTCCATTAGATTACCGTGTCAAAAAAATTATTATTATAACTACCTATATAACAACAAAATATAAGGTCAGATGGCCTTATAATAAAACTACTTTTATTAGGTTCACGCTAGAAGCTAGTAATACAACCAGAATTTGGTTTCAAACCTAATTAAGCTCTCAAACTAACATAAATATGTTTATATATTGTAGTTTTAAGCATATACTTCGTCTTGTGTCTTAAATACATCTTAAGCCAATCAACCTCTTCCAAAAAGTCCGTGACTTTTTGAATTTCTGACCTCTTTACTGAAACAGCAACACTGCTCCTGTCAACAGGCATCTGTCAGTTGACTCCTGTCAAAATTTAAACTTGCTGCGTCAGTTAGTTTGTGTTTGACAGCTATTTTTATCAAACTACTCACTAATTTGAGGAGAAAATGGAAAAAAGTGAATTTCGTGTGCTTATTAAGCATTATTTCTTGCGAAAAAAAACCATTACCGAGACCAAGGCTAAGCTTGATAAATACTATGGGGACTCTGCACCATCGATTTCAATGGTAAAAAAGTGGTTTACTGAATTTCGTTGTGGCCGTACAAGCACTGAAGATGCCGAACGTCCTGGACGCCCAGTTGAGGTCTCTACACCCGAAACAATCGAAAAAATTCACGATATGGTGTTGGCCGACCGAAGATTGAAAGTGCGAGAGATTGTGGAAGCCGTAGGGATCTCGCATGGCTCAGTGGTTTCAATTTTGAATGATCACTTGAGCATGAGAAAGCTTTCCGCAAGATGGGTGCCGCGTTTGCTCACAGTCGACCACAAACGCAATCGCGTAACAACTTCACAGGAAGGTTTGGCGTTGTTTAATCGCAATATGGAGGAGTTTTTGCGCCGTTTTGTAACCGTGGACGAAACATGGATCCATTACAACACACCAGAGAACAAACAACAGTCAAAACAGTGGGTTTCTAAGGGTGAATCGGCGCCAAAGAAGGCCAAGGTGGGTTTGTCAGCCAATAAAGTTATGGCGACTGTTTTTTGGGATGCACGCGGGATAATCCACATTGACTACCTTCAAAAGGGAAGAACAATCAATGGGGAATATTATGCCAACTTATTGGACCGATTCAATGACGATTTGAAAAAAAAACGACCTCATTTGGCCAAGAAAAAAGTTCTTTTCCACCAAGACAATGCAAGGGTGCACACATGTGCAGTTGCCATGGCAAAAATCCATGAATTGGGCTATGAATTGCTCCCTCATCCACCCTATTCTCCAGATTTGGCTCCGAGCGACAACTTCTTGTTCCCAAACCTGAAGAAATGGCTTGGTGGAAAAAGATTTGACTCCAATGATGAAGTCATCTCGCAAACAAAGGCCTATTTTGAGGACCTCGACAAATCATTTTTTTTGGAAGGGATAAAAAAATTGGAGAAGCGTTGGACAAAGTGTATAGAGCTCAAGGGAGACTACGTTGAAAAATAAAATTATTTTTTTATCAAAAAATCTGTGTTTTAATCCAAAAGTCACGGACTTATGGACCCGCCCTCGTATTCAACATTGCACGACATCTAGATAAAAAGGGCTTTCCAACGTTATATACCAAAAACAGGTTCTGCAGAATAGTTATATAATTAATCTCAAAATTCTTTTTTGCTTATTAATACATAATTATTTCTATACCATGCATTTTGACTTCCATATAACAAATATTTAAACAAATAAAGTTATGGTACATTCACATAGGGCAACACCTACCTTTCTTTTCGTTTAGCCACGGCTCATAATAGCTTTTAAAAACTACAAAAAAGTTGATAATATCGCTTTGTTAAAATGAGTATTGATAACTCTGGTCCTGTTAGAAAATTCAGTAGATATCAACGGCGGATACACATGCAATTGATCGTTCTATCTCCGTCTTTGGGGCAGACTGCTCGCACTGGGGTTGCACCAGATTGCTAGAGGTGTTAAAGTATTTTGAACCGAAAACTGAACGATAACCATACGTGTTCGAAAAAAGCGCTCCCATTAGGCCTGTACTGCAGATTTTTCTTGAACAGGGGGAGTTAATTTATAGCTGTGTCAGTTGTCAAAAGTTACCAAGCGTTTTGGCACAATCCGCGATTTTTACTTGTTGAAAATGTTTATTTGAGAATTTGTTTAAAATGTTAAATGGAATGAAATGCAGCAATGTTTTTGAAATGTTAAATACTGCTCTTCTTGGGCCTGCGAATGGTGGCATTTTATAAAACGCCTAAGTAAGTCTATGTAATATTTTAGTTTCGTCTTCTTTTAGGATTTTTTATTTTTTGATTTATTCATTTAAATAAACTGAGGCTTTTTTTTTATTGGTATATTTTCAATAAGCCTTTTGGACGTAAAGTTGCGATATATTGATTTAATTGGTTTTAATTATTGATTTAATTAGTTTTTGATTTACCAGAAACCAGAAATACCTTGTCATTCACTTAGTAGTTTTTTCACAGCCGATAAGGGATTTTGAAGAATGTTTTAATAAAAGTAGAACATTCAAGCCATAACATTTATAATAATTAATTTCTTTCCTTTAATTAAATGTTCCAAGATCGGTAGTTATACGTGATTACTCATAAAAAACAATTACGCTATTTTTCTGTTTTGGGAAGTACGAGTATAACACCTAAAATGTATTTCATCTGAATTGGGTTGAGTTTCATATTTTTTATGGTTAGCACATGCCAAATAAATTGAGTATAATCTTTCATAAACCAGCACTTATGAAATTGTTTTTCAGGTTTCTATGACATTTCGATAATTTTTAAAAAAAAATAATTTTTTTTTTTTTTATACAGTTTCAAAGAATTTCGTTAATGAACCTTCAAAAACTTGCTGGTTCAGAAGATGTCGAAGTCCCCTAAGTGTAGAAAATGCTGTTTTGTAAACCACATAAACACTAATTTTTATTTAATAGGATCCTTTACGAGTATTAGGATTATTCATAAGTTCATTACATAAAAGATGGTTTTTTTTAGAGGTTTGGTTTTTAAACTGGCAACACTATTTCTACAGATTGTTAATTTTACAGTTGAAAGGTAATTTGTGGTTAGTACGTTGTGCCATGTTACGATGAATAGATTAACGCTAGAATAGCGCGTGCTACTTGTACACACTTATTTTGAAAAGCATGATTCGGTTCGCCAAACTTATCGTGCGCTACGTCCATTTTACGGTCCACATAATCGTCCATCTGAACAAGTTATTCAGAACACGATGAATCGTTTTCGTACCACGTACACTCTAGTGGATAGCACGCATCGCAAAGATAACAAACAGTGCAAACAGAAGAAGTTATTGCCATTGTGGAGCGCAGTGTTTTTGAGAATCCGAATTAGTCGATTCGCCATCGTGCACAGCAATTGGAACTATGCCCATCCACTTTGTGGAAGATCTTACGACTTATAAGATCCAGTTTGTGCAAGGATTGAAACCGCGTGACCATTTACATGATTCATCTTGATCCTTATTTTCAACGCAAAATTTTGTTCTCTGATGAGGCCCATTTTTGGTTAAATGGATATGTAAACAAGCAAAATTGCCGAATTTGAAGTGGGGAAAACACAGAAACCTTTGTCGAGACGCCCTTACAACCATTAAAACTCACTGTTTGGTCTACTTTATGGGCTGGTGGAATCATCGGCCCATATTTCTTTAAGGTCGATGCGGGCCAGAATGTTACTGTCAATGGAGAGCGCTATAGAAACATGATTTCTGACCTCTTCGTTCCTCAGTTGAATGGCATTGACGTGACAGAGTTATGGTTTCAACGCGACTCCATCAATTTATTGCGGGCAACAATGGACCTGTGAACTGGCCCCTACGATCCTATGATCTCACACCTTTAGATTACTTTCTTTGGGGGTATATTAAGTTACGATAAATCAGAGACGTTTTGGTTTATCGATTTGGCGATTTGGAAGTCAACATTCGCTGTGGTATTGCTGATAACAGCCCCAGTTGCTCGATAAAGTTATCGAAAATTGAACTTCACGATTGTGCTTCATTTGAGCTAGCCGTGGCGCGCATATGCTCGATTTCATATTTAAACACTAATGGCATAAAATTATCTATTAAATAAAGGTAATATCATAGACATTAACATTAGCTTCAAGTGTTTTATTTCATATTGAATTTGTATAACTCTAAAAAAAACACCCTTTCGAATTCATTCATATCATTTGGCGTGGTTCAAAGAGGAGAAATACCTCGCACAGCGGGCGATGTCCTGTTTACTTCTGTAATCATGCACATTCCTTCAAAGTCGCAGATCTTTTTAGAGTAAAGACCATGTAGATTTCAGTAATTGCCTAGTAATTCCTCGTACATTTTGAAAAGTGCTAAAGCCGGGCTGTTACACATGATGTTCGCAAGGGATCTCTCTTGTAAGTCAGATTTTGCTGGCGAGCCGCTGATGTTTTTATAATTCATCAAGCAGATGTTTGTTTGCTGAGGAGAAGAACCTCTCAAATATACTACAGAAATCATTGTGACGAATACCCAATCATTACGAGTGTCTATCAATATCACCATGACCAATTGTATCTTTGAGTTTGGGATAGCTCTTCACCTGGGGCTCATAAGCTCTCTGACCCTTTGCGATTGAGTATGAACCATATAGGTCTAAATGTCTAACATTTGTCTCAATGAGATCATATTTGACTGGCCTTAGAGGGCGCTTGAGAGTCTGTCAATTGTTTGGCGTAGGATATTGGTGGGTTGCACTCACAGAGAGAGATACATTCGACTAGCTCGTTACGGGTTTTTAATAGTGTTTGAGTTTAGAATCTGATCACTTGTGTGTATATAAGCAATATTTGCCGATGGTGTTGACAAGTCCTATTAGAAGACTCGCACACTAAGGCCTTCCAGTGTTATAGAGCCGTCTGCAAAAATTGAGATGGATTTACTCAAAATGGCTGGTGACAACCCCCATTTATTTTTTCAAGTGATTGAAGTGAACTTTGAAGTCGATTTCAAATTGAAGCTCGGCGTTGACTAGCAAATTAATGATGATCACATTAATAACGAACAAATTAATAATGATCTAATTAATAATGATCAAAGCTACTCTATAAAAGACTACAAACTTTTTTGCACAGATAGGTATAATCGTGATATCGGTGGTGGTTTTGCAATGTACGTCCGAGAAGGAATTCCTTGTAGATGGAAATATTCATCACCTACTGATTCCGCTACTGAATACCTATTTGTTGAATTTAAATGCGGTTTGAATAGTCTTCTTATAGGTACTGTATTTAAACCTAACTCAAATATACATAAATTTAACACCATCTGAGTTGGATGTAATCCCCATTAGCTCAACCAATGTAATCGTCTGGGATGATCTCAATAGCAACCTATTGGTCGATGAGCGACTAATAATTGTGTGCTCATTTGATTCGCTTTTTTCATAGTCAATTCTCCGCACCAGCCTTCTCCAAACATGATCAGAATTGGAAACGCTTTCGGATTGAGATACTCCATAATTTCTACAAATCTCTTAGAAACAAGGTCGTTCTCAAAATTAGTCAGGCTAAAATTCGGTTCTTTCCTAGCCGTTTAGAGGCAAAATTAGATGGACGTAAGCTCTGAAAGAATTTAGAGCGTTAGGGATTGGTAAGCAGCGATTAACCTGTCCACATACCGTAAATGGTAGTGATCTCAACCGCAATTTTGTTTCTCTTCCCCTCTCTAAGGTCGTATCTGAACAAAGTTATCACGCTTACAGTACGGTGAACTCCACAGATACGCGTTTCGAGTTCATCGGGATTAATAACTTGGATGTACTTGAAAGTTTTCTCTCCATTAAATCGAATGCAGTGGTGCTGATGAAGTCCGTCCAACTTTTGTTAAAGCCCTTCTTCCTTTTTTATTGCCTTATATCACGCACCTTATGAATACAGTAATACATAGTTACAGGAATATTTCCTCATCAATGGAAAACGGCAAAAATTTTACCAATTCCCAAAAATCGGGTTATCGATGAGTTCAGGCCTATATCAATTCTACCTTTTCTCTCAAAAGTTTGTGAACGCCTTATGCAAAAACAACTAAGTGTATATCTGTACCGATATAACTTGTTGGATCGATTTCAATCTGGCTTTCGTCCCAAGCACAATTGTATTACGGCTCTAACTGGAGTGGTAGAGGAAATAAGATTTTCTTGACTCTATTACACTTTTCCAAAGCCTTCGACACGGTCAACCATACCGTACTCTGCAAAAAAAAACTACGAGCTTCATCCAATTTTTCTCGGTTTGCAATGAATCTTATTTCATACCTCAGTGATAGAAAACAGGCTGTATCTATTGATAACGTTTCAACAGCACACTTCTTTTACGCTGTACATTAACGAGGTTCCAAATAAAATACTACACTCTTCTGTACACATTTATGCTGACGAGTTGTCCGCTTGGGTTGATTGAAAATTGTGCCCGAAATATTAACCAGGACCTTGAGCGTAGTCTGAGCTGGTCGGTTTAACTCTAAACCTACATAAATGCAAATGCTTGGTGATTTCCAAAAAAGTTTTGGACCTGTCGTACTTCCCATCTATCTATTTAGGCAACGTAGCTTTGAATATGGTGTCCTCAGCTAAAAATGTAGGGATCGCGTTCAGCAGAACTTTGACATGGAACGATCACATAAACTCTTCGGTAAGACCTATGGTATTCTCCGAACCATTAACAACGAGAATAATATTTGCAAAATCTTTAGCCATTCCTGTACTCACACACTGATGTGAAATCGTTGGAAATTGTGACACTGTTAGCAAGAGAAAGCTCCAAGTTGCTTTTAATAGTATTATTCGATATATGTATTTGTATAAGCTTTACAATTCCTAAGATCACTTTGTATTTAAAGTATAAGCTCTAAATATGAAATAAATTAAACTACTTAATGTATGGTAGCTAGTTGGCTTCTACTTTTAAGTTGGTTTCTGCTTCCCGAGCTGGAAGTATCTTGTGTTCGCATTTGGTGTTTTTAATTTTTCCTGTAGCCTACGTTGATATTTTCCTGCTTTACCGATGAGATTCCGAGTTTTAATGTATTTCGAAATTCGTAATCTACTAGTTTGGATTAACGGTTGCCTTTGATATATTTGATTCTAGTCTCTCTATTATGTTTATTTGGTGTTTTTGTCTTTCTCGATAGTTATGATGCGTAGGTTTATTTTTGCTTCATATATAAAGAGTCGATAGAAAACAGGTTCGCATTAACCAGAAAGGTTCTGAATTTATTTTTTATTTAATACCGCTTTTCTTGTTAGTGGTCGTACCATATAAACTCTCAACCCAAATCCTATCCACAGCAAGTTTTCATTTGTGTAATTGGAACTCAGTCAGAAAAATCTGCGTGTGAAGGCATAACACTGATATGTAGATTTGGCTGTTGTAGGGTTTTTCAAGCACAAAACAACCGTTAAAATTCACAACCTATTCGGACTCCCACCCCTGGAGAGTCAATATTGAAAGCAAACACACCAGAGTTTCAAACTACTACATCACAAACTTTCCTTTCTCCTCCTTCTATCTTTCGGCCCGGGCCCAGGCAACAGTATAAGGGTATTCATAACCCCTTAGGCGCGCGTAAATTATAAAAAAAAAAAAAAAAAAAACAATATTTTGCTTTTTTGCAGTGGTTCTACTCTTGTTGTTAATACTACCTAGACGATTTCGCCCTCTATTAATATAAAGCACAAAAAAAGCTACTTCTTATTCTATCTGACTACCACGGCGACACCATTTTCTAAAATATTGGGTTGCGCAAGACACTATTGTATCTTAGACATAAACCACAGTTGATCATATTTGAGTAAAAGGTCCCCAGAACAGAACTCTTAAACCTATTCTGATACGTGCGTTCTGTTGAGTCAACATCATAAACATCACATATCTCTTTGTGCCTCAGCAACTTTCTTGATTTTAAGGAAATAAAAAAGCAAAATGCTCGTTTTTGCACTACATGTTGAAATTGACACTGTAGTAACAGATGTAAACAAAATTAAGCTCAATTTGCTTCTAAAGTAGTTTGCAGTGACAGCTATCAAATGTCAAAAGAAAAAAAATCATAACATTGAAAAAAGCGAGAACAAACAAACGCATATCTACTTGTAAAAACCGAAATAACTTTCTTTCCAACCCAATCTACATATATATCTACATATATATCTCCGTACATACAGTACTGTGCAAAACCTAAGCAACCATTTGGAGTCAGCATTTCATAGCAAATCTTTTGAACTTTCTACTCCACCAAATAAAAAGGAATGGATATATAATGATGTGTAATAGAGTGTATTTTGAAACTCACATCTTTTTATAAAAGTAATAATACTTCAGATTAAAAAAAAAACCGCAAAAACCAACAAAGTAGCCAAATTGAGCTGTGCAAAACCTAAGCAACCTTTTTAATATTTCGTGTAATATCCTTTATTTTGGATAACAGAGGTGCAGAAATAATTCACTTTGAAAGTGTATCCTAGGATATACGAGTATTTTCCCACTTAACTTTCAAAGCATTGAATAGATGAGACCTGTTGGAAAAATGTTTTCCAGCGACACGGCTTTCAGGTTTTCGATGGGATTCAAGTCGGCTGATTGGGCCGGCCATTCAAGGGCTTTACCAACTTCGATGTGTGTTTCGGATCGTTATCCTGTTGAAACACCTAACGAAGTGGCATTTCCCACTCCGCATGTGGTGGCATTACCGATTCTAGAATGGATTTATATTTGAATCGGTCCATGATTCCGTCTATTTCGTAGAATGGACCTACACCTCCTGCCGAAAAACAGGTCCACACCGTCACACTACCCCACCATGCTTTACAGTGGGTGTGCAGAATCCAGGATTGAGTCGCTGTCGTTTACGATGTCTCACATAACATATCCCATCAGAATTAGTTAAATTAAATTTTGACTCGTCGCTGAAAAGAACTGTTTTTCATTTTTCAGGAGACCAGTGTTGGTATTTTCTTGCAAAATTTAGCCTAATATGAAAAAAGATTTTAGTTTGAATTATGTTTAAAGAATTTAATTGCACTACCTGTTTTTTGCACGGTCTGTAATTTCGAAGATTTTTTTCAATTGCACGTCTTCGCACCGTGCTAGCGTCAATATTAAAATCAAGTAATTTTACGACTTCATTCGAACTTATGAACGGATGTTTTTTAATTGTACCATAAATGTTTCTATCAGTTCGACATGGTGTCTTACGCGGCCTACCACCGACATTTTGACTCATTGTCAATTGGAAGCACCACCAATTTTGAGATAGCTCGTTTCAATAGCTACTCGCACCAGATCGTCGTCTCCAAAATGTCCTTCCAAGACTCGGCCTAGTGGCCATTGAGTGGGTGGTGCACGTTCATCTCGAACAAGGACCAGGTCGCTCGCTTTAATGTTCATTTTGACTTGTTTCCACTTGTTTCTTTCCTGGAGCTCATGTGAATATGTACTCACAACTGCACCTTTTCCAAAAATCTTGCTGCATTTGTTGGAGCTGTCTCCACCATGAAAGTGTACCGGTCTTGTTGTCCAACAAGTTTGGTTCCGGAGTGGCAGTGATGGGGCCGCCCACCAAGAAGTGCCTAGGGGTCAAGACGGCAGTCATTAGGATCATCAGACAGTGCTGACAGAGGTCTTAGATTAAGCACAGCTTCAATTTGCTTGAGGACGGTATAAAATTCCTCAAAAGTCAGACTTGCTTCGCCGATGGTTCGCTTCACATGATGGTGCATGCTTTTAACGCTGGCCTCTCATATAGTATGTTGCCAATGTTCCGAGACCCTGGTGGAATGAAATGGTGTGTACCATTGCAAGAAATGGATAGCGCGCCTTCCTCTAACTGCTTTCGAAAAGCTGCAAAAACTTCCTTGGGTGCCGCATTTGCACCAGAAAATGTCGTTGCACAGTCGCTCTAGATGCCAGAGCTCTATCCTGGTGTGGAAAAGAAGCGTCGCAAAGCGGCAAGAAACGTTTCGGTGGTCATGTCGCTCACGAGTTTGAGATGGATAGCTCTAGTGCTCAGGCAGACAAAGAGAGCAACCCATCCTTTGTAACTACGATGACCTCGGCCTTTTGTAGTTTGAATAGCTTAAAGTCCAGCATAATCTAACCCAGAATGCTTGAACGGAGCAGCAGCTGTACAAAGATGACTGGGAAGACTTCCCATAATATGGGTTGTAATTACTGGTTTTTGACGAAAACATGTCAAACAATGACGAGTGAACTTCAGAACTGAGGCCTGACCATCGATTACACTGAGGAACAATTTAAAAAAAATTTTCTGTTGAGTTAAAATGTTCAGCCGTTTTACGTTAAATAAATACGCTGATTACAAAACCGTACTTAGTTTTCTTCCATTACGTCAAGTTTTTTCGCTACAGAGAGGTTGTATTTCGATCCACATATTTATAATATCTATTATTGAATAAGTGAAGTGGAGTCCGGGTTCTCGTCGGCATACAGGGAATAAGCAGAGTTAAGCTTTTATTTACATATACACTTATTCCCTTTCCTTTAGATCATGTCTGACTCTATTATTTCGCGTCGCAAGTGCTTAAAATACCTTGATTCATTTTGTTATATATGTGGCAGTTTTACGATTCTCAGTCAAAGAACAACCATCAGCGCATTTGTCAGGGAAGCGTATTTTGCATATTATAAAATAAAAATTGGTGATCAAGATAAAAGTAGGGCACCTGACAAGGTGTGCAAACAGTGTGTTGAGAGTTTACGGATGTGGACAAAGGGAACACGAAATAAATTGCAATTTGGTATACCTATGATTTGGCGTGATTCCAAAGATCATTCAAGTGACTGTTACTTTTGTATAGTGAAAACGTCCGGGTATAACAAGAAAAACAAATGTAAAATAGAGTATCCTAGCTTATCATCAGCCATACGCCCAGTACCTCATTCAGCTGGAATCCCAGTGCCAGTTTGTGTGTTCCCCAGTGTTAAAGTTCAGCGTTGTTTGCTTGCTATCATGCATAGTACACGAATGTCCTTGATCTATAACCATCTCAGTAAATTTGCTTTTCTTAGGCAGTATAATACGAAATCGTTCACACATAGGCAGCCAAGCATTTCTTAGTCGCCCATTCAAACGTGTGATGCCACTCTCGTCGATAATTGGATTAAGTTTTAGTAACTTTTTTTTTGAACTGATAGGTTTACATTGAGAGAGACAAGAAACTTTATTAGCAAAATGTAATTTTTGAACACACCTTATCCAGAAATATAAGGCTACTCGTGGTTCAGAGGCTGTGCACCAGCTTGATTTCGAATGTTGTCTTCCTAGTTTGATGGCAATAAAACGATGGCACCAGCATGTAACTCCACCTAATGTGTCGATATTGGAGTATCTGCCGAGAAGACCCAGTGCTCCAATATTTTCCGTCAATTTAGATGGGACTTGCGTAAGTAATGAAGTGCTTGAAGTAGCACCTCTTTGACGTCGCAAACTTGTTTCGGCCATTCGTTTTCATCTTTCTTTAGCCAGTCTGGACCAGTCCACCATATTTCGAGGTTCTCCAGCAGGGTTACTATCCAACCGTCAATAGCTGTCGGATCTTGGATTTTGGTAATCCGATTGGCAACGTATTGCTTATGCTTTCCATGATTTGACCGGATCCAGCTGCGAGTTGTCTTCGAGTTAGACCACCAGTAAGTCGTAATTGACGTCAACTTTAAGGTGCCGAGCACTTTGGAAGTTACTTTCGAAGCAATAAGTGCTCCAATGAGTTCCAAACAGGGGACGGTGATCTTCTTTAATGGTGATATTTTAGTTTTGGCCATAAGAACAGACACTTTAAATTCACCATAAACTGTTTTGACTCGTAGATAGGAAACGGCAGCATAAGCAGAGGCAGACGCGTCGGAGAAAACATGTAGTTGGTAGTTCGAGGCCTCTGGTGACGAAAAAACCCACCTAGAAACCTTGATGTCATCTATCCATGGAAGCTCTTCTCGAAATCGAACCCAGTTCTGCTGATGAAGTTCCGGAAGTTGATCATCCCAGGAAATACCAGATTATTTTGCCTCTTATCAGGACTGGAGCCAGCAGGCAAGATAGATCATAAATTTTGACGACATCGGGAAGTTGGTGACGGTTTGTAATTGCTGACGAGACTTTTGTAACGTTCACCTTGTTGCCTACGCAATCACTTTTACAATCCCAGTAGATCCCAAGGACCGTGAAACGGTCCAAATTCAGATCACAGCAAGGGTCGCTCAAATTGTCGTAAGTGCTCATTTCTTTTAGGAACACGGTCGAATTGGAGTACTTTAGCAGCTTGAGGAAATTCAGCTTCTTCATCATTGGCCAGGGTGTGGAGCACCTTTATTGTAAGATACGGCGAGCAGTTTAGACCATAGGTGATCGTAATTATTCTGAAAATAGCTGGACTATGCCTGTCTGCCATAAAGCCAATTCGATGAATACGCCATTTTAAAATAATGGCAGAGAGCTCACTCTGAAGCTTAGGACCTACATGAAGACAATCATTAAGTGATTTACTGATTTGTACTTCCTGGAGGCATTGAAGATAACTCTCAATTTTGTTGTCGAGCTTGATTACTTGTATACATCAAGATGGGGAATGTAGCACACACCTTGAGGTGACACGTCCTTGTAATCAGGTTCCATGTACTCAGACTTCAGATATTCTGACATAAATTCTTGGTACATTGTCTTCATTATTGAGTTGTGGTCTAGACGATGTAGTTGGTGATGGAAAAGTTTAAAGGCGTCTCCTAGTTTATCATTCGCCAGTGTTGTTACCTCGATGGAATCCTTAAACGGGTATTTGACGATGTATCGTCCAGATCTGTTCCGTTGTACCGTATTCTTGAAGAATTCTTCGCAGTAGTGTTCATCTTGAGTCATTTTGGAAACAGTTTTCACTTCCTCCGGTTTGTGATTACGTTGTGCTCTTTAACTTGGATGTTGTTGTGTAACATTGTGTGGTGGTTTTGGTGACATCTTGGTGCGGTAAATTTTCCCGCAACAAGTTTGGCTCTCTTTTTCCCTGTAAGTCCCTTCGGTCCCTCTTCTCTTTGAGTGGGAACACCGAGCTCTGGCGGAGGTGGAGGGCAGCCATGGTCCCATCAGCCAGTGGTCCACCGACCCCAGACCTCGGAAAACAACCCACGTAGGTTCAAGGGCGGGTTTGCCCGCAAGAGGAGTGCGAGGAGGTTCGGTCGGTGAAGCCCTAAGGACAGTAGGGAGACTCACGACGAACCAGGAGCCCCAGGGTGCGACAGGAGGTCCACCGGGAGCACCGTTGTCGGAGCCCATAGACAGACGGGAGACTCGCAACGGGCAGCATCAGACAGGACGTCTGAAAGTCGCCGACGGGTGGGGACGGACGGTCCTTTTAATCCAGACACCCTAACACGATGATGACGGGTGGGGGATGGCGATCCCTGGAACCTACACCCCAACAATAGCCAAGCAATAAGAGGCTAATTGAACACCCCATCCCGCTACCGATGGGGAGGTACAAGCACCAGCATCACATCACAATCATGGATGTGGATGCACCGAAACAATTGATCGATGGGTGAAGAGACGACGATCTCTTTTATAGCCACACCCCAACGAGGGTGCAACAAAGGAGCAACAGTGGTGTGCAGGCGGACGGCCAAGACAATCGAGCACACCCCAACGACGCACCAGCTGTAAAAGTTAGGTTCGATGGGTGAAGGAATGACGACCCCTTTTAAGCCAGCACCCCACCGATGGAGCACCAAAGGAGCAGCAGAGGCTTGTAGGCGGACGGCCAAGTAAAAGACAGCCTCCACCGATGGAACAACCAACACACAACAACAAACCACAACAACCAACAACAACCAACAACAACCAACAACAACCAACAACAACCAACAACAACCAACAACAACAAACAACAACCAACAACAACCAACAACAACCAACAACAACCAACAACAAACCACAAAGAACACTAACCAACAACAACCAGCAAACACAAAAAAAAAATAGCAATGGTACAAGAAAAAAGTACAAACTGGCGGAGGGCCAGAGGGCCAGAGGGCAGAAGGGCCCGACTATAATAAAAATAAATAAATAATTGTAAGGAGTGACACGCTATTGGTCAGTCCCCCCCCCCCCCCAAATCTGAACGCCGATCCACCGGAGTAGTTAGGAATTCGCGAAACAAAAAAAAATTTAAATAAATAAACAAAAGAAAAAAATTGAAATTTGCACAGGCACTAAACGTAGCTTTCGTGAGGGGCGGCGATCCAACGGGTGGTTGGATCAAGATACAATCCCTTCTGGATTGTATTTAGACTTTTTTCCTCTCGTCCCGACACTCCAGCTGCCGACCCATCGCATTTCCTATCTCCTGCACGATCGTGTTAGTTTTGGCAAACAATTGTTATTAGTGTAATCCGATGGGGGAAGAATGCCCGGGTAACAGAAAAAAAAAGAAACATTGCTTTTCCCAAATTTATTTGTAGAATCTAAGAGTAGGGAAATTGATAGGCATAGTTAGGATCCACAGCTTCCATAAACTCTCTCAGTGGAGTTCCCAGTCATTACTGGAAGTGGGAGCGAACTCCGATACTGAGGAGTTTAGCGTGAGTGTGTAAAATTGGTTTGAATGAGAGGCCTAGTTGGACACGGGTGCACACACTAGCAAAGCTTGCTAGTTGTGTAGCGAGAAATCCCGTCGTTGGGTCCACTAGCGCTGAATGAATGTGCGAGAGTGTGGGCGGGTGAATATGTGTGTGTGGTATGTGTGGGAGCTGTGGAACTAAAAAGATCTGGAGGTCACTTTTTTGACGACCAGCAAATAGAGAGGGTCATCCAAAGAAAAAAAAAAAAAAAAAAAGAACAGCCAGTGCGGTGGGAAATTGCGGAAAGCAATTTTCGTTTGTTTTTAATGTAAAGAAAAAGTAAAAATCGCGAGTTGTGCGTTGCCAAAAAGAAAAAAAAAAAAAACCAAAAAAAAAAACAACAAGCAGGATAGAGGAAAAAGGCAGACGAGGCATTGGACTGTCGGGACTGGAGAAAATATCGCTAGGACCTTAAAAGCTAAGTATAGTGTAGTGCAGTGTAGTGGAAAAAAAAATCCGTTCTTTGGTGCAGAAAATCGAGACTCCGGTAGGCCGCGCGTGCGAGAATTCCCGAGAACAGACGCGACACGCGACCCGTTATTTAACGCTTTTCTTTTCTTTTTTGCTCCGGGACTGTGAAAATAGCGGGTCACTCTGTCGACGAGTGTACCGCTACAAAATTCTTTTCAAATAAATCGTCGAGCCCCAACGGGGCTTTATAACGTTGAGGAAAAAAAAAGTTTTTTTTGTTTTCTTCCATTTTTTTTTGTCGTTTCTCTTGTTGTCTTCGGGGAAGATTTTCCGGGTGTTTGTTTTTTGGAAAAGGGTTTCGTGATTCCGGTAAAAAAATCACGTGGCGCCCATTTCGTTTCCCAGGTTTAGCTGCCATCAAAGCGCTACCTGGAGGAACCCACCGCGGGGATAGGTAGATCCCAGAAACATTAAGTGCTATCGTTTGGTTGGGGGCATCGCGGTATCGGTGCCGGGGACGAAACATAGCAATCTTAAGCAGGTAAAATCCGATGGGCAGTGCTATTGTGTAAGGTTAGCTTTGAGACAATTTCTGCACACCTTCGCTTTCATCACAAACGTCAGTCTCTGTGCTGGGGTTTGTTTTCTGAAATCAGGGCAAAACATTAGACCATGCTTACCAAAGCAACTTGGACATCGATTGACATTTGCTTGATGGCCGTGGATTAGTTGTGTTTTGGATGGTTTTTTGTTGACTTTCCTTAGGTTTTGCCGAGAGCATGCAGCGTGCGTACGTGGGAATGGAATTCAGGCTATGAAGTGAAGTTTCCCGGTTTTTAATTATGACCGGATCCAGTTTTTCTGTAACATGCAAAATTAACCAATCGTCCCACTGGTCGGTTGGCCGCCCTAATTGCTTCAGAGCCCGAACTGCTTCAGTGATTCCATCAAGAGTCTGACGTTAGCCCCAAGTCATGATTGGCAGCTTTATGATGTCATGAAGTTACTATTTAATAAGCTTACGCTTGTTGTCTTATCGACTTTGTAAAATATCCCAAGCGGTCTGAAAGTTGTCATCTAACTCGCAGCACTACCACGAAGGCTACAATTGAGATAATGTAATCGTTGCACATTGGAGAGCAATGTATCATTGATTACACAGCTGGCAAACATGTCTTTGAAGTTTAGCCACTGAGATCATTAAGTTCTACTAAGGCTTCAGAATACGCAGATTCAATTTTGGCAAAACGCTCATCTGATAACGCAATCATGGGCATCATTGAATTTGCTCCAGTAGTCATCCAGCAGTTTTCTTCTACCCACGAAATACCCTTTTGTCTGCTTCGCCTTGGCGATTTTTGTGAATTAGATGAGATGTGACAAATTAGCTTCGCAATAGATTCTTCCTTAGCCAGTGCCATTGGTCTTTGAAAAAAACCTTTTTACTAAGAATCACGAATATTTTACATGGAAGAATCAGGTTCCCCGTAAGGGATGCCAATGTTTGGAAGGTTTTTCTTTTTTTTTTTTGAGAACTTGAGAAGAAACGAAAAGAAAGTAGCGTAACCTCTTGCTTGAACCACGTTTTATTGAAAAATGTTCTGACATATGCTTGACGTTGCGATGAATATGTTATCTAGCGATGGTATTGCCAGATATGGGGCAATAGTGAGAACCAGCTTTTATATTAATACTTTTCAATACTTGCCCTTTTAAATAATTTCAAAGTTTTCAAATCGATAATTCTAAGCTCGCTCTTCAAATTAGCTGCGTGTCTTCACTCGAAAAGTCGATTTTTTGAACCCTCACATAAACCAATTATTTTTAATAGTTAAGAAAGCATTTAAACCAACAAAAAAAAAAACTAAAAAAAAGAAGAAATTACATACTGACGATGAACTGGTAAAATTCCCAATCTTAATATACAGTCAAAATCGAAATTTTTTAATTCAAATTTTCTTTTACGGCAGTTCAGTTATTGAATTTTTTTTTGTGATAAAATTGAAGGTAAACGTACTATTTTCTTTCAGAAATGGTTTTTGAACTGCATTGAAATTTTCTGTTGAATTAAAAATTTAATTTTGCCAGTTCACAACGGCAGTCACAAGCAAATATAAATTATTTGTTTAGTCGCCGTATTAGCTGCTGCACTTCCTTTTTAGGTACGAGTAAAGGTATATAAGTCTGAATTCTTAATTAATCTTCGAAGGTGAAACCAAAATCACTGCATTAAAAATAAATAATATCTAATGTTTTAAGCAAATACCGTTAAATTAACATTTATGTTCCAAATTCTGAATTCTAAATGAAAAAAATAGTATGCTTCTTATTTCTTATATGTTATGTTTTTGTTTGTTACACTATTGACTACAGTATAATTATATAGTGATTATATTACAGTATAAAATGTTGGTCATAGCAGATTAACAAAACATTTGTAACACTAAAAGTATGTGAAGAAGAAAATGTGTTTAAATAATTAAATAATTAAATGCTTTAAATAATAAATAAATGCTGTGATATTTATTATATAAAGTAAAAAAAAAATTCGTTGATTACTTACGTACTTATTTACTTACTTTACTTTAAAGTCAATAATAATTATAAAATTGTTGATATATTATCCATATTCATAAAAAAAAAAGTACAAGAAGAACCGCTCCCCATTTGTTGTGTTTGTGTTGCAGACAAAGCTTCTCTTCTATAAAGGTACACACGCTCATATAACTTCGTCCTATTTACAACCACAGACACCTTTTGTAGCTCATGCGCAATAATATAACATGTTCTCATGCTTTAAGGTAATCAGCCTTGCAGTGTGCAACTTCTTCGTTAAAAATGTTTCTACCCCTCCAAATGCAAATACAATTTTTATTAAGAGTAACTAGTGTTCCTTCGGTTTCGATTGTGTTGGATAACACATGTATACATTGATTTACCGATTTAACGAAAGAATGGAAAGCCAAATGTCGACTTATAACTCAACGACAAAAGTTCAACCCTCATATGAGTTTTTCCAGTTAGCTCTTACTATTCGCATGGAAGATTTCCTTTTCTAGAGATATTAATTCAAAATTCAATAAACATATAGATTTTAAATGCATTAAAATAAATAATTTAAAATCAAGTTTGTGTTATCTAGAGAGGTGAACTTTTTTTTATTTAAAATTCAATCAACAAAGAGAGCCAGTGATATTGTCCTGTCACAGCAGTACTAGGTATTAAGATTACTGCTGTACCGGGACATTAACATTGTTTTTCTATGCGACTCCATACTTGCAATAAAAACAACGAGCAACAAATCTAGAAGTTTTAGGTGTTTGTTTATTTCTACTATAACTATTTCATAACTCCACTGCTTAAAGCTTCTATACAAAAAAAACCAAAGCATATTAATTGAAAGAATTCATTACGTGTAACCCAAAATCAATATTAAGATTAAACCTGATGTTTCAACAAGTTTTCCTATTATTTCAAGTTAATGAATCGGATTAATCTATTGACCTGAGAAACGTATTTGTATGTTCTGCCGTGTTCAAGTATAATATACATGCATTAAAAATATTGATACTGAGTCTGTTCCTTATATCTTTGTAAAATGTGTTCCTGTTTAAAAATAATATGCTTTAAATAGAGAGAAAAATAGATGACTGCATGCGCAAAAAGTGCCACTCCCTTTTAACAATTGTAAAAGAAACGCGACTATGTCTTAAATCGATCATAATGATTTACAAACACTTTCTCCATAAAATAGAGCAAACGAATTTTCATGTGTAATTACATATGTACATAAGAAGCCCAATGTATTATAGCATCCGCAACGTAATAATTTATGTATATTTAAAAAATTTTAAAGTTTACTCTTCAAAAGAGTAAATATTATTAAAGAATTACACATTCACAGAAACTTTTACAGATGTGGGAACATGTTGGAACAAGTTTTTATATGGTTAATTTCAAACTGCTGAGAAAAGGTCTGCTAAGGATATTCAAAAATTTTTCATTATGTAGCAAAAGATTTTTTCGCCGTTTGTGGATATAGAATTAGTGTGACCGGGTCGATTACTTCGAACCGCAGCTTAGTATATTGTTTTTGGGAATCACATCTTTGTATATGGGAGTACCTGTAGTATAGATACAAAATCGCTACAAATTCTCCTCCTAGTCAGTGACTGAGAGCAAGATGAAGAGATTACATTACACAGGTCAACACGAATTTTGACTTCGATAAGGGGGTGTGAAGTTTCGATAGATTTATCGATGGTTAGACGAAATAAAAATATATGGCCTGAAAAAGTTTGATTTTGTATTCAGGAGAACGGTTGACCAATATTTTAGAAAATCCATAGTTTAATTTTTTATTTATTGATAAATCGAAAGAAATGTATTTATATGTAATTTTTATCAACTTTTAATATCAAGCCAAATTACAAAATAGTGGAAAAAAATTTAAAAGTGAACCTTATTACTTTTTCTTTCATATTTATAAGTGCTTTCTCTCACTCAACCCTAAAAGCAGCCCCCCATCATATTTTCGTTGTATTGGCCCTGATAACGTTGTTCGAAGTCCATGACATCTTGATGAAAACGTTCTCCTTATTCTTCTGAGTACCCCCCCCCCCCCCCCCTGTTGTTTTCAAATTTATCTAAATGAGCATGCAGCATATGTACTTTTAGAAATATTCTGCAACCCATAATTTTAAAATTGTGTAACATGTTTTCAACTACTTCTCGGTAATTTTCAACTTTGTTATACCCTAGAAATCCAGAAACTAATCCTTTGGAACTATTCTAAAATTTTTGTTGAGCACTAGTAAATAATCTTGTACTGGTTCAGGTACTGGAAGTTGTAGGCTATGTGAGATTGGAGCAGAAGTTGAAGCAAGGTTAGGATTTTCAATGGGTGTCGCATTTTTGCCTTTACGTCTTTTATATCTCGTACTTTAATAAATATACCACATAAAAAGGGTGATTTTTTTGAGGTATACAAATTCAATATGAAATAAAGCACTTGAAGCTAATGTTAATGTCTATGATATTTATTTAATAGATAACTTTATGCCATTAGTGTTTCAATATAATATCGGGCATATGCGCGCCACGGCTAGCACGAATGAAGCGCAATCGTGAAGTCCAACTTTCGACAACTTTATCGAGCAACTGGGGCCGTATATCAGCACTAACACGGCGAATGTTGCCTTCCAAATCGTCCAACGTCTCTGGTTTATCGGCATGACTGCATTAGTGACTTCATATACCCGCAAAGAAAGTAAAGTAAAGGTGTGAGACTACAGGATCGTGGAGGTCAGTTCAAAGGTCCATTACGCAAAATTATGCGCTAAGCAAATGTTTCTCGCAATAAATTGATGGTGTCGCGCGCCGTGTGGCATGTTGCGCCATCTTCTTGAAACCAAAGCTCTGTCACGTCAATGCCATTCAACTAAGGAACGAATAAGTCAGTAATCATGTTTCTATAGCGCTCTCCATAGATGGTAACATTCTGGCCGGCATCGTCCTTAAAGAAATATGGGCCGATGATTCCACCAGCCCATAAAGCACACCAAATAGTGAGTTTTAATAGTTTGTATGTTTACATATTCATTTAACGAAAAATGGGCCTCATCGGAGAACAAAATTTTGCGTTGAAAATGAGAATCAAGCTGAATCATGTTTTCGGCCCATTCACCGAACTTTCAATGCGTATAATGGTCACGCGGTTTCAACTTTTGCACAAGCTGGATCTTATGAGCTTTTAAGCCAAGATCTTTCCGTAAAATCTTCCACAAAGTGGATGGGCATAACTCCAATTGCTGTGCATGATGGCAAATCGAATCATTCGGATTCTCCTCAACTCTGCGCTTCACAACGGCAATAACTTTTTCTGTTCGCAGTATCTGTCGTCTTTAGGGATGAGTATTATGTGTACGACAAGTTTGGGGCACCAAACAATGGTTTTCAAAATATTACACAATTTGCAAGCGTTGTTCTAGCGTTAATCTATTCATCGAAAAATGGCAAAACGTACTAACCACAAATCAGCTTTCAACTGTCAAAATGACAATCTGTGGAAACAGTGTTGACAGCTGAAAAACTATAGCTCTAAAAAAAACACCCTTTATATCAAAATGGATCGGCATCATATTTACACTTTCTACAATAGACGACATTTTCACCTCTTTGAGTCTTCTACAAAACAGTTAATATTGTTGTTTATCACTTAAGTAACATCTGTAGACACTGTGTGAAAGTTACGACCGCTTTATTTTTTCGAGGAAATATAAATAGAATAGAAAATCAAAATAATGAACAGAAAATCATAAAATAAATTTTAGGACAAAGACAAAAATTGTCTTTGTTGAGTTCCGTTATTTATTATTGGGTATATAACTTAATTCGTGCGTTTTTTTTTTAATTTGAACGTTTATTTAAAGAAACCAGGAAGAATAGTATTATTCAAAGTATTGCCCATCTGAAGCTATGACTTTTTCCCATCTTTCTGGCAACTTGTGGATCCCATCCCAAAAAATCTGCTCCGGCTTGGCAGCCAAAAATGAATCAAGCCAATTTTTGATATTCTGCTCTGATGTGAACCGTATTTCAGTGAGGGCGTTCTGCATCGAGCGGAACAAATGGTAGTCAGAAGGGGCAAGGTCTGGGCTATAAGGCGGGTGGGGTAAGACTTCCCATCCACAGTTTTCCAAATAGTTCTTAACCGGAATAGCAACGTGGGGCCGAGCGTTGTCATGATGGAAAATTATTGCCTCGTGTCTGGTCGCATATTCTGGGCGTTTTTCGGCCACTGCTCTCTTCAAACGTATTAATTGTGTTCGGTAACGTTGTCCATTGATGGTTTCACCCAGTTTTGGCAGCTCATAATACAGCACACCCATCTGATCCCACCAAATACAGAGCATTACCTTCGTGCCATGGATATTCGGCTTTCCCGTTGATTTAGCTGGTTGGCCGGGTTTTACATATGATTTTTTGCGCTTGGGGTTGTCGTAATGGATCCATTTTTCATCACCAGTAACAATCCGATGCTGTCCTGAGATAAAGTTCGAAAGAGTGGCCGAAATTTGAACTGATAAGATATGCTTCGTCAAAACAGTCGAGGAAGTAATATTCATACCTGAAGTTATTAAAACTTCCTGTCATATTTTTTGTTCTACAGCTGTAAAAAAAACACCCTTTATCTACATAAGTAAGTAAGTGAATAAGACAATTTGTCAGTTTTTATAAATGTATGTATACTAGTCAGTAGTTTCAGAGTACAAACATAAAATTTCAGAATTATTTTTTAATTATTTATTTTAAGGGGCATTAGCCTCTAACCCATAAATCTCACTTATTTGCATGGTTTATCGTTGGTCTTGCATTCTCGATTTAACTTTCTTCTTGCTCTTAGTATTGTGTCAATTATTTATCTTTGATGTATGATACACACATACACATTATCTTCACTGATTTTGTTTTATGCTTGGTAAGCTTCGTCTAATTTTTGTATGGCAAATTTTAATTTTTTCTAAATGATGACTGGTCGATAGTCAATAGTCTCCAGCCATTACCGGTAAAAGAATAAGACGTACATACGAGTATATATGACATATTTCTGTATCGTCGTCTTATTACGGTTTCAGTCTAGAATTTCCTTAATGTTCCATAACAGTACACACGGTAGATGGTATAGCACGATTCAAATCAAATCAAATCAGCGGCCCATTTCACCATCTTAAAAATTTGTATTTACAAGCATTTTTTAACAAAATTTGTGATTTATTTGACTTATGTCTGAGTATTACAAATTTGTAATTGCATTCTACAAAGGGAAATTTGTGAGCATATTTAACTTTTCGCTAGACCGAAAGTTATTTGTTGTCGTAGTTTACATTACAAGTTGCAAATTTTTAAAAACTTAAATACGAGTAAGTCAAGTTTTGACGTGTGATTCCTCCTACAAGTTTTTTTCTTACTGAATGTAATCGAAAAAATGTCTTTGCGACGAAGGCATAGTAGTAGTGATAGAAAGAACATTTGTTTAAAGTTTGGGAAAAAAAATTATCGGCCGCAAATAAACTATCACATTTTGGAGTTATTTAATTTTAATGAAATATTTGTAAGGCAGAGGAAATAATAATAATTGGACCACAGATTGCTCACACGACCTAAAAAAAACTTAGCGTTAGGACCAAGGCAGCAACTTCTCACGGCCTTACTCTGGATTGAGAATGGAGGGCATTTCCATGGCTTTGGTGACATACAAGGAATCTCGTGGCGTCTACCGTACGCCAATGTGCTTATTGAGTTTATACAGCAAATATTAATTTACTATTTGAAAGTATTGTATGTTGGCCTAATGAGCACGAGCGCATATGTGTAAGATTTTAGATAATTGCCGATTAAAACATTTTATTCTAAATTCTGTCTATTGGATAATAGAAAATGGAAGTACGCTTTGAATTAATTATCAAAGTTACGCGCAAAGAAAAATCACAACTATAGAAAATTTCAAGAAAATTTTTAACACGGCAAGCAAATTAAACAAGCGCTCATTTATTTCTAATAAAATAGGCTGCGGATGGCCCATAACCTGATAGTTTTTGTGAAAAAACCAAAAATGACCATCCAGATTTTTTGCTGGAAGATAAAAATAGTGATCGCTTGGGCAAAGTACAAGCCAACGCACATGTGTTCCTTATAGCATAAATCATCATCAATGCATTAACGTAAAAAGCGCTCTCTCAATAGCGCTTTCTACACGGAGTGGACAAGGGTTATCGGGAGTATCATACATGCTGGTAGCAATATTAGTCCACTGGCAAGAAAAGTAGTAGAAACGAGCGTGAGGGTAAACCATCGACTAAGCGAAATGCTTCGTCGCAAAATAGATTTCCCTCACTCGAAGATATGGAACTTCAAATGCCTGTGTCAAACATAAATACGACAACCAACACCTCTGTTAATCATCGAACCAACACGTCGTCCGTTGAAATGCATAATCAACTCGCTGATAATGCACCTAAAATTATTAACAATGCCCCTTTCTGCCCACCAATATTTGTATTCGGTGCTCGCTGCAAATGATTGTAAAGTTAAGGATGTGAAACATAAATTTGTAAATTTGAGCTGCCGAAAAACAAAGGTATACGTAAATGACGCTAAAATTCATTCAATTATTATTAATAGATTACGCCGGACGGACATTGGTGCGTTTTCTTTTGCGCCTAAGGAAACGAAAAAGGTTTCAGTTATGCTGAAGGGCCTTGAGGGTGATACCCCTGTTAAGGTTATAGAACAAGCTGTGAAAGCTACATCTCCTAGTATTAGAAGATCAAAAGAAATAGGTACATGTTGCTCATATAATAGTAGACATGTCCTGTGCGACGAGTCCCATGATTCAGAAGTGTGCATCGCTTCCTTTAAGTCGCTCAGGGAATTAAATCAGGAAGTTCCTACTCTTAAGTGCGTTAATTGTAATGAAACCGGGCACGTGGCTAGTTATCACGGCTGTCCATCATATCTAAAATATAAAGAAAAACGAGATATAGGCGAAAGGCAGGTTGCGATCAAAAATAGAGTGGTAGTACAAGGCGCTATAAATACGCTTACGAATCAACGCGTTACATATGCTAACATTTAGATTAGATTTATTGTTTGTTTTCTTGTTTATAATAAAACTTTATGTTACAAAAATCATTAAGCATGGCTTTGCCGTCTGCCGTCTGCTAACATAGTTAAGAGTAACTACTCTCACCGCGCGAATAACACCCAAACAAACTTTACGACAAAGAAACAATCTAGTGATCTTAATAATTTTTTTAAACGAGGCGAAAGATCTTTTTAACATATCTTTTAAAGAACTGCTAACAAAAATCAGACAATTCTGGCCCAACTTCGGTCTACAGAAGACAAAATGTTCGCATATCTTGAGTTTGTAGCCTCTATAGTCGTATAATGCAGACAAATAACTTCAAAATTATGTCGATAAATCGTAACTCCATAATTTCCCTTGAAAGAAGACTAGATTTGTTTAACACACTAAAAACCCAAACATACCATAAGCCCGATTGTGATGGCTTTAATTTCATCCCTTGTCACTCATGTAGGGGACCAACAGTTATCTCAGACTTAAGGTCTGAAATTCCTTTCCAGAGTGACGTTTTTTCCATTTGCCTAGTCACTATTACATCACGTAGTAGTACTGGTTTACGAAGGAATATTTTAGTAGGAAGCATTTATATTCCTTTCAATGCAGGTCGACGTTTGCAAATGAACTTGACAGACTTTACATGCCTGTGAATTCATCTGACGTAGTCATATTAGGAGGGAATTTCAATGCACGCCATACAGATTGGGGTGACACAGTCCATAACCAAAATGGGAACTCGATTCACAACTGGCTTTACAACGGGCCATATTTGAATTTAGACTAAGTTGCTCCCAAAAGCCTTACATTTCCCAGATCATCATCTGTGATTGACTTTTTTCTTATATCTTCATCTCTCATCTGCAATAACCTGAACCCTCTAGTTTGTTCAACAGTCGCAACGAATTCGGATCAATTTGGGATTGACTTACTACTAAGCATAATTTCCTCCCCATCCTACAACCACCGGCAACGTATAGATGTTTCAAAAGCATTAATTGGGAAGCTTTTAGAATAGGACTTTATCATAGACTGTCCGCTTTAAATATTCCAACCGCAAGAAATATCTCAAACTATGAAATAGATACCTGGTTAACAAAATTAAATGAAGAAATTAACATCAACGTTCAATTGCATTCCTCCACTCACAATGTAAAAAAATTCAAATATCACAATACCATATATCAGACACTACAAAAAACTTGCTTAAGATACGCTGTACATGGCTTACACAACTGAAAAGGCTGTATAACCGACATCTTAACAGTGTCAACGATGAATATCGCCAACTTTATGCTAGGATTCAGTGCTTAAGTAAAATAATTAAAGAAAGGGTTCGGATTGATAGTAACACTGCTTTTAACGGAAGATTGTACCAGATAAGATGGGGGGTGGCCGCGGTGTAGTGGTACTAGCTATCGCTTCTCACACGGAAGGTCAAGGTTCGAATCCTAGCCACTGCAAGTTTTCATTTGTGTAATTGGAACTCAGTCAGAAAAATCTGCGTGTGAAGGCATAATACTGACATGTAGATTTGGCTGTTGTAGGGTTTTCAAGCACAAATCAACCGTTAAAATTCACAGCCGGAATCATTCCGAGAGAAGAAAATCTCTCCGTCCTATTCGGACTCCCACCCCTGGAGAGTCAATATCGAAACCAAATACACCTGAGTTTCAAACCACTACATCATAAACTTTCCTTTCTCCTCCTTCTATCTTTCCGCCCGCGCCATAGCAATAGTTTAAGGGTATTCGCCTTATGCAGTTGAAGAAATCGATAGGATAACCTAAAAGAAAATTCTTCGGAACTAATATTTCGAAAGACACTCTAGTCCACAACGGAGGGAACCTAAATGGTAAATTAAACGCGTTTAAAGAATATTACTCACAAATTTACTCGAATCTAGAAACAATTCCAGACCAATCTGAGGAGAATGATATCTGCTCGACAGTAGAATCATTTTGTAGTAACGAGTTCAGTCAAACCCTGGCAATCTTTTCGCCCTCAAATGCGCAAGCATTTACATCCCCAAATAGTGTGAGTTCGTTGAGAGAAGCCCTCAACAACAAAAAATCAGCTGGAATAGATAATATCTCAAACTTCATTCTTCGAAAATATCCTATTTCTCTTCACATCTTTATCTACCTTATTCAACTACTGCTTGTATAATGGCTATCCCCCTTCAATTTGGAAAAAAGGGAAAATATTCCCAATAGCTATCCAATATAGGAAAACTGTTCGAGAGGCATATAGCAGGGCAGTTAAGTATGACGAGCGAGGACTCTAACACTATTCCAAGTAACCAGCTTGGTTTCAAAAAGGGTCATTCAACGGAACATGCCTCACTGGGTCTGCACAATAAAATTATTCAAAACTTAAGAACCAGGACATGCAGGGTAGGT
Source organism: Volucella zonaria (assembly GCA_963966105.1). Lineage (NCBI taxonomy): Eukaryota > Metazoa > Arthropoda > Insecta > Diptera > Syrphidae > Volucella > Volucella zonaria. Next base: position 128,305,441 of record OZ014530.1, on the reverse strand, counting down.
CTCGATATAGATTTAGAAAAAACTTTCGACTCTGTATAACAAAAGGAATTATTCTATAAGCTAATTGGTCTAAATTTTCCTGAGTTGTTAATTTATATCATTTCAAGCTTTCTAAAAGATAGGTTCAGCTCTGTTATCATAGGTCATGAGCACTCGGACTTTTTTTTCAGTCCTTTCCGGTGTGGCTCAAGGATCGATCCTAGGACCAATCTTATTTAATACCTATATACATGACTTTCATTTCCATAACCCTTCGCAAGATGACCCTAGTGCTATTTTATACACAGATGAGTCTGATATTAACAAGTGAGAAAAGGCCAAATGTCGCGCTTAATAAGATTAAAGACAAACTACCCACTCTTGTAGCATACTTCAAAAAGTGTAAGCTAAAAATTAATACAGCTAAACCCCTTTCAGAAATGCAAGCGGGAAAGGACTTTATTTTGCAGTAAAAGAAAGTAAGACCTTGAAACTACAGATCAATGGAAACAATATTCCATTACGATATGAAGTCAAGTACCTCGGTATTGACATTCATAAAAGACTCGGTTTCAACAAACATGCCCGCAGAGTATTGAATAAAGCCAAACTGGTCACAGAAATTCGTAAGTCACTGCTCAATTCTAAACAAGTTTCGCCGAATACCAAGATGCTAATGTATAAGACCAATAATAAGATATGGGTTTTGTACTTGATTTACAATTTCGCCCACTCTCTTCGGCTAGCTCCAGATTTTTGAGAGAACAATATTAAGATTCTACTGCTGTAAATATAGAAGGCCAGATGAAAAATGATTTTCTAATATGTATTCCGAAACGAATATTACGCCCATAATGACATACCAAACCGAATTATTTGTAAAAAAGCTAGAGTGTATACATGATCATCCTAATCCAATGGTTAAATCTTTGTTGAACTCATATATCAACGATAGTGTGGAGGAAAATTATTACCTTTCCCCATTTAACCTTTTAAACCCGAGATCCTTTCCTTTGTTGAGACCAAATGCGAATCGAAACCTTTCAGTTCCTTTTTACGAAAAAGCATCCCCTTTAAATCTACGCGGATAACTTATCTTTGTTTTTGGGTAGCTCACAATCCTACTTTCTTATAATCACTATAGCTAGTGCTCTGTTTCTGGCTATATAGTATCATATATAGACATTAAGCGGATCAAAGGCTTAAGTGAATAGCTACTCGTATAATATGTATAAGGATATGATAACTATTGTTAAGAATTTTCAATACCAAGTCATTTGTGTTTTTGTGTTTTTTTTAGTTTTTAGTTTTTAAGTGCCATGTGAAGCAACGTCGATGTACTATAATACGTCGGGAGCAAGCGTATACTTCAAAGATATGTTTATAATTTTGATTTAATTGTTTATAAAACTATTACCTTACTTTTAAGCCAAGCGCAATCTTAGTCTTAGCTCTTAAGAAACAAATATTGTACGCACACAAATGTATTGATTGGAAAAAGTCTCAATAAAACATAATGTGATGTAAATAACATTTTATTCTATTATTTGTATACAAGAATATACAAGTGCCTTTCGTATTAAGATGCCATATGTTTACGGTTTTATAGGATGGAATTAAGTAAACAAACATAGCTGTTCGCAGAGAGTTTGTATCTACATATGCCGAATGGCATGGAAAGCACTCCATTAATTGGGAGTGGGCCTGGGCTGCAGGCCTGACTATAACTTTCACAATACATATGGTATGTACGTGCATTGGCCCGGAAGTGTATACGATTCAAGATTGTTGCGAACTCCAGGTTCGTGTTTTTGACACAAGTTTCCGTAAAGCTCCATCCACTCAGCGGATGAGTTGACAGCGAACAAATCATTTTTAGTACATTTAAAGACAGGCAAGTGACAATTTTTGAATTCCAAAAGCACAGAGTTTGAATTATCTGTGGTTTAATAAAAAAAAACCCGAACTCAATTAGTTTTAACGAAGAAATCAACGATTCGCTTATTTCTCTGCTTATTCGCAGAGAAATGCTCTTTGCGAACTGTCAAATGTTACTCGCATCTTCAAAATGTGAAATTCAAAACGAATGATAAATTATATTCACAGGTCGCTACCACTTAATGAAAAAGTAGCTGTGAATAAAATGTCAAAATTTGCGAATATCACGACAAACAATATATGTACAACTAGAACTTGATTACGAAGAAAACTTGGAGTCCCCAACCGAAAATTCTAATAATTTGAATGGCCAATATTCTTTTATAATTCTTCTTTTTTATTCAATTTTGTGTTTCATTATATTAATAACTGAAGTTAACCGCAAATTGCCAACACTTGTGATTAAAAATTGTTATTCCACAACCAACCAACCAACAACATTTCACAAATTTGTCGATTATATTGTATATTTGCACTTTGTGAAACAAAAAACTACGATAGATTACAAATTTGCTGTTGTTATTCACAAATTCAAATGGGGAATTTCACAACAAGAAATATACGCACATGATTTGCGTATGTATTTCTCATTTAAGTCCTTCCTTATTCTCTCTTCCCATGTGGCCGTTGGACAACTGATTTAAATCGAGCTATGCAGATGGTACAATGGAGCAAGAGCACATACTTACATTGTTATGCATGTGCATTGTTATGCTAACGTAGGAAAATATATCGTGGGACTTACTAACCTAGCGTCATTTAACGAAATTTTATTTAAAAAATTATAAATTAGAGAGGCAATAAATTAAATGCGTTGAAGTTGAAATCAGAACTCAGAAATGTAAAACCCATTTTAATAGTGGTCAGTAATTACCCTATTATAATTTTGTTTTATAAGTGAATTAAGTTGAATTAAGGAAAAAGGTGAATTTCCAAAACCAAAATCCGTATTGGAATATCTAATATAAGTAGATCCTGGTCTACACACACGATCAGGAATAAACCTCAATTACACCGGAACATTCAGAGAGCCTGGTCTAGGCCCCAAAAACTCTGATGGTAATACTAGTTCTCAACCTAGAGATGCATTGACCCGAAGGGAGTTTCGACGAATACCAATTTTCTTCAAAGTGTATCTGCATGCATAAATTCATACATTACGTGTAAGCAGAACGAGCATGTTCAGCCAAAATCCAAAGCAAACGGCAAACAAAGTCAACGGAAAATTCCATCTCCTTATTTCAGGCGTGTTGTTAACCTCAAAAATAATATCACAAAAAATTATGGCCAGGAAATATCTCGAAGTATTGGGTTGTACCACATGAAATGTCGGAAATTAGAAGTCCTCGAGTGAACATCTGTGCCAGAACGTTAAATTTTCTTTTTTTTTTTATAAAATAAAGTGGTACGTGTGCTTGACGTGTCAGAATTTTAGGGTTCGTTACAACTATCGTTATTTTTTTTCTATAAGTTATTTGCCATGCTTTATTTACTGGCAGTTCAAATTCGAACCCTCTTCCTTTACGAATTTAAAATGGGACATAATGCGTTATTTGCAATGAAAAACATTAATGATGCCTTTGAGGATGTACCGATAAACGAACATTGGTTTGGAAAGTTCCGTTCGGGAGATTTCAACCTCGAAAATGAACCACGTGGGAAGCTGGAAACGTTAATTGACGACGGTGTTTTAAGAGCAACGAAATCGGTGCGAGAAATTGCACAAAGCATAGGAGTATCCCTAATGACAATAAGTCGCCCCCTTTTCTCATAGGAAAGGCAAGCAAACTCGGTAAGTGGGTACCCCATTAAGATTATGGTGACAATTTGGTGGACATCGAAAGGACCAATCAAGTTTTCAATTCTTTAACCAGGAGAAACGATAAACGCGATCAAATATTTTGAGGAAATCGACATATTGCATGGCATATTGATTAAAAATCCGATCCTTTTGCATAACGATGCTAGACCCTATACCTCACAAGTAACGGTGCAAAAACGGTTGCGGTTAGGATTTGAAATTCTTCCGCATCCACCGTACTCTCCTGATATTTCCCCAACAGATTACCATCTTTTCTGCAATCTAGATTCATTTTACCGGTAGAAGGTCTTCCGGAACGGAGCAGAGGTCATAAAAGCCTTTGAAGATTTCATAGCCTCAAAAAGTCAGCACTTCTACGAAAAAGTAATATTTGACCTTGTATCACGGTGGAAGAATGTCATAGATGTCAATGGATCCTACTTTGATTGAATAAGAATTTACGGAAAAATAATATTGGTTTTTACTTTAAAATCGGACATTTCATGTGGTAGAACCCAATACTTGGTTTTCAAAGTATAGTACAAGGTTGCCAGGTAGGCAGCGAGCCTCTTATGAATTTTAAACGCGTTTATCTCCAAACTGCATTTTTCAAGTTGGCCGCACCAATAACTTGAACAATTTTTAACCAACTTTCATTTCAAACTTTTACTAGATCCTTAAAACTATACACATTGTCTAAATAAGTACGTAGGCATAGTTCATGTGTCAGTAATAATTTTATGGCGATTTTTCTGCGAATTTTTCAAGCTTGACTTTGGAAGTGCGCCATTCGGCCAAAAACCAATATATTTAAAAAAAAAAATCCTACATACTTCCCTAGCTGTTGTTAACTAAAATAAAAAAAAAATTAGCGACTCATTATAATTCAAAATTTACAGTAGCTGTTAGTACGGCTAACCTTTGCAAACTCGATTTATTTTATATTTTCCCTGAAAAAAAAAAACAAAATCACAAAAAAGCCAATTTGTACGGCCTCTAGGCTGACCTAACCCCTTAACTGCATTTTAAATTTGCTACATACAGACAACTTCAACGAGCAAATTGGAGCTACTTTACAAAGATAAAAAACCTCCATCATTATGCGATATGCGCATCTGGAAACAACTTCTTCCTTGTGCGCTGTAGAATATCTTGTGGTGTGTTTATGTAAATTAATATAGCCTAAGAACATGGGCCACCATTTACGAAAAACTAAAAAAGGAACCTTTTCAGTACTTTTAGTATGTTGTTCAAGACACCTTTACTTACATCTATACCAAAATTCGCTTTTACACGAATTATTTCCCCTATTTTTCCTTCGTTGGGTAGACTATAAGTTTTTTTTTTGTAGTTTTTACTGAAACGAATAAAATTTGGAAACTTCAAAGTAAAAAAAAAAATATTTTCATAATTCATATAATTTTTTTTTTTTGCTTTAAAACCCTGTTTTAATTAAATTCATTCACAATTACAAAAAATAAAAAAATTTTTGGGTTCCCATTCTTTCCTCAACTTCTTTCGAATGTCCTTCATAAGGTTGGTGACAGTTACATCCAAGATCTTTTTGGACGCTCTTTTCCATTTAGCACTAAAATCTTTTACGTCCTTTGCACACTGCTCACTTTTCCTCAATTTAGCTTTGACCAAAGCCCAATACCTTTCAATGGGACGGCACTGTGGAACATTGGGTGGATTCATGTCTTTTGGGACAAAGTCGACATTTTTAGCATCAAGAAAGCTCAACGTCGCATGAGCATAGCGAGCTGAAGCTAAATCTGGCCAAGATAATGTTGAACCCTCGTGTTTGTTTAAGAAAGGAATCAACCGTTTTTTTAGGCACTCGTTAATGTACACTTCTCCGTTAATTGTTCCCGTTGTAATAAACGATGAGCTTCTGTGTCCACATTGGCAAATGGCCTGCCAAACAAGATATTTTGACCCGAATTTTTCCATCCCAATCGATGTTGTTGATTGCGGAAGAATCTCAGCTTCAAGCGAGTTGTAAAATTGCGCACCTGGAAGATTAGTAAAGTCGGCTTTGACATAAGTTTCGTCATCCAAAGCCAAGCACGCTTTCTTGTTGCCGATCAATTCGTATAGCTTTTCAGTAACTTTTAGTGTTTTCGTGTTTTTAGACCATCACGATTTTTAGATCTTTGTACCATTGTTTGGTTGGTATTACATTTCCCAGCAACATCTCTGAGTGACATAGTCCGGTTTTTTACGATGGTACCCACTATTTTCCTGTCCAAATTTGTATCATGTCCTCCACTTTTAGCTCCACTTTTCTGTTTTCGCTTAACTGTCAACGTCTCCAAATATCGTTTAATAACAGAATCCACTGTACTGCGTGCTATGTTTAAATTATTTGCGATGAAATGGTTTGGACGCGAAGTATTTTCGAGCCATTTGTCAAAGATCTTTTTACGGCGTTCCTCTTGACTCATATTTTATAAATATTTTAAACCGCACCGAACTAAAATCAATAACAAACTGAAACTAGAAAATATACAGGCTAATTTGGGTACAAAATGGGATTGCAATTTGTACGCATTGGAAGTATAGCCCGTATTAAAATTTACAGATTTTATTCCTTTCAGTCCTTAATATTCAAATTAAAGATTTAACAAATACATATGCACTAACCACAAAGCGTAGGCTTATCTGCAGGAGATCAAGCTGTAAGATATTTAAATTTCAACTTCAAGTTTAAATAATAACATTACTTACATGAATTCTAAAAGATTTAAGAGAACAAAATTAATTAATTAATTCATCAAAATTAAAACACAATACTATCCATTTATGAAAGCAAAAATTTGCTAATCTCTTTTTTTCTTTTTTTGAAATTAATAATGCTTATCAGTCTCAAATGAAAATTATTCAAAACGTGGGGGATCATGTAGTTGAGTTGTCACTTGCCATAAACATTCTTGAACCTAGGTGTTTGCTGCATACCTCTAACCTTTCGTCTAGTGTTTATTTGATTTGAAATTGGTTTCAGGAATCTTTCATCTCTGCCATATTCCATTACAGTCACCATCTTGAAGATTTGCTCTACAGTAAGAACTTTGAAATCATCCTCGTCCCGCCTCACACCTCGCTGCATTACTTTTAGTATATTTTCTTGCAGCTTTTGCAGTTTATCTAAATGGTATTTTGCTGCATTTCCCCAGGCCAATATTCCAGAGTTTAGTTTGGATTCCACTAATGCGTAATATACTTTTTTAAGCACTGTAATAGTTAGAGCATTTCTTCAGATATACCATCGCGAAAAGTGATTTTTTTTAATATCTGACCTAAGCCTCTGAATATGGTTTTCGCAAGGAAAGTGACTGTCGATTACAATTCCAAGATATTTGTATTCTTCCACAACTTCTACTTGCTCACTTTTCGCATGTGGACACCCGGGGTTCCGAAAATGAATAGTAGGGTTTGTTTCCCTAATGTGCATGTACTTAGTTTCCTTTGCGTTTATTACAAGCCCCATGTCATGACACCACTTTATAGCTTCACCGAAATCCTCCTGCATTATCCTCATAGCTGTTTCGAAGCACGCATGTTGAACTACAATTACCATATCATCGGCATATGCGAATGAAATACAACTCTTGAAGATTTTAAGAAGTTCGTTCGTGTACAGGATAAATAATACGGGCCCTAGTTTCTAGCCTTTTGGAACCACATATTTGACTTCCTTCCACTCACTCAATTCGCTTGCTATTTTCACTTTAAAACCTCTGTTATTTAAATAATTGCATAACAATCTGCTAATACCCCTCTTATTCCAGCACGATTCAGGATGTGTTTACGGTGATTCAAAGTATCAAATGCCTTGCTAAAGTCGACGAACATTACCATTGCGTGATGTTTTAAATTCAGACTCCGATTGACTAAATTTGCTTTTATTCTTTTGAAACCCGAACTGGTTCTTCGCTGTGGTTTTCTCCTTGTCTATAAACCTCCAAAGTCTTCTCGTTCCAACTTCTTCAACATATTTTTCAACTATTGGTAATATAGAGATAGGCCTATAGTTCTCTAAAGTCCTCTTTTCACCACCTTTGTATATTGGTCGTACAATTGCCGTCTTAAGAATAGTCGGAATTTGTCGATCATATAGACACCTACGAGGGCGGGTCAATAAGTCCGTGACTTTTGGATTAAAACAGATTTTTTGATAAAAAAATAATTTTATTTTTCAACGTAGTCACAGTTGAGCTCTATACACTTTGTCCAACGCTTCTCCAATTTTTTTATCCCTTCCAAAAAAAATGATTTGTCGAGGTCCTCAAAATGACGAGATGACTTCATCATTGGAGTCAAATCTTTTTCCACCAAGCCATTTCTTCAGGTTTGGGAACAAGAAGTAGTTGCTCGGAGCCAAATCTGGAGAATAGGGTGGATGAGGGAGCAATTCATAGCCCAATTCATGGATTTTTGCCATGGCAACTGCACATGTGTGCACCCTTGCATTGTCTTGGTGGAAAAGAACTTTTTTCTTGGCCAAATGAGGTCGTTTTTTTTTCAAATCGTCATTGAATCGGTCCAATAAGTTGGCATAATATTCCCCATTGATTGTGCTTCCCTTTTGAAGGTAGTCAATGTGGATTATCCCGCGTGCATCCCAAAAAACAGTCGCCATAACTTTATTGGCTGACAAACCCACCTTGGCCTTCTTTGGCGCCGATTCACCCTTAGAAACCCACTGTTTTGACTGTTGTTTGTTCTCTGGTGTGTTGTGATGGATCCATATTTCGTCCACGGTTACAAAACGGCGCAAAAACTCCTCCATATTGCGATTAAACAACGCCAAACCTTCTTGTGAAGTTGTTACACGATTGCGTTTGTGGTCAACTGTGAGCAAACGCGGCACCCATCTTGCGGAAAGCTTTCTCATGCTCAAGTGATCATTCAAAATTGAAACCACTGAGCCATGCGAGATCCCTACGGCTTCCACAATCTCTCGCACTTTCAATCTTCGGTCGGCCAACACCATATCGTGAATTTTTTCGATTGTTTCGGGTGTAGAGACCTCAACTGGGCGTCCAGGACGTTCGGCATCTTCAGTGCTTGTACGGCCACAACGAAATTCAGTAAACCACTTTTTTACCATTGAAATCGATGGTGCAGAGTCCCCATAGTATTTATCAAGCTTAGCCTTGGTCTCGGTAATGGTTTTTGTTCGCAAGAAATAATGCTTAATAAGCACACGAAATTCACTTTTTTCCATTTTCTCCTCAAATTAGTGAGTAGTCTGATAAAAATAGCTGTCAAACACAAACTAACTGACGCAGCAAGTTTAAATTTTGACAGGAGTCAACTGACAGATGCCTGTTGACAGGAGCAGTGTTGCTGTTTCAGTAAAGAGGTCAGAAATTCAAAAATGCAATTATTGTTGACCCGCCCTCGTATTAACGATTTTGCTTAAATTAAAACTGGGGCGAAAATGTTTGCATTATCTTTTAGGTCGCATGCCCTTATGCCATCTGCACCTGGAGATTTTTTGGTTTTGATAGATTGCAGGATCATATACATTTCGGCTTCATTGGTTTCCTCCACAAATATCGAATTGGGAGTAGTCGTACATATATGATACGATTCACGAAGATTCAGTCGTGAATAATTTTAGAAGTTTGTTTGCTAAACCCGTTAGCACATTCATTAACTAATGTATTGACATTTTTATTTGAGCCACAATGTTTAATAATGAACTCGTCCAAATTGGTTTTTCTTCTTCCCAACAACTCATTTATTATTTCCCAAGTTTCCTTTGGGTTATTATTCGATTGGTCGAAACGACGACTTTTGTATAAAGTCTTTATTTATTTGATTTCGCAGTAACTTGTATTCTGCTTCATAAGATTTATTCAGTCTATTATTTTTCCATCTCCGGTACAGTCTTTCTTTGCATTTCACTTCAAGTCCATTTGATATTCATGGCTTATGGTTTTTACGTCTTCTCTTATTTGTTTTTAAGGTTGCGCTTGCAAAGATCTCGTTCATTTTTTCTACAAATTTCTCATACGCTCCTTCTACATCAGCATAGCTTTCAATAACTGACCAATAAGTTGAGGAGATCAGATTGTTAACAATTGCACTTTTTAGACTATCCACACGTTCCTTGGAGTTTTCTACTGGAGGTTTGTTTTTAAAGGTCCCAAATACTACAGCATAATGATCCGATATATCAGTCTCCACTATGCGAGTGCTTCCAAATAATTCTTGACATAGGAGTTTGTTTCATTTCAATGTTTATATTTATATCACCCATCAGTATTACCCCTTCGCCACACTCAACATTTTTCTCAAGTTCAGTGATAAATGAATTTATACTAAAACCTGGTGGTCTGTAGATTGCAGTTATTTGTTTTTTCTAAATGAATCTGTTACTTTCACAGATATACTTTCATATGCGTAGGTCATTAAAGGTACTCGTTCATAAGTTATATCGTTTTTAAGAAACATCATAATCCCTCCGCCCTTGATTGTTTTCGGTTTATGAATTCCGGTTTATGAAAACCTTCGATCTTAAAGAATTCGTTTTCTTCATCCTCAACAATTGTTTTAACCAAAACAATGACACATAATCAACTAATTTATTAATATTGCAGACAAAATTATTCCAGTTTTTTCGAAGTGATCTTATGTTTAGACACACACAGCTAAAATCTAGTTTTTTAAATTCATTAATTTCTATGCTGTTATGTTCACTCCATAGGGTATCTAATATTACCTTGTTTTTTTTTTCTGCGTCATCCATTGTTACAAAAATAATTGTTGACTATCTCACTCTGACAAATTGGAATTATTACATGCGCTTAAGTTTACTTACATCTTCTATTGTGCTTATGCTTTGCAACAGTGGTGTTTTCGCTTTTTCTTGCCAGAAGTCTCCCACACAAATGACCATCCTTCTTTTTTTGCTTGTTGATTCGCTGTCCAGAGCAACAGTTTGTTTACTGGTGTCAGCTGGTTGTTGATGAAGACATTAATATCACCCGCTGCTGGGTTTGGCAAATCCATGACCTTCCCCAGTTTAAGCTTAACTTCACGAGCTTTCTTCATAAGAGTGTATTTACATGAGTTTCTTGAGAAAGATACAATGATTGTGGATTTTTCTATGTTTTTTGGTTTTGTTCTGTACACGTCGCTTAGGTCAGTGTCTTCTATTGTGCAGTTTACCACTTTTCCTATGTTCTTTATGATTTCCGTATGGTTTTCATTTTGTGTCGGTGGTATGTTTTTAACTACAATGTTGTTTCTTAGGATTTACTGTTCCAGTGAATTTATTTGCATTTGCATATTTGCTATTGTTTTATCTTTTTCCACATTGGTCAATTTTAGTTCGTTTATTTGTGTCATTAAGGATTCAAGGATTTCATTATTTTTCATTTCATTTCATCATATTTATGTCCAACAAATTCACAAGAAGCCGTCATGTCTTTCATTCCCCTGCACATTTGCTGTAACTCTTTTAGCACCGATTGTATTCCTGTTACCTCACTCTTTTCCAGGCGACAAAATGTGACGCATTCTCTTAGAAGCAGGTTGGATTGGTGGACTTTGTTGAATGTAACAGCTGGTCGATCACACATGCTCCTACACATTTGACAAATCCAAGTATCTATCTTAGAACCCCTATTCCGCCAAGATTTTTCGATGATGTTGGTGCATTCAAAATGAAGGTATTGCAAGCAACCACTGCATCTACCATAACTTCCTTCCGGGGCGGGGGCAAGGTCATTGTTACAGCTTCCGCACTTAGTCATTGCCGTAGAGTAAAGAAACCGTAGGTAAACAATTAACAGAAGTTACGGGGAAGACTAGAAACGAGCCAAAAGAAATTGTTAAGACAAAGTGATTTTGTAAAGTCAGACTGATTATTTTGCCGATTTTTTTTTGTTTTTTTTTTTTGTTTGTTAATTAGGCAGTGCAAAACGAACCAAAACAGGAATATTTACTTCGGATACAAGCCTAAATTCACAGAGCGCTTACAAAACACACCCGCTTACTTAAAGTTTACTGTGAAAAGATAAGAAAAGTGTAAGTGTTTGCGATAAGCGATTAAATTCTGCATTGTAACTATATTGAATAAACCTATTGTGTTGAAACACAACACCTCCGTCTTAAAAGTCATCTGCCGAAAACAGATTCTAAAGCCTTCGTCGGAAGCAATTGTTTAGGCAAAAGTGGAAGGTCGCCCTGGTAGCTACCGACTCTATTTGATAGAGCCAGAAAATAGGACAGATTTCATGGTGGGAAAGACCTTAGTGGAACCAAAGAACAACATGGTCCCTGTAAGGATTCTAAATGTGTAGCTGTTGAGACTATATCGACCACAACGTAAACAAATCGTGCAACACCGGTCGCAACAGTTCAGAGAATAAAAACCAAGAACAAAATTTTCATTCTCTGTATTCTGGATCAAGAGCAGCGAATCGTGGCAGAAAAACTAATTGGAGAGCACGCTGATATATTTGCTACACAAAACGGAGGATATGGACGTATGCAACTTGTTCAACACCACATTGACAGCGGAGACGCCCGACCAATCTTTGTCTTCGTCGCGTCTTCCATTGGCAAAGCAAACAGAGGTTGCCAAAATGGTGTCGAAGATGAAAGTTGAGGGGCTGACAGAAGAATCGCAATGTCCGTGCGTTTTTCCAGTAGTCATCGTGAAGAAGAAAGACGCAGGAAGAGCTTTTGAGCAGACTATCGACGTCCGAATGATATCAGAAAAACAACAGCCACCCATCCGGTGACACTTTGGATACGCTTTCTGGAGCGAAATGGTTTCCAACTCTTGACTTGAAGAGCGGTTACTGGCAGGAAGTGACAAATTGTGAGAAAACTTCCTTCAGTGCAGGAAGCGGTCTTTGGCAGTTTACATTGAAATCATTTGGGCTGTGATACGCTACGTCCACCTTCGAGCGACTAATGGAACGAACATTGCAAGGACTCAAGTGGAAAGGTCTAGTGTATTTGCACGACGTTATCGTCATAGGCAAGACGTTAGAGAATAATTCCGGAAATCTATATGAAGTGTTTTAGAGGCTGCGAAGTGCTCATTCATTATACCCCAGGTATGCTAGTCAGTTCATCTGTTGAATTTGAAGTGTGAATTAAGAGAAGTGATTAAGTGGTTTAAGTAAAACATAAAACAAATATAAGTGGTTGAGATAAGCGATTATATTGTGAATTGTAACTTCAATTGAATAATGCGATTGTATTGAAAGACATAAGTTCAATCATCTGTACCCATCCAAACATTTTTCAATATGTTCAAGAGGCTCTCCTTAGCTTATCCTTCATTTATTAATAAAAATAAATGAAATGAATTACGACCGAACTAAAGCATACTCAAATGGTGATACAGTCATACAGTCTGTCACCCATATTCGTAAAGCACTAAGTTATAAAAGAAATTGGCAGAAAATCAAAACAATCCATTTTTTTTAAACAGTGACGATTTGAAAAAACATTTTTGAATTTATTTAAAAAAAAAGATATCCGTATAAAAAAAATATGCAGTGAGGAGCACAAATGAGTACATGTTTGTGCTTAGTGTACTTATTACTGTATAAGAATAGAAATAATAAAGTAAATGGAAAAGTTTTTTTTGCCATTTCTTTCATCTTCAATTCTAAACAAAACGGTATATAACACAAAGCGAAAAACAAAAAATTCTAAGAAAAAAAACAAATAAAACAAAATCAACTCCAACGTACTCAATTTTGCACCCATGCATGGTTCGAATGTTTTCAGCAAAAATATCAAAATTTACAATTAGAATTGCATTTTTTTGGTTTGTTTATGACTTGTTTTAAATATTTTAGTTTGAGATGTATTTTACTGCGTGTGGTAAGAATTTTTTCAAGAACATTTTAATTAATAAAATAAATAAATAAATATAATTTCATAGCACTTTAAAGTAATGAAGAAACTATCACGAGATATTGAAGATCGTATTGTAGCCTTGTCAATGAGTGGCTTCTCAACGCGACCTATAGCAAAGCAGCTTAAAATAAGCCAATCAGTGGTCATAAGAGTCCACAAAAGGCGAGGAACTGTACCTAAACCACAAGTCAGAGGCCGTAAAAAAATTTTAACGGAAGCGGACACACGTCTTATGATAACGAAGATGAAAAGGGACAAGTTTTTAACACCAAAAGATGCTTCTATAGCAATAAACAAAGCCGTTAGTCGATGGACTGCAAGCAGAGCCCTCTACGACATTGGCTACATCTCAGCGGCGAAAAAGCAAAAACCTGCATTGTCGGCAAAAAATGTTAAGGCACGGTTGAAGTTCGCCAGAGAACACAGAAATTGGACAGCAGATGACTGGAAACATGTAGTGTTGTCAGACGAATCAAAATTTAATCGGTTTCAGTCTGATGGAAAACAATACTGCTGACGTCGCCCTGGGGAGACCATTCAAAGGCACCATGTCAAAGAAACGGTGAAGCATGGCGGAGGGAGTGTCATGGTATGGGGTTGCTTCACATGGTGGCACGTTGGACCACTGCACAAAATCGATGGAATAATGAAGAAGGAAGATTATTTGAACATTCTGCAGACTCATCTTTCCGATTTTGTCGATAGAAGCGCCTATCCTGAGGAGGAAATCATATTTCAACACGATGGCGACCCAAAGCACACGTCCAAGATCGTGAAGGAATGGCTTACTGAACAAAATTTTCAATTGATGCAGTGGCCTGCGCAAAGTCCCGACCTCAATCCAATTGAGAATTTGTGGTCAATCGTGAAAAGACGGTTGGGACAATACCAATCAGCCCCAACGAACCTGGACGAGCTTTGGCAGCGAATACAGCGGGAATGACAGAATATTCCAAATGAAATCATAGAGCATTTGGTGGAAAGCATGCCTAAGCGTGTAGAAAATGTTTTACGTAATAAAGGGCTATGGACGAAATACTAAAAATAAACTCTATAATTAAAGTAGTTGAAAGGTGCAAAATTGAGTACATTGGAGTTGTTTTTGTTTTATTTACTTTTTTCTTCGAATTTGTTGTTTTCCGTTTTGATTTATAAACCTTTATTCTAAGAATTGAACATGAAATAAAGGTCAAGAATTTTTTTTAATTTGCTTTGTTATTTCTATTCTTATGCAGTAATAAGTGCACGAAGTACAAACATGTACTCATTTATGCTCCCCACTGTATGTTTTTTAAGAGCAAAAAAACAAAAACTTCAAAATATTTCATCGGACACTCATATTTGTACATCTACAAACTATACTTATAACCGAGGATTTTGTATGGGCATAGATTCTACCAACTTCTTGGTAGCATCTGGAGATATATTTTCCCATTTTGTCTTCAAAACTTGTTTCAGGTCCTTAACATTACTGATTTTGTATTTAAGTACTTGTCTCTTAAGATGGGCCAATAAATTCTCCATTGGATTAATATCTGGTGATTGTTCAGGAGTTTCAATAAATTTGGGGAAGATATACTATAAAGTAACCAAAGACGAGGATCTAGCTCTTTGTCCTGGTAGAAAATGAAGTTTTGCTGCAATCGTAAGTAAGGTTTTCCTTGTTGGGATTATGAGAAGTCGCTGGTAAGTGCAACAAAAATTAACAGGTGTTTGAATAAATACAATTATAAGAACAGGATATATAGGAAAAAAACAGACGAAAAATTTGGAGAAAACCAAACACGAGTCCCAACAAGGCAAACCATTTGCCTACTGTTAAACATGGTGGGGGATCAGTGATGGTGTGGGGGTGTTTTTCTGCCGCGGGTGTAGGTAATCTACTTTTTGTTGTTGTCAACCTTTGTAAAAATAGTCACCTTCAAAAAAATAAGTAAGAACAAGAATAAATTTATAGTAGCCCCGCTTTTATTCTATCTATACAAAATTTCAATTGTATTCGTAAATATCTTTAATTCAAGTTTCTTTTGGAATAGTGGACACATGACATACGAGTATATATTTTATATTAAATATTCCAACTATAATAATGTAACAAATAAAAAATTTGCTCACCAGGCCAAAGTGTACGAGAATGTATCCATGTGTTTTATTTTGTTAAAAAATATGTACGTACCTGAAAGAAAACATGGTACCGAAATAAAATAAACATGAACAATTATTATTATTATTATTATTATTATTATTATTTTCAAAGGAACGATACAAATTAATTTATAAAGTCCGGAATTTAATGCCGGGGTACTACGCCCATGTGGCGTTTTTTTGTCAACAGCACGCGGTATACCGAGTTCCCATGTGGTCACGCATCTAGGTAATTACCGCGCCCAAAACTACGCGGTTGGTTACAATGAAGGTTTTTAGCTTCCTGACATGGAAGATCTTGCATTCGCCTCGAAAATCGAAAATAAAAATTAAAATTTGTTGATATCTTTAAACTTCGAAGGTGTCTATTATGTTTTTGGGCAGTTTTTCTTTAGACAAAATAGAAATGAAGAGTGGAGAGGGGGTGAGAGAGGACTGAGAGAGAGATGAAGAGGGGGAGCGGAGGGTTGTAGGGGGGGAGGGGGTAGAGGAGGAGAGAGGACGGTGGGAGAGAGGAGGGTGGGAGAGAGGAGGGAGGGAGAGATGGTTGAGGAAGTGAAAAATTTATGGAGGAAAATAGGGGGGGGGGGGGGGGATGGGAACGTGATAAAGAGAAAGAGAGAGAGAGAGAAAGAGAGAGAGAAAGAGAGAGAGGTAAAGAGAGAGAGAGGTAAAGAGAGAGAGAGAGAAAGAGAGAGAAAGAGAGAGAGAAAGAGAGAGAGAAAGAGAGAGAGAGAACGAGAGACAGGGAGACAGGGAGACAAACAGGGAGAGAAATAGAGAGTGAGAGAGAACGAGAGACAGGGAGACAAACAGGGAGAGAAATAGAGAGAGAGAGAGAACGAGAGACAGGGAGACAAACAGGGAGAGAAATAGAGAGAGAGAGAGAACGAGAGAGCGGCAAAGGGAATAAGGGACAGAGAGAGTGAGCAAGAGAGTGAGCAAGAGAGAGAGAAAGGGAGAGAGGAAAAGAGCGAGAAAAAAAGGGTGTGAAGGACGGAATGAGAGAGAGAGGGGAAAGAAGAGAATGAGAGAGCTAGAGTAAGAGTATGTATGTCCGTATGTGCAAATTTTTTTGTCCCACGATAACCCGCGAAAAATGCTATTGATTTGAGTTTTCGTCAGATGATGCGCCTTCATGCCGAATCGCGGCCACCGATGACGTTTTAAGTTATTTGCAAAAAAAAAAAAAAAACACACAAAATATAATCAGTTTTTTGTTAATAATAGGACGCATTTAAAAAATTTGAAAAAAAATCGGGTTAAAATTACCTGAGTTACTCAAGGCATAGCAAATATTTTATTATAGAACCATTAATGCTTGACGTTGATTTTTGGGAGACTTTGTATAAGGCTAATGTTGACAAATTTGGCCTTCGTATGGGTTTTTACCAAGCCCTTGTTAACACGCCAGAAACACAAGACTTCTTGCCTAATTCTGCCTTTAACAACAAATTCGCATCCAAATAGGCGCTGTTTTTGCGTCGATAACAATCAACGTAGGGTTTTTCATCCTCTTTTTGTCCAGCCCATCACATCGCATTTCTTGGATGGCGGTAACTTCTGATTTACAGCAGCCCATGCCCTCCGTTAGTTGCTCGGCTGGACGTGCCCTACCAAGGGACCTAACGTTGCGGGTACAGATCCAAAGCTAATTGCCCTAATTTTGTTTGCAGCGGTTGTCAACAGTAGAACCGTTCATTTCCGAGGCTTATTGTTGCTTTGTAACTGTAGATTTTGCGGCCATGAAGCACAGTTACCACGACGGCACAAGCCCCAACCTGGAGGGCCAGTGCCATTATAGATAGCCTTAGGACGAGGGGTCGGTTAGACCAAAGCCAGTAACCCGTTCGGGTATATAAGCGCTGCCGTTGGTCCATTATGGGCTCACCCGCCACCATCTCTCTTCCAAGACGCTGTCTCGGAAAACCTCCAGGCCTGAGCTCCAAATATGTCGGAGTAGCCCGGATTAGGTCTCATTTGTTTTGTTCAGGGATTTTATTTCAACATTGATTCCATCTGGAGAATTCATCCGTTGTTTCGTTTATAGTGCTGCTATTTTTATCTGCTGGTCAGCACTCGCGCTTATAAGTTTGGCAAGTTGAGTCCGGATGCACATCGAGCAGTGCATCCATGGTTACCATTTGGAAGTAAAATAAGCACAGTTGCTGTGCAGAAACAGCTGCAACCCAGTTTTGCCAAGTTGACACCTCTCAGTGTCTACCCTAGTTGCACAGTAGCCAACCATCGGAAAGTACATGCATGTGGCCGATTATCTATCAAGACATTTTTTTTTTTAAAACTGAAGAAGCTATGTTACAATGGATTTCTTGTAAGGATGGAAAGTGAATTAAGAACCGGATACGCAAAATGAAACGCCTCGACAGAGAGAACAGTGGAAATTGTAAAGCCAATACTTAAGAAAAACGGTTCCCATGAGAAATTTTCCACAGCATTGCTTGAGTATGGGAGCTCTGCTACTGAAGTCATGACATCTCAACTTTTGTGTAATCGTCGCCTACGTCCAATGAGTGATAATATGCTAAGATCACTTTTACGAGGATTGTCTGAAAAGTTTCCGACTGAACAATGATACAAGACATTTTTTTTTTAAATTTTTTTTTATTTTTCTAAATAGTCTCCTTGTAACTCTACACACTTCTCCCAGCGATGCTCCCAACTCTTCAACCCGTTCAAATAGTACTTGGCGTTTTTCTCTGCAAAATAATTGTTCACGAAGGTGATTGCCTCCTCATTTGACGAAAATCTCTGTTCTCCGAGCGCAGTTTTCAAATGAGGGAACATTACAGCTTGGCAAGTAATGATGCGTAGTATGCTCCAGTCATGGTTTTTCCCTTTTGAAGATAATCGATTAAGATAACTCCTTTACTATCCCAAAAAACAGTCGCCATCACTTTCCCAGCCGAAAAAACAGTTTTTGCTTTTTTTGGAGCCGGCTCGCCTTTTGCAGTCTACTGTTTTGACTGAATTTTTATTTCGGCCGTATAATGATGTATCCAAGTTTCATCTAAAGTAGTTAATCGGCGCCAAAACTCGGATTTATTGCGCCTAAACTGCGCTAACGGAGCATTGGAAATGTTCATTCGAACACGTTTTTAGTCTAACGTAAGCAAACGCGGCACCAAACGCGCGAACAGCTTTCTCATGCCTCTTGATTTAATATGTAACAAACACGTTCTTTGGACATTTTCATAAATCTCTACTATCCCTCTCACTTTAATTCGGCAGTCGTCTAACACCATTTGGTGAACTTTAGCAATGTTATCGTCAGTGGTTGCACTTTTTGGACGCCCCAACGTTCATCATCTCTCGAGCTCTTACGGCCACGTTTAAATTCAGCTGCCCAAAATTTCACTGTGGTAAATGATGATGCAGAGTCCCCATACACAGAGTCCAACTCATTTTTGATTTGCGTAGGCGTATGGCCTTTCAAAAACAAGAATTTAATAACAGCTCGGTACTGAATTTTTTCCATTTTCACAAAAAACACTCACATCGACTCACGACTCAAACGACTATCAACTAAAAACTGCGCGTCAAAAATGACTGAAACTTCGGTAAGTAACTATCAGAAGATGTACAACTAGCATTCACTAGCTTTTATTGACGAGCGCCGCTATCTTTACGTTGGAAACTTTTCTGACAACCCTCGTATTCCGTTGCTGACGACAGTACTCTCTGCTTTTCATATTCGTTCCCGGGCTTACGTCCCTGCTCTTCGGTTATAGAAAGGGAACGGCAGCATATGTTAAGCTCATTAAATTCTGATATTACCAGCATAACTAATTGGGGAACCACTAACAAAGTAGAATTTAATGCTTCCAAAACACAATGCTGTCTGCTGTCGTTAAAGCGAAATTTAAACACCCAGCCATTGTCCATGGATGGCACTTGCATCGTTGAAACCGATAAACTTTCCATTCTCGCTATGTGTGTCAATGAAAACTTACGTTGGAATGACCACATATTCGGTGTCGTCAAAAATGCTGCGAAATGCCTAGGTTTCCTCACACGATGTAAGAAATACTTTACCTCCTCTGATCTGGCCACAATATATAAGGGGTTTACCCGACCGAAATTGGAGTACAATGCCCACATCTGGTCGGGTGCTCCCAAAACTTCTCTGCACTTGCTAAATAGGATCCAAAACCGTGCGATAAAACGCATACGTAATACTAATATCACTCAAACAATGGACACCCTCGAACACCGGCTTAATGTGTCCTGTCTCACATTGTTGTATCGCTATCGCCACCAGTGCTCCACCGAAATCGCCAGTAGCATTCCGCCCATTCAAACTTTCAACCGTAACACGCGCCTTGCTATGACGTACTCTAAAATATCGTTATTCGTTCCTAAGCCGTACAACTCGCTTGTGGAATGCCCTGCCTAGCTCTCTATTTCCTAGTCATTATAACCTTCAAACATTTAAAACCAACGTTCACCGGTACTTCTCTTTCCATCCTCCCTGATTTTCCTTCGCCCGCGCTGTGTTCGAACATTTTAAGGGTACTTAATCCCTTGAGCGCGCGCAACTTATAAAAAAAAAATCAACTTTTCCCGCCATTTTCCGTCTGTTATTCCCAACATCTTATTTCCTCAGTTCTTTAAATTTGCGTGCTTTCACGAATTTTCGTATGATAGTTAAGAAATCTTTAAAAGTTTGGCCAATCCCCTGCATTCGTGTGTACAATATTGATTTAATTTTTTAGACTTACAACTAACAAAATCAACTTAAAATTATACTTAAAACCAAGTAGGTGCAGCTTCCTTTTTTATCAAAAAATCTGTGTTTTAATCCAAAAGTCACGGACTTATTGACCCTCCCTCGTAGACTTACAACTAACAAAATCAACTTAAAATTATACTTAAAACCAAGTAGGAAGATTGCTCGAGAGGCAAGATTCGGTGAGGATTGAGTGGTACACACCTTATATTACGTGGGTTGGTGTTAAGAGGAATAAGTCGAAGTAAAGACGGGTGTGCTAGTTATTATCTTATGGGCAAAAAGAATGTCGGCAACTTTACGGCGCGGCGTACAGAAAGGGGCTGTAAGTTTATAAGTTTCAGCCGATCTGCGTACGATGTTAAATTTAAGTTATCAGTCCAGGTGATTCCCCGTAAAGTGAATCGGAGGAACCTGCGTTATAGGGCTGCAACCCGGAGAATATGGGTGGTGTAGTATGGTGACCAAACTTGGCTAGGGTTTTCAAAAAGACGTCGAACAAAGGTTGTAAAAAGGACTTATGGCGTTTTCGTTTGGGCTTTTTTTCGTGCTCCGAAGCAGAAAAGTGGCGTAAAACCATTTCCACTCATTTCTTCAAAAACAAAATTTCGCGTCTTGTTGTCATTTGAGAATCAAAATTTCTCTCCTGGATTGTATGTCA
This sequence comes from Volucella zonaria, assembly GCA_963966105.1. Classification (NCBI taxonomy): domain Eukaryota; kingdom Metazoa; phylum Arthropoda; class Insecta; order Diptera; family Syrphidae; genus Volucella; species Volucella zonaria. Next base: position 128,284,273 of record OZ014530.1, on the reverse strand, counting down.
AAATTTATAAACGTCAAATAGTATTGTCCGTGAAACTAGATTTCTCTTTTCGTGAAATCGGCTGTGTTTGGCCAATTTATTATCCTGAATTTCAAATTGATTCGCAAGCAAATATATTTAAAATATAAAAGTCCGAAGAAGTTTTTAATGTTCCATTTAAATAAAAATCGGAGTACACGAGAAAAGCCTTCTGACAGCCTTAACGAAAACGACATTAGTAACATAGGGGTTGGTGAATTCCTTACACCAACCCTTGATAAAACCAAGTACGGAGTTGTTTTTATTTATGATACTGTTAGTATGAGAACGAAAATTAAGTTCTCTATCACAAATAACACCTAGGTCCCGCAATTCAGTTACAAAAGAAACAGGTTGATTAATTAAATACACTTAGCACTTACTAACATTGAGCTCACGAAAATTCTTTTTGCACCAAGTGGAAAATCTGTCCATATCCTTCTGCAGTAGAAGACAATCAGCTCGAGTCGTTCACAGACCACGGTGTTGTACAGACGTGTTTCGGGTTTTCCTTAGTGACTTATTCGGTTTTCCCTAGAAACAGTTGGCGTACTGCGATAGTGCGCGGACGCAAATTTGTATTATTTCGTGTCGTGCGGGTTCAATCACCCCCTGCCCGTTCAAAAATTCTTTCCTTCTTTCTGTTTTTAATTGAAAATAATTAATAATAAAATTAGTGACGTGGACACAATCAAACACGTGATGAGTGGCAAAGACCGTCCCCCTATCCCCATTGTGGGATTAGCGGACGGCACAAAAACAACAGCGGTGACCAGTGAAAAAATTACAAGTGTTAAAGGGAGGAAACAACTAAGCCGAACATCAAGCTTAGCACCTCTAATGAAATGCTGCTGCGTATTGAATTGCACTAGCAGCGCAACAATAAATACGTCATGAGTCAGATGGTGGATCCTTCCTCATACGTCTTGGCTAGAGAGGCACATTATAAAGGGGGTAATAATAGCTTTGCCTCGTTGGTAACCTCTGAGTCGGAAGACGCAGAGGATGAATTGAATGCTATTAATAGCAGCATCCTGCAACTACAAAAAAAAGGTGCTTGCTATTACAGCTAAGCAAATCGCCCGAAGACGAAGGGAACAAGAAGCTGTGACGAGCGTCCAACAGTAACAGCAACAGCAACAACAGCTGCAAAAAAAAAAGTGTGCAGAAACAACAGCAAACACAAACACAAGTGCAAAACCAGCAGAAAAAGCAACAGCAGCAGAAGAAGAACGAGAAGGTGCCTCCTATCAACATCTACAAATTAGAGGTAAATGCAACCAAGGACCTGTGTAAGTTGGCCATTGGTAATAATTTTAACATTAAGAGATTGGGGAACGATCGCCATGCCCTCCACTGTAGCTCCTAAAAGAAACGACGACGGAGCACTACTCATTCACGCCGAAGTGCCAAAAGCGGCAATTAATGCTGCTGAAGGGGTTGGAACCGTCTTCTGGTCCTGAGGAGATCCTGACAATGCTCAAAGACAAGGAGTGCGAAAGACTCAAGTTTGTGGGGGTAAAGCCATTTACCACAGCTAGAGCCAGGCGGGGGAAACGGAGTCTGCCGTTCTTCCTGGTGCAGCTCAGTCCCGAAATCTGGATGGTCTAAGCCTAAGTAGCAATGTCCTAGACTACCAGGTGGTTCACTGGGAAAAATTAAAAAGGGGCGAAGCCGTTCGCTGCCAGAGGTTCGCACACGCCGCGTCGAACTGCCAAATGCAGCCTCGATGCGTGAAGTGCGCAAAAAGCCACAATTTCGAGGAGTGTGCTCTGGGTAGGGGCGGAGCATCCTATACGACGCAGTTCTCGTCCGTGTTATGTGGGAACGTGGACAACCCGATAGTTTACCACAGCCAAGGGAACGGGCTTGGAATAATAAGCGGGGAAAGAAGACCCTGTTGGCAAACTATCGGGGTTGTCCTCTATTCGCTGAAACTAAAAACTCAAAACTGGCTCGGCAGCAGAAAGTGAGGTCACACGTTCACCTGTTAGGTTTCAAATACCAGCCGTCACGCCCCAAATTTCCTACGCCCAAATGGCGGCAGGTAGGGGGGCTACGGTACAGCAAGCGACTGTGGCTTCACCGCCGCCAATGCCGGGAACAACGGAAGCTGCACCTAACATGCTGGCCATCCTGCTCGCAATCCAAGGGCAGATGGCTCAGCTGCAACAGCAGGTACAAGAACAGGCCAAGCGGGCGGACCAGATCTAGGCGCTGCTGCCGAGTCTAACGCAACATATGTCTTAATGGGTAAGCACATGGTGGAGCAAACTTTGAAGGTCCTTCCGGTGAATATTAATTCATTGATTAGGATCGAACGAAGAGCTCCGATGTTTAAGTTGGTACAAGACCAAACCCCTGATGTGCTTTTCGGTAGCGAAACCAAGCTAACCGATAAGCACAAACTAGAGTACAATAATTATATTTTTAGAAGAAGAAAGCGGCCCAGATCCAAAGGTTGTGGCGGTGTCGCGATCTTCATTAAACAAGGTATACAATTTCATAGAGTGTACAAGGGAGTGTTGCGCAAGTTCCGGGTGTTGGAGGCAGTCGTCATTTACATCCCGCTCCGCAGTGGAAAGCGGCTGTACTTGGCCTCTGTTTATGCACCTGAGACTTCACAATCCACTTTATTTATTACAGAGATCGACAGGTTTTTTCGACTTCTGAGGCTGGAATCGGGGGAGAATTATTTTATTATCGGTGGGGATTTCGACGCTAAACACAGAGATTGGGGAAATAATTTGCCAAATACTAGAGGGAACCTATTACTCGATTGGTGGGGTCAGCACGATGTGATGTACAGACTCGGTCTTAAAGCGACGGATAACCCGTCGTTTCTCAGAGGCGGGTCTTATTTGGATCTACTGCTGTACGACGAACGTATACGACTAACAGGTACGAATTTACAAACGCTAAACTGTCTGCGCACATTCGTGTATAACAGCGACCATTGAGGTTTCAGCACCGAAATTACAGTTCCCAACGAAATTCCGGAATTTCGTCCAAAAATATAATTACAACTACAGTAAGACTCGATGAACACGCTTCTTCGCAATATTGACAAGAGCACTCTCCCCGAACACGCCTAACCCACCGTCCAATAGGAATTTGTCAAATGAGGAGATCGACAAATGCCTAAAACGAATGGACGAGGCAATTAAACAAACTATGGACACTACAATATCGCGGTATCGACGTACGACTAACGAAGACCTGTTCCGCAATCCTACTACAGACGCACTGCACCGACATAAAAGTACACTTCCGTCAAGACTCAAAAACTTGTACAGACAGTTAACTGACAGACAAGACCCGGAGATTAGGACTCTGAAGTCCTCGATTAAAAATCTTCAAACGTTAATAAAAGAGAATTACAGAATTTCTGCAAGTTTGTATTGTAAACAGCAGTAACCCGAATATGTTCCCGCAAATAAATAAATTTCGGATAAAAAATCAGAACGACTTACAATGTCTTAAAATAGCCCGGACAACAGACAATGAACGGTTACTGACAATAGCAGGTATTGATCCAAATGAGGCCGCTGATGATGACGACTTCTTTGTGATCGAGTATCCACAGGAGAAGGTTGAGCCCATAGGGGCGACTTTCCAGGAAGTATACAAGGCCACTGATACCATTGGCCCTAATTATGATTTAGACAATCGCATCTTGGTGCACAACTTCTACATTCGAAATGAAGCAGAGCATTGACGAGCCGAGGGCTCTGGTTTCACCCGGTTCAGCGACGAAAATATAGCAAATAATGTCATTGCCAGAGAGGGTGACCTACCCCCGTTCATTTCGAAGGAAGAGCTCCGTGAGATCTTCGACACAATCAGGGCTAAGAAATTAGTGGGGACCGATGGTATTCCAAACATCGTGCTTCGACATCTTCCTCTAGAAGCGGTGGACATTTACACCACCCTGTTTAATAATGCAATGAATAATGCACAGCGCATTGGAAAACGGCGGTGGTTCAACCTATCCCCTAAAAGGGAAAGGATATATCCAATCCGGCGAATCTCCGGTCGATAAGTCTCCTTCCGAATATCAGTAAGGTGTTTGAAAAAGCAATCAATAGAGCTCTGTCTAGGTGGGTTGAGGACAAAAATAAGTTCCGGATAATCAATTCGGTTTTAAGGCGGGACATGATATCTCACATGCCGCGTCTAAACCGGTGTCCGATATCCAATGGAATAAAGGCAAAAATCAATGTACTGGTGCCTGTCTTGTTGACTTGGAGAAGGCCTTCGAAACCGAATGGTTAGAGGGTCTTTTCTATAAGCTAACTAGACTGGGCATCAGTAAATAACTCTTGCACATTCTTTATAATATGCTAACCAGCAGACAGTTCATCGTGAAGAATGGTGATGTGACTTCGGTTGGAATATTTCAAATTGAAAATGGTCTTCAGCAAGGCGCGCTCAATTCGCCGATCCTATTCAACATTTATACAAGCGACTTGATAGGTTCACTTCCCCATACTATTGCGTACGCAGACAATTTGATAGCGCACAGAACAGGTCCAAAAATCGAGGTCATTAATACACTTTTGCAACGTGACTTCGATAAGAAAAGACAATTTTGCGATGGCTGGATGTTGAAAATCACATTTCAGAAGTCGAAAACCATTCTCTTTAGGACGCCGTTGTCTGGAGCCTCTAGGGATACCAGAAAAAATTGGCGAAAATTCTCGATCATTGGACAACACGAACAGCCTCTTGCCTGCCGAAATGTAGTCAGATACCTTGGGATCAATCTCTGTATTTTGACAAAAATGTAGATGCTGCTCTGGTCAGAGCTAAAGGTGCTTTTACCCTTAGAAAGAGACTATTTTATAGCAGCCAACTCGATGAGAGGGTAAAGGTAAACTGCTACATGGACCTTATCAGGCCCATGCTGGTATTCGGGTGTCCCGTGTGTACGGGCAAGCTTAATGAAAAAGATTCGTGTTTGAGAGGGCTTGCCTTCGCTTGCACAGAACACCAGAATCGGAGTACAAAATTTTTTAACCTAATGAGGTTCTTTACGGGCGAACTTAATACGAGTGGGAAACTTCGTAATTAAGCTGACAGGCGACTCAACTACAACAGAGACGTCGCACACGACAGCGTGGATCGTTCAGCCTCACTAATGAGGCAGAGCTGACCAATCTATTTGCTCTGTAAATTGCGATGGCCAGTTTACATAGGTTTAGGGTAGCATTTAAGCCATATGTATTAGTATATACGTTAGTATATACAAAGGTATATACTAATATATGTATGTAGTGTGTATAATGTCTATGTGTGTCTATGTGTGTATTGTGTATGTAGGTTAGGTAGCCTAAGGTTTATTTTAAGTTAGATATTAAGTTTTTATAAAAAATAAAAAAATATGTCCATATGCTAAGTTTTTTGTTAAATTTTTTTTTAGCCTTAAGCATGGAAAATACGTATTCCTAAATACAATGTAAGCAAAGTCGAAAGACATAGATATACAAATTTAGAGTAGCTTAGAGTGCCTGTGTGGGGCCAGTAAGTCAGTATAAGATTGTTAAGTAATTTTAAGCTAGCATTTAAGCATTTTTGTTAGTATGTAAGAGTTAATGATTAAGAAAATAAAATGCATTAAGAAAGAACAAAAAAAAAAATAGAAGACAATCAGAGCAAGTTGAGAAATGTTTGAAGATTTTCGTGTCATCGGCGTAGACAGATATATGTAACATATATAAGCTTTCAGTGCTACGATGAACATCACTGATTGTTAATATAAATAGTAAATGGCCAAGATCGGTACCTAGAGGTACACCGGAAGAGGCATTAATGGGATTAGAAATTCAGGACCTAAATAAAACCTTATATTGCTGATCTTTTAAATAGGATTTAATCCACATAATAAAGAGTGATCGAAATCCAAGAGCCTTCAGTTTGATCAAAATAATTTTATGCTAGATTTTGTCGAAAACTTTAGTGAAATCAGTTGCGATCAGGTTATGGGAAACGTTCCTTGAGATATCAAAAGCTGGAAGAGAGCAGTGAGAGGTTCAGCTAAATAAGCTCCATAATTATTTACAACCACGGAAGGCAACCCATTGGGGCAAGAGGAGTGGTGGTCGTTAAGATCTTACTTTTTTTTTGTTTTCTTTTCCAACGATTCTAACGTTGTTTAGGTACGAAAAGTATGGACAGTCTGGTTCATGGATTTAACTAGTAAAAGCGTGACTGAAAGATCACCAAAACGATTTCCAATTACTTGGGAATCATTAGAGAATTTGTCCAAAAAGTTTAGGGACTTTCAGATCAGACTTTCGTTTGGTGTTAATGAATTTAAAAAATCGTTTGGGATCAGAAATGAGGATGTGACGCATTTGGTTCAGGTATTTAAGATAGATAGATTGACAAAGTTCAGAAAAGTCAATATAGACAGAGTGAGTTTAAAAAAACGAGATTTAAGATATTTTTACCAGAGCTTGTTTCTTTTATTTCAAAGAGAGCGTAACTTTTTGTGACACCACGGTGGTGAATATGAGGGGCTCTTCTTTGGTACTCGTAAGTGAGGTACTCATTGTGAAATACAGTTAAAAATCCCGGCGCAAAAAAGTTGCAGAGCATCATTTATTTTAAGTCCTAAATTATCATACAGAAAACTAAAATTGGCATTACCAAGGAGGTTATTTAGTTTTTAGTTTGCTCTATGATAATTTAAACTGTAAGAGTTTTCATAGGTAAGAGTTTTTAGACCGTTGTCATATGTAAAAAAAAGAGAGACAGAGGTTACTTTCTAAAACGACGCAGTTGTCTGATGCAAAGATAAGATCAAGTTACCTACCAATTCTATTGGTGAGCCCACTCAACTGATAGAGTCTGGAATGAGTAAGGCAATCAGTGAATAGTATTGATGGGTTTGAATCTATTGGAGCTTTGGCAAGTTAAATTCCCCTAACAAAATAACAATGTCATTGGGATCTACAGCATTGAAAAAGCAAACAATTGTATATATTTTCAACTAACTAGTAACCATGAATTCAAAGTGTGATGTAGAAGAGTTTTTAAAGAGTTTGAAATCGAGGCGAGAAGCATTAGCCAAAGGAAATTTTTTTATAATTTTTGGTGACACCTAGAATTGAAAACATAGATTTTCGCCTAAAAACAGGGACAATTTGTTATTGTAAAATTAATAATTACGAAAAATAAAAAAAAAACTCTCAGGGATACCTGGCCATTTATGTAAGGAAGTAGCATACTAAATTTCAAAAAAATCGGTCGAATAGATTTTGATTTAAATTGCTTACCGGCTTCAAAAATACCAAGTGTCAGAAAATCGCTTTAAAGTTTTGTATATCAGAAAATCCAATAATAAACATGAACATTTTTCACGCTTAAAGTTCTATATCTTAGTTAACTTTGTTCCAATTTGTTTCACATTTTGACATGTTACACAATTATATGAAACAATAAAAAAAAACCTTACATCCCACTTTACGACAGCAGATAGCATTGCGCTTTGGAAGCATTAAATTCCACTCTGTTAGTGGTTCCCCAATTAGTTATGCTGTTAATACGAGGGCGGGTCAATAAGTCAGTTATTTTTGGATTAAAACAGATTTTTTGATAAAAAAATAATTTTATTTTTCAACGTAGTCTCCCTTGAGCTCTATACACTTTGTCCAACGCTTCTCCAATTTTTTTATCCCTTCCAAAAAAAATGATTTGTCGAGGTCCTCAAAATAGGCCTTTGTTTGCGAGATGACTTCATCATTGGAGTCAAATCTTTTTCCACCAAGCCATTTCTTCAGGTTTGGGAACAAGAAGTAGTCGCTCGGAGCCAAATCTGGTGAATAGGGTGGATGAGGGAGCAATTCATAGCCCAATTCATGGATTTTTGCCATGGCAACTGCACATGTGCGCACCCTTGCATTGTCTTGGTGGAAAAGAACTTTTTTCTTTTCCAAATGAGGTCGTTTTTTTTCAAATCGTCATTGAATCGGTCCAATAAGTTGGCATAATATTCCCCATTGATTGTTCTTCCCTTTTGAAGGTAGTCAATGTGGATTATCCCGCGTGCATCCCAAAAAACAGTCGCCATAACTTTATTGGCTGACAAACCCACCTTGGCCTTCTTTGGCGCCGATTCACCCTTAGAAACCCACTGTTTTGACTGTTGTTTGTTCTCTGGTGTGTTGTGATGGATCCATGTTTCGTCCACGGTTACAAAACGGCGCAAAAACTCCTCCATATTGCGATTAAACAACGCCAAACCTTCCTGTGAAGTTGTTACACGATTGCGTTTGTGGTCGACTGTGAGCAAACGCGGCACCCATCTTGCGGAAAGCTTTCTCATGCCCAAGTGATCATTCAAAATTGAAACCACTGAGCCATGCGAGACCCCTACGGCTTCCACAATCTCTCGCACTTTCAATCTTCGGTCGGCCAACACCATATCGTGAATTTTTTCGATTGTTTCGGGTGTAGAGACCTCAACTGGGCGTCCAGGACGTTCGGCATCTTCAGTGCTTGTACGGCCACAACGAAATTCAGTAAACCACTTTTTTACCATTGAAATCGATGGTGCAGAGTCCCCATAGTATTTATCAAGCTTAGCCTTGGTCTCGGTAATGGTTTTTTTTCGCAAGAAATAATGCTTAATAAGCACACGAAATTCACTTTTTTCCATTTTCTCCTCAAATTAGTGAGTAGTCTGATAAAAATAGCTGTCAAACACAAACTAACTGACGCAGCAAGTTTAAATTTTGACAGGAGTCAACTGACAGATGCCTGTTGACAGGAGCAGTGTTGCTGTTTCAGTACGGACTTATTGACCCGCCCTCGTATTGTATCAGAATCTAATGTGCTTAACATACGCTGTCATTCCCTGAAGAGAAGGGGCGTGAGTCGGGGAACGAATATGAATATCAAATGTCGGAGATAGAAGGGAGCCCTGGGGCAGACTAGCATTTACTCGTACTTTGTGAATATCAGATTTGAAACCATCCAAGACAACTTGAATTAAACGTTCCAAAAGGTAATTTCTAATTAATTGACGAAGAGAGTCATCGATCCCAAAAGCATGCATTGACGACAAAAGAGCCTGATACCAAACTCTGCCAAATGCCTTAGAAATATCAAGTGCAACTGTCTTGCGTTCGCAAGATTGATGTACGCTTTTCGGTGAGATATGCCATCAGATCACCAGTGAACCTTTTGCTACGAAAACCGTACTGTCGGTCATTGTAAAGTTTTCGTATTTCGAGATATTTCATGAGCTGACGGTATGTCAGCGTTTCCATGACCTTGGAAAGAAGGGAAGTAAGTGCAATGAGCCTGTAGGAGGAGGGAGAGGAAGATTCTCCTTTTTTAGGGATGGTTTGGACAACTGCTATTTTCCACCTGCTCGGAAAGAGTCCTAAAGAGTAGGATTGATGAAAAAGCTTACGCAGTGGTTTTGCCAGCGAGGAAGAACACCTCTTCAGAAAGATATACCATCTGGACCAGCGGGCTTGTGAATGTTAAGATCTTTAAGAACTTTTGCTACTACACGAGTGCGAAAGTGGGTTTGTCCCTTTGAAGATTTGATGCACTGCAAGTGTAAGCGGAGACAGAGCACAATCAGGGAGTGTTGAGCTGGCCGCAACGTGTGCAGCAAGCAAATTGGCCTTGTCCAAAGAGCTGACAGCTGGAATGTCATTGTGAATGAGCGTTGGGATGTAGCACGTGGCAGGATTTCTAATATTTTTGACGAACGAGCAAAAATGTTTTCTACCTTTGGGACATTGCAGTATTTTTTGCCTAAGTTTTTGGTCGTACTGGAATTTAACACGCTCAAGAAAGACGTTGCAATCCTTACTGGCTCGTTTGAATTTTTTTTGGGTTTTCTCCTATCAAGTTAGTCTCATAGGACCGAAAAAACGTTTCTCTAACTCGGACAGACTTTTTTTTTTTTATAATTTACGCGCGCCTAAGGGGTTATGATACCCTTTTACTGTTGCCAGGGCGCGGGCGGAAAGATAGAAGGAGGAGAAAGGAAAGTTTGTGATGTAATGGTTTGAAACTTATGTGTGTTTGGTTTCGATATTGACTCTCCAGGGGTGGGAGTCCGAATAGGACGGAGAGATTTTCTTTACTCGGAATGATTGAGGTTGTGAATTTTAAGGGTTGTTTTGTGCTTGAAAACCCTACATGTCAGTGTTATGCCTTCACACGCAGATTTTTCTGACTGGGTTTCAAATTACACAAATGAAAACTTTGTCGTGGCTAGGATTCGAACCTTGATCCTCCGAGTGAGAAGCGATAGCTAGTACCACTACAAAACGGCCACCCCATTTTTTTTATTTATATATATTTTAATATATATATGTATCGTAGTGATTCTTGTAATATACATGAGAAGGAGAAGTACGTCAGAGCTGGCAACACTGGTAAAAGTCCAGCAGTACGTGAAGTTACATACCATCGTGTAGTGCTGTAGCAGTTGCCGAAAGAGCCGCATTAGTTTTGGCAGTCACTTTGATATATTTTGTATTTTTTATTATCATCTTTTAATTCTTATTATTGTCTTTTACATTAATTACACTACTCTGAACTGTTCTATTACAAATAAAACATTACATTTGGGGGCTCAACCGCGCCACGGGTTAATTATGAAAGCCACGCAGAAAATCGTTACACATTTAGAAAACCAAGCCATATAAAGTTGAAGTGCTATTAAGTTGCAAATAATTAACTTGGTTTGAATTGGTCTTTATGTGTAAGAGTGTAGACGAGCGCAGAATATAATGGAAAATACACAGACACCGAATAAAGCCTTAGAAGTAGTCCAAGCAGTGGAAGAGAAACAAACATATAACACACGGTCAAAAGGGACAACGGAAAATAAAGACATATCTGTAAAAGAGAGTAAAAAATGTGTCGAAAAAACTGGTTTGGCGACTTCAGTCGAAATGATGAATATAGACGAAAGAGTAACCCAGAACAGTAAAACGCTATCAGCAGGGGACACTACGAAGTGGTATAAGTTCATCCCAGAAGTCCAGCGCGCAATAAACACGCATATCCACTCGTCCACACAGAAAACACCGTTTGAACTTATGTCTGGAACAAAAGGCAACAGTAAAATTACCGACAAACTCACAGCTGTATTGGAACAAGAGATGGCAGAGGATTTTGACAAAGCAAGGCAAGAAATTCGTCAACAAGCCAAAATGCAGATACAAAAAGCACAAGAAGTGTACAAATCCAATTACGATAAAAAGCGCAAAGGAGAACACATTTATAAGGAAGGAGACCTGGTTGCTGTGAAGTGCACTTAATTCGTCGCGGACAAAAAATTGGCAAGCTCTTTTTTAGGTCCATACGAGGTGATTAAGGTTAAGAGAAATGGCCGATATGAAGTTAGAAATGCTGCGGAAGTCGAAGGTCCGAATGTTACGTCAACAAGCGTAGACAATATGAAGCTGTGGAAATATGTCGAATGGAATCGGGACATGTTGTCGTCTGGAACAGACGACAGTGATCAGGATGACCGAATGTGACAAGGAGAAGTACGTCAGAGCTGGCAACACTGGTAAAAGTCCAGCAGTATGTGAAGTTACATACCATCGTGTAGTGTATCTTTTAATTCTTATTATTGTCTTTTACATTAATTACACTACTTTGAACTGTTCTATTACAAATAAAACATTACATACATATAAAATTATTACCATTGTTCATTTTTGGAAAAACAAACATTGTAAAATTTTAACTGAAAATTATTAAAAGTTATTTCTATTATTTCGGGTGGCATGTCAACCCTTAAATGAACCACTCATAGCTGTAAATAACTTTAATGGAAACTCCCCACGATGAAATGGAAAGTATAAAAGGAGCTGCCCAAGCAACGGACAGTCACTCAGGTTTGGTATTTCGCCTTGCGAAGTTTTACGAGCGTCCAGCGGCTTGAGGATAAATTTTTGATTTTGTCTAATTTAAATTGGCATTTGAAAATTATGTATAATAAAGTGTTTATGAAATTTTGAAAACATTCTTTTTTATTTTAAAAATTTCCATTTTGCTTAAAAGTTTTGCTGAAACAAAAAATGGCTTGCATTGTTATTGAAACTGCCTTTGTTAGAGTAAAAGGTCGGTGGAAGATGCTCCAGAAGCGGATTGATGCAAATATAGAGCTTGTACCATCTAAAACAATTGCTACATGCTGAGCAATAGATGACATCGCCGGAAATTGCAACTGAATGAATAATGCTGGTTAGAGGCACTTGGATGAGAGATGCTAATGAAAGTGAAGTACTACTTCCTCAGCCCAATAGTTCTAATAGCTATCAGGATTTATCTGCCAGTGATATCCGCGTTCATCTTAAAAGCCAAATTTTCCCTGTATTCACAATACAATTTAAAACCAAATAAATTCATACTTTTTAAAATTTTTTTTTAATATCATATTACATACACTCTTTGAATTCATTAACATGTGACATTTGAAATATTAATAGATTGCAATACGAAAATCATCGCTTTTATTATACTGATAACATAATTATATGCATAAGTAAATTTATATATAAAATCTTTAATTATGACATTTTACTGTTATCATTTTTAAATCGGTGGCCGTGGCTCAAGTGGTAGTGGACTGGCTTCCAAATCGGAAGGTTCGGTGTTCGAATCCCAGCCTCGCCCGGAAGACATATCATCCATTTTTTCAGTTAATGAAAATCGAGTAAGTTGACTAGAAATCAACATTAAGCCAACTTCCACTAAGAATTTAGTCACTCCATTAAATGTTGGATGTCACCCATGGAGCGAAATAACCACTGAGCCCAAACAACTTTCTTTCTCTTCCATCCCATTTTCATAAAAACTTAACACATGCTGAGGCATTATAAGTGTATTCATACCCACTTGAGTGTTAAGTTCTTAAAAAAAAAAGTAAAAGTGCCGTTTTATAGTAAAACACAAAATTTTTGCAAAATTCAACTTTATTTATCAATATAGTTGTCTTCGAGGGCGATACACTGATTGAAACGATTTTTCAATCTTTCGATACCAGTTTTGTAGTACGATTTCGGTTTAGCCTCAAAATAGGCCTCTGTTTCGGCGATTCGGTCTTAAATCTCTTTCCGGCGAGCATTCTTTTGAGGTCTGCGAACAGGAAATAGTCGCTGTGGGCCAAATCTGGAGAATACGGTGGGTGGGGAAGCAATTCGTAGCTGAATTCATTCAAGTTTGCCATCGTTTTCATCGACTTGTGACACAGTGTATTGTCTTGATGAAACAGCACTTCTTCTTTCTTCAAATGCGGCCGTTTTTCTGCGATTTCGTCCTTCAAACCCTCCAACAACGCAATGTAATAGTCGCTGTTGATAGTCTGCCCCTTTTGGAGATAGTCGATGAAAATTATTCCATGTGCATCCTAAAATACTCCATCTCCATCTGATCCATCTACGCCAGAACTCCCGATGTTGATGTTACCAGATTCCATCGAGCTACATAGGTGATGCTAGACGTTTTACAATCCGGACCCAGGATAGTAGTCAATGGTGCTCCAATTAAAAAATGCCCTGGGGAAAGAACTTCTAGATCCTTTGGATCCGATGACATAGGAGTTAATGGCCTTGAATTAAGTACTGCCTTTATTTGCGCTAAGCCTGTGGTAAATTCTTTTTGAGTTAATGCCACACCAGCAAATACTCGCATCATGTGGTGTTTGGCGGACTTAACAGCACCTTCCCACAAACCTCCAAAACGTGGGGATCTTGGAGAAATCGGTTTCCATTCGATACACTTCGCGGCGCAGTGATATTTCTAATCGATGCTGTTTCTTCCTCGGTAAAAATCTTTGAATAGAGTTCATTAAGATTATTCCGGGCTTCCATAAAGTTTGCCGCGTTGTCAGAAAATATTGTTGCTGGACAACCAAATCGTGCTATAAACCTTTTTAGTGCTCCAATAAATGCTTGGGTTGTTAGATCTGTAACCAATTCCAGATGCACGGCTTCTGTTGCAAAACATATGAATACTGATACATATGCTTTTGTTGGTCGTTTACCCCGTACATATTTTGTAGAGGATGCAAACTGGTCCAAGAAAGTCGACACCAACATTTAAGAATGGTTGAACTCGTTCTTGTGGCGAATTGCCTATTAATTGTTCCATACTTCTTGGTTTTGCTCTGAAACAACGTTGTGCACGATATCTTGGGCTAGTTGTTTTCCTCTCAGAATCCAATAATTTTGCCTCGATACTGTGAGTAACGCTTGTGGACCAACATGCAGATTATCGAAGTGTAATTGTGTCATTAACAAATTCGTGTGAGCTTGGTAAAATCATTTGATGTTTAGCTTCATATGGGAGTGCCGAAGCTTCTAGTCGACCTCCTACTCTAATGATGTTTTTGTCATCCAGGAATTATGACAACGAGCGTAGACGACGTTCTTCGGACACATATTTTGTTTTCATAAGTAATTTAAGATCTTCTGGAAATACTGTTCTTTGCAGATATTTAACTATAACAGCTTTTGCTGCGCTGAGTTCCTGCACTCAGAGAATGTTGTTCAGAAGTCTATATCCTCTTGCCCGTTTTGAGTTACTAATAAAGTGTATGACGTATGCCGTTATTTTTTGCAAAGTTCGGAACGAATTTCTATGATTGATGCGCTCAAGAAAATGGTAGTTTGTGTTCTCCGCTAATAAGACAGCCTTCACTATTTTAGTTTCGGGTATCTCATCTTCCTTTGCTAGTTTTAGTTGTGTCGGCCAGTTAGATTGAGATCTTCGTAAAACTTTTGGTCCTTGAAACCATATCTTTCACTTCAGCAATTGTTCTGGACACATGCCCCGAGACAAAAGATCAGCAGGATAGAGATCGGTGTTGATAAACTTCCATTGGTTTTTATTTGTCTTAAATTAGAGAAATGCGATTACCTACAAATGTTTGCAAAGGAGATTGTGTCTATATCCATGCTGTTTCAGATTCGACGAATTGTGGAGCGAACGATCAGAGAAAAGTTAAACATGCGAAAGAATTTTCGCTACCACAAACGAAAAAAAAAATGAAACTGCGAGTCAAACTTTCAGATTCACTTTACAAATTTATTTCACCTTACTTCTGCGAGTACAATTCACGAGTGTCTCGGCTAAAACGATTTTGCCACCATCTAACCCACCCATGCACACGCACTATGCATTGTGCGTGGTAATTACAACAACAATATGATAATGAGGTGATGGGTGGTGCGATCTATGGTTCGATCTGCATTCTGTTGCACTGTTGTTGTAGAACCAACCAAACAAGAAATTAATAAATACATACAGTTTGATATGCAAGAAATACAGTGAGTCAGAGAAAAGATAACATTAACAAATAATAACTTGATTGTGAACAATTAATACATAAAGAATATAACAATATAATAATATAACAACATAATAACAAATTTATGGTTGGCTATGTCTTGAACATCCCGGCCCCCCTGGACTAGTTTCAGGACGATGGTAGTACGGCAAGTTTTGCGACTGGTCGTGTGAAACTGCCATGCTTCGTTTTTACTGTTGCAACACGTATCAGGTTGTCCGGACCTGGATGAACTGCCTCGACTCGGCCAAGAATCCAACGTGTTGGAGGAAGATTTGGTTCCTTAAGGACCACAACGTCACCAATCTTCACCCCTGGAGTCGTTATCTGCCACTTAGGACGTTCTTGTAGGGTAGTAAGATATTCCACATGCCAGCGTTTCCAAAATCCTTGGACCATGGATTGCAAATGATTCCAGTGACTCAGTCGATTTTGTGGCGTTTGGTGGTAATTGGGCTCTGGAACGGCAGTGTACGGTTCTCCTATTAAAAAATGGGCTGGAGTTAATGGATTTAATTCATCATCAGGTACAATAAAAAGAGGACGTGAATTCAATATTGCTTCAATTTGGCTCAGCACAGTGTAGAATTCCTCAAAGGTTAGAATCGAGGATCCTATTACCCGTCGTAGATGCGATTTGACCGATTTAATTCCGGCCTCCCATAAACCACCAAAGTGTGGAGCGGCAGGAGGGTTGAAATGCCATTTGATTCCATCCGAGGCTAGAGCAGCAGCTATATCAGCGTTATGAGCTTCAGACATCACTAGTGTTTGCATCTCGTTGAGATATCTGCGAGCTCCTTGGAAGTTCGTTGCGTTGTCTGTGTAGATGTTGGAGCATTTCCCACGTCTTGACACGAACCGACGAAAAGCAGCTAAGAAAGCATCAGATGTTAAGTCACTTACCAGCTCTAAGTGTATTGCCTTTGTGCACATACAAATGAAAAGTGCCACATACGCCTGGAAATTTAGGAAAGCTTAATGGTGAATGGACCCGCGTAATCGCACCCAGTGTTGACAAACGGACGACCTTGTGTGACCCTGGACTGTGGCAGGTCTCCCATGAGCTGCGAAGTAGTGGCCTTTCGTTGCAAAAAACACGATTTACATTGGTGTACCAGTTTGCGTATTAAATTGCGGCTGCCAAGGATCCAATATTGCTGACGAACAATAGCAAATGTCTCGGCAAGTCCAGGATGGAAATGCTTTCTGTGAATTTCATCAACTATAATAGAAGATACATGACAATTAGGTAAAATGACAGGATGTTTCATATTATAGGAAACGTTAGCGTGCTTGATTCGACCACCAACGCGTAACAGACCATCAGCATCGAGAAAAGGTGAATATTTTTTGAGTTTGGACTTGCTAACCAAATCCTGGTTGTTTGTAAGCGAAGAAATATCGCTCGCGAATGTTTGGTGTTGAATGTGTCTGATAACAAAAATCCTCGAGATTTGGTATTCATTTAAGGAGATTCCATGACCGCTTGATGATTTACCGAGTGTTCTTTTCCGACAATTATTGATAAATCGACGACAATAGGCGAATATTCGAAGCAAGCGTGACCACGACGAAATTTTAGAGATAAGACGATTTATAATATCCGTGTCTGTTGTTGTTTTTAGGACATGTTTGGGAGGTTGTCTTTCTTCAATGGAGATCATTTCATCATCTGGTTGTGACTCGGAGGACTTTGATGTAGGCCAAAGTTCCCGTGAAAGAGACAGCCAATAGGGACCTGTCCACCAGAGATGGTGATCGATGAGTTGAGACGGTAGTACTCCACGAGAAGCACAATCTGCTGGATTAAATTCGGAAGTGATATGATTCCACGCATATCGCGGAATTTTCTCCAATATGTAGTCCAGCGACGGGGTGGTGATGTCAGCCAGTGAAGTACGATTTGCGAATCGCACCATGCAGATACTTTGAGAGTGATTGGCAACGAAGTTGTGATGGTTTCGATTAGCCGCGTTAGAAGCAGTGCACCGCAGAGTTCCAACCGAGGAATAGACACTGGTTTAAGCGGAGCAACTTTAGTTTTTGCGGCAACCAAAATGACTTTAAATTTGTTATCAGCAATTTTACAGCGAGCGTAGACTACAGCACCGTAGGCTACCGTTGAAGCATCCGAGAACCCATGTAGCTCAACCTCCTCACATGATTGTAAAATATTTCGCGGATACTTTCAAAATGGTATAACTCTAGTTGATAACACATCCAACGATCAGCCAAATTTGATGGTAGTGGATCGTCCCAGGAGAGGTTCAGCGCTGACGACCAAAGCTCCTGAAAAAGAATTTTAAATAAAATAACAGATGGAGCTAGGAATCCTAATGGGTCAAATATGCTAGCTACTTCCGATAGCAAGGTTCGCCTAGTGGGCGTAGTACAAAATCGAAAATTAGACAATCGAAGTGAGTAAACATCGGATGTAGGACTCCAGTGCATCCCGAGCACCTTAATCAGAGAGTCTGAAGAATGTTGAAATTCAACCCAAGGAAATTCACAATCCTCTTTGGGTAAGCGAGCAAGCAAGGGCCAACAGTTCGAATTATATTTTCGTAATTGAAATTTTGCAATCGATAGTAACGAAACCAAGTCCGATTGGAGTTTAATTACGTCATCAACAGAGTTTGCCCCAGTCATGATGTCATCGACGTACACATCGTTGAGAAGAACGCGAGCAGCATTCGGATACTTTTGCTGATAGTCCAAGCCGATTTGCCTAAATACACGAACGGATAGAAACGGAGCTGATGCCGTACCATAGGTAACTGTGCTAAGCCTAAAATGTGTGATTTCGTCCGAGGGTTTTTCACGCCAAACGATCCGTTGATAATCGGTATGATGATCAGCTACCAAGATCTGCCGAAACATCTTAACGACGTCTGCAGTAAAAACATATTTGTGCTGACGGAAACGTAAACAAATTCCAATTAAATCCCGCTGAATTGGTGGGCCAATAAGAAGTTTGCTGTTAAGAGAACTCCCAAGTGAATCCTTTGCAGACCCATCGAATACCACGCGCAGTTTTGTAGTCGTACTGTCGGATTTTAGTACTGCGTGGTGTGGTAAATAAAAAATCTGTCCAGTACCTGATTCAATTTGATCTGATGGAATGCGGACCATATGACCTAAGTCTTCATATTCCTTTATGAACTTTGAGTAGGATTCGTATAAGTTCAAATCCTTTTGGAAGCGCCGTTCCATAGAGTGTAACCGACGAATTGCTAAATCCAGGGAGTTACCAAAGACAGGATTTGGATGATCAAAGGGTAGTTCAACGATGTATCTTCCATCTAACGAACGCGAATAGGTCTTTTGAAAATGTTGTTCTGCTGCATCCTGAAAATTTATGTTGTCGATTGGGGGTGCTACTTCATCGAGCTCCCAGAATTTTTGAAGAAGTGAGTCGACATCAAGAACAGAATGAAAGGAGGATAGCGCGACATGATTTGGAAAATGACCTTCCAACAACTCACCTGCAACAACCCAACCAAATGACGTACTTTGAGCAATTGGTAGTCCATTCTTTCCCTGAATTTGCTCTCCATTGAAAATGCACCACATTTTATCAGCACCAAGAAGAAGATCAATAGGACATGGGGTATTAAAAGTTGGATCTGCTAATTCAATATTGCGTAGGTGAGACCAATTTGAACAATCAAACTCGTGTGAAGGTAGATTGGACGTTAATTTTTTTAAAACGAATGCATCCACCACAAGGTTGGTATCCGTTACGCGGGAATTTATTGTGAACGATATGCAACCTGCGTCCGTGGAGGAGACACCTAGAATGGGGATACGAGCATGTCTTCTAGGGATTCCTAATCTCTGAGCAAAAGATTCGACGACAAATGAGACTTGGGATCCGGAATCTATAAGAATTCTGCAACTTATTGTCTTACCCTGTATGTCCTTTACATTAGCCAATATGGTTGGCAAAATTGTTCGCTTTGAAAAACCATCATCGAGCGAATGGATATTGACTATCGATGGAGGCAAAGCTGTCGACCAGGAGGGCACCGGCGGATGATTTTGATTCGACGAGGAGTTAACAGCCTGTGGAGTTCGGTTTTGACACGACGAAGAGTTCATAGTAGATGAAGAAAGATACAAATTGGTATTCTGTTCAGTAGGATGCACAAGGGAATGGTGACGCGATTTGCACACACGACAGCGGAACGATGATCGGCATTTATTTGCTGAATGTCCTGCACGAAGACAATTAAAACACAGGGATTTTTCTTTAACGAGATTCCGACGCGAGTTAATGTTAAGTGAGATAAACATGGGACATTGTGGTAGAATATGACTACTTTCACATTGAGGACACTTCACTGATGATTGCGGAGATTCAGATGCAAAATGAGTCCGAAACTGTGACTGTTGTTTGTTACGCGACGTTATAGGGCGAGTTAATGCATGACAGGACTCAAGTGCATCACATCGAGATTGTAAAAATTTTAAGAGCTCGTCGAACGTACAATCATCTCGCGAACCGACGTGCTGTGCCCAATTTTGGTTTGTTTCATTGTCCAATTTTTTGAGAAGCAAAAGAATTAACCATGGGTCGCGACTATTTGAATCAAGCGCGTTGAGACCACGAATTACCTCATCTGCACCGTCGGAAATCTTGCGTAGCGTTTGAACGTTGTCATCAGTTGCAGATGGAAGTGATAAGAACGTTTGAATAAATGATGCAACGATTAAATGAGACCGATCGTAACGCTTCTCTAAACGATCCCACGCTTCTAAATAGTTCGCATCGGAAATCGGCAGGTGTTTTATGAGATTTTCAGCATCATCACGTAAAAATGATTTCAGATACTGAAACCTTTGTGTAGCTGTGAGAAAGGGTTTATTGTCAATTACACCCGTAAACGAATCGCGAAACGAAGGCCAGTCTTTATAGTTTCCTGAGAAAGGCGAAATAGTGAGTTTTGGCAAATGAGTATTAGGTGATGTTGTCGAAAGCTTTTCTAGAAACGAAGATTGCTGCGACGCAAGTTTCTCAAAAGTTGATTCTTCTTTTTGTTTGTTCAACAGTTTGTTTTTCGCGAATGAACTTAGAAAAACTCGAATGCGCATTGAAGAACCGTTCTTCATATTCAACGAACTCAGCTTCGAATTCATTGTACTCATCGTCATCAGCGTCAATTTTAAGTATATCTTGATGATGCGTTGTAAATTCTGACCACGTTTCATTGAGCTTATTTAATTTAATTTCTAAAAGAAGTATTCGGAGCGATGCTGTCTGCATACGATGCAGCCCGAGTCAACCGACCTTTTATATTACCACGAACGCGTTTTAATTGATTCATAATTTTGCGATAATCAATTATAAGCACAGATATACTCAAAATAAATTGCTCAATAAGTCACCAATTACAAGTCACTCTTGAAAGTTTTTTGATTAGAACACAACTCGTCACAAAAAGGTTTATAAATGATTCAAATCACAAATCACATTCAAATCAAACAACAATTTTTTTATTTTTTTTTTTTTTAATCCGGCTGTGAAGGACCAATGTTTCAGATTCGACGAATTGTGGAGCGAACGATCAGAGAAAAGTTAAACATGCGAAAGAATTTTCGCTACCACAAACGAAAAAAAAAATGAAACTGCGAGTCAAACTTTCAGATTCACTTTACAAATTTATTTCACCTTACTTCTGCGAGTACAATTCACGAGTGTCTCGGCTAAAACGATTTTGCCACCATCTAACCCACCCATGCACACGCACTATGCATTGTGCGTGGTAATTACAACAACAATATGATAATAAGGTGATGGGTGGTGCGATCTATGGTTCGATCTGCATTCTGTTGCACTGTTGTTGTAGAACCAACCAAACAAGAAATTAATAAATACATACAGTTTGATATGCAAGAAATACAGTGAGTCAGAGAAAAGATAACATTAACAAATAATAACTTGATTGTGAACAATTAATACATAAAGAATATAACAATATAATAATATAACAACATAATAACAAATTTATGGTTGGCTATGTCTTGAACACATGCTAATGCAATTTGCGAATCCGTCCAAAAAGTTGTTTGTTTGATATCAATTGGTAGGCTTTGCTTCATGTATTTTACTAATTGTGTCATCAGCTTGGCGGCCCACAGTTCAAGACGGGGCATAGTTTGTTGTTTGACTGGTGCTACTCGAGATTTTGTGCATACCAATTGTACTTTTATTTCTCCTTGATGATTTACAGACTTTAGACAAACTACGGATCCATATACTCGTTGAGGGGCATCCAAGAATGCATCTGCCAACATTAGTTGTCGGGGAACGTTTTTTCTTTTATAATTGGCGTGCACAAAGGGTTTATGCACCCTTAAGATGTTTGCACATAGCGCAGGTGAAAGGAAGTTAGGGAGAAAAAAAAAAGAGAGATACCGATGTGTGTTGATTTTAAATCTTTGCAAGTTATATTTAAAGAGCTAGGCAGGGCATTACATAAGCGAGTTGTACGGCTTAGGAAAGAATTACAATATTTCAGAGTACGTCCGAAGATGAGCTTGAGGGTGAACTGATGAGCATTCATAGCGACACGGGTGTTACGGTTAAAAATTTGAAGGGGCGGAATGCTACTGGCGATTTCGGTGGAGCAATGGTGGCGATAGCGATACAACAATGTGAGACAGGAGACATTAAGCCGGTGTTCGAGGGTGTCGAGTGACTGTGTAATACTGGCATAACGTAAGTTTTTATTGAGACACATACCGAGAATGGAAAGTTCTTCGGGTTCGACGACGCAAGTGCCATACATGGATAATGGCTGAGTGTTTAAATTTCGCTTTAGTGGCATCAGACGGCATTGTGTTTTGGAAGCATTAAATTCCACTCTATTGGTAGTTTCCCAATTGGTTATGCTGTCAATATCGGAATTTAATGAGCTTAAAATACGCTACCGTTTCCGAAAGTGGGGACGAGAGTCCGGAAATGAATATGAAAAGCAGAGAGTACTGTCCTTAGCAAAGGAATATATTGGATTAGAAGTGGCAGGCAAGATATCATTGATAAAAATTAAAAAGAGTGTTGGAGACAGAACGTAGCCCTGGGGCACACCAGCATTTATTTTGTAAATATCAGACTTGAAACCATCCAAGAAAGGTAGTACCTAATCCATTGAAGAAGAGAGTCGTCGATCCTGGATGCACGCATTTTCGATAAAAGAGCCTGATGCCAAACTCTGTGAGCCATGCCATCAAATCATCAGTGAACGTGTTGCTACGAAAATCGTACTGCCGGTAATTAAGAATTTTCCGTGTTTCGAGATATTTCATGAGATGACGGTTTATCAGCGTTTCCATGACCTTGTTTCCATCTGCTCGGAGA
This sequence comes from Volucella zonaria, assembly GCA_963966105.1. Taxonomy (NCBI): domain Eukaryota; kingdom Metazoa; phylum Arthropoda; class Insecta; order Diptera; family Syrphidae; genus Volucella; species Volucella zonaria. Next base: position 128,261,558 of record OZ014530.1, on the reverse strand, counting down.
GAGTCCTAAAGAGTAGGATTGAGGGAAAACCTTACGCAGTGGTTTAGCTATCGAGGAAGAACACATCTTCAGGAGGAGGGGACCACCGGATTTGTGAATGTTAAGATTGTTAAGAACTTTTGCTACTATACGAGTGTGGAAGTGAATTTATCCCATTGAAGATTCGATACACTCAAATGTAGGCGGAGATAAAGCACAATCTGGGAGTGTTCAGTTAGCCACAAAGTATGCAGCAAGCAGATTGGTTTTGTCCAAAGAGCTGACAGTTGGAATGCTATTATAAATGAACGTTGGGATGGAGGAGGAGGCAGAATTTCTAATATTTTTGACGAATGACCAAACATTTTTACTACCTTTGGGACATTGCAGTATTTTCTGCTTCAGTTTTTGGTCGCATTTGAATTTTACACGATTAATAAAGACGTTGCAGTCATTCCTGGCTCGTTTAAACTTTTTTCGATTTTCCTCTGTTGGGTTGGTCCTGAAGGACCGAAAAACCATTTTCTCTAACACTGACAGCCTCTTTACAGCTCGATTCGTACCATGCATTTTCTTTTGGTTTGATACCCTTCCTGCGATGAAGGACAAAGGATCTCATTCCAAAAAGAGTAGTGTTTGTGATCATATCAGCAGCGGCATCCACGCCGTTATCAAGGAAACATAGCGACCAATTAAATTTCTAAATAAGCTATTATGTCTACTCTAATTGGCTTGCTCGTATTGCCATACGGTTCTTTTTGTGGAATCTTTTCTCTAACTGTGTGCTCGGTATACGAGAAATTAGCTGATATAACACAGTGGTCCGACGAGCCTACAGAGGAAAGCACTTCAACAGTGTTCTTATCAGGGTGAGAAGTTAAAAAGAAGTCCAGGGTATTGGCAGTATGACTATCAGCCTCTGGTATTCGAGTGGGCTCATTTACAACCTGGGTTAGGTTATTTTCCGCAGCAAAGATCGCAACACACCGTTCTTCGTGTGTTTTCTGTCCAGAATGTCGAAGCCATCCAGAATTGTGTATATTGAAATCGTCCGTAATAAAGATTTCAATATGAGAATACAGGGATACAATACTTTGAATGGAGTCAGACAGCGCATCACACTCGTTAAGGGTCGAATTGCTGTGCAGTTTGGGGTTTCTGTAAATAAAGCAATAGTGGATAATTTGCTTACGGGGATGGAATTTTAACCACATGAAGCTGAATTCCGGATTGAAAGAGTGATTACATTGTGGTGGAATTTGGTAAGCAACATCACTACGCACATAAATAACGAGAACGCGGTGAGAAATAAATAATGGCACTAGTTCATAGCCAGGCAGCTTCAGAGTGATCTGAGAGGTGTGGGCAGGGATCTACCTGTGTTTCACCAAGTGCCAGAACAGCTGGTCTGTATTTACAGACGTGGACGTATGCAGAAAAGTGGTTATTTTTAGCCCACTTGCTACGTTTACTCTAAATTCGCTAGCCATTACCAAAAAAAAAAAAAAAAAAACAAAACAATTTTTGTATGCGTTATGCCCTTAGAACAATAAGAAATGTGTGGGATGCCCGCACTGTGATATTTATTTTTTTTTTTCTCTGCACGTCACGCTTTATGTTTTCACTTCTTTCACTCGCGCGCTATTTGTTTTTTTTTTTTGGTTTACACGAGAGTTTACACGAGAGGTGTCGCGTGTGCGTCTGTGGTCAGCTCGGCACTCATCCTTTAAGTTGTTAAGTTGCATTAGACCTTTTCTGAAGGTCATCCATTTCGTGTGCATCTCCATAGGTAATGCCGCATCCCAGTCAAGCTTGGAAATCCATAGTTCGTGGATAAAGATTTTAACGAATATCACTACTGGACTCACAATGACTATTGGGTGGGCAGTATCAGCCAATATGGATCGCTTGGTAACCCTTGTTGTCTCTTTCCACTTCGTTATGATACCAAACTGATCTGATGACGGCAGCCATGTCATGGCAAGAGTTTTGACAAACCTTTCGTCTTGATCGTGGAAGCGATTTTCCGTTTCACAATCTGTTTTTGGTAAATCTCTTATTAATGCAGGTGCGTTAGCACACCATTTTCTTAGATGAAATTTCCCTTCTCTAAGTTGAGCTCCCTTTGCATTTGATGAGATTTACTTAAATCATTGCTGCCTGTTAATATATCGTTCATGTATATATCTTGTTGTATGATAGCTGCTGCCAGTGGATGTCTTTCATTGCTTGTTTGAGCCAAATCTTGAAGACACTTTATTGCTAGATAAGGTTCAGATTTGGTTACAGACGTTACTGTGTTCAGTTGGTACACCTTTAACGGGTGATCCGTGGATTCCATCCAATTTATACGCTGGAACCCTTTGCTGTTGTCATCCACTAATATTTGACGGTGCATTTTAGATATATCGGCGGTAAATACATATGTATGGACTCTGAAACGTAGAACAATACAGAAAAGGTCATTCTGCAGGAGTGGTCCGGTATGTCAAATCTCGTTGAGTGAGATGGCCCTGGCTCAATTGTCTCTTATTGGTTGCAGAAGCAGACGGGGCTTCTTCTAAGCTCCAAAATCGTTCAACAAGATTGTCCAGGCTGGAGGTACCCACACCCATGGTGTTGTGGGTACTTCAAATGACGTATTTCCAACGACTACCCATCCAAGTAATGTATTCTGTAATATCAGCTCTCCGCTATTGACCTTAATTTGACCTACCGCCAGGAGCTCTGAATAAAGTTCTGCGCCAATGAAGATATCAACATCTTGAGGTTGGTAAAAAGTTTGGTCTGCCAATTTAATATTCTTTGGTAACAGCCATCGACTGCTGCTTGGTTGCCGGGAAGTTATGGTTTTTAGGACATAAACTTGTAAATTTGTGCTGTAACCCATCACACGAGATTGAAGACAAATATTTACTTTCTTACTGATTTACATTGTGGTATTTCCCATTTTAGAAACTTCATTCTTTGAAGTCAGTTGCAGCTGATTTGCTGATTTCTCTGTGATGAAACTCATTTGAGATCCGGAATACAATAAAGCCCTTGCTTTGCTGGGGCTGTTATTTCGGTTGAGTACATTAATCACAGCTGCCCCAAAAAAAAAAAGTATTTTGATGCTGTAGCATCTGAATTGGTTGCTGATAAGGTGGTTCGATTGTCAATCAGTGGACCTTGAGCAGGAATTTGAGGTTGAATCTCTGGTGTTTGGATGTGGACCAGGGTATGGTGAAATTTGTCGCATTAAGTGCAGTGTCCCGAAGTACAGTTTGCTCTGCTGACCAAATCGTAAACAATTGATGCAGCTTCTGAGAGCCTTTATTTGTTTAAATCTTTCCTTTCGGGAGAGCTGTAGAAACTTCGGACATGACTTTGTCGATCACAACTGGCACTTCTAATGTGCTCCCTTGTAGTGTGAGTGATACTTGATTTGATCATTTTGTATCATTTGCATTTCCTTTATGCATCTTCGTACCAAGAGCCTCCAATAATTGGAATCTTGTCTCCAAAAATGAAAGGAGGTCAGGTAAGTTGGGTAATGCTTTCGGTTGCTTGAGGGATTGTTGCCAAATCGTCAGTGTGTCTTTATCTACCTTACTAAGCAGAATTCTCATTAAAAGTGGCTTCCAATTTGTGCTGTCAATGCCTAGCTTCGCAGACTCAAATGACATTCTTGTGTAGTGTTATGTAATGCTTTAATTTGATTTGCTCACTGTAGTTATAGAGTAGGTTGCAACAGCAGCTTATTTGCCAACCCTGTTACCTACCTTCCATGCAGCGTTATAATTTGCATCAGAAATGGTAAAGTAACGAATCAATTTTTTAGCTTCTCCCGTGAGTGTCGTCTTCAAATACAACAACTTTTGGTAATTAGCGATTTGCTGATTATGTACTAGTTCAGTGAACAAATCCCTATATTGCCTCCATTTCAAATAGTCTCCGTCGAATTTTGGCAGAGTGATCTTTAGCAAATTTAGTGCTGCATAGGTTTCAACTTGGTAAAGCGATGAGATGGTTATTTGCTTCATCCTCCAATTGTAGGTACTCTTCCATCTGGTAACCTTTTGTAAGTGGATCTTCAACCAGTTCTGGGAGCATTTGATGCATTTCCTCCATCTGTCCCCAATGTTTGTCTAAAATATTTATTTTAAGGTAACAGAATGCAGAGCTCCGAGTTTCCACTGAAACTTATTTGATATTGGTAAAGAAACGTGAGATTGCATTTTGTCGTCGAAGGATTTTGATAACTTCTGTTCTTGTTTCCAAAGATTTGGTAGATCGAGTGGGTGGTACTGGTTTAAAACCAGACTGCGTGTTTAACGCCCTGGTAACGCGTGTAGCAATTGTAGCTTTACAGTAAGTGATTTTCCCTTTACCGCTGGTGAGGGGAAGAAATATCACGTCGGGGTCACTAAAAATGAACAGATCTCCTTTGACCTGATTAAAACGACTTTGCCTGATTTGTGACAAGTGACTTTATTTTCAAAAATGTATTAGCTTAAATACTATTTTGCAATTGAAACAAAAATAAATTAAAAATAGTAAATCCTGAGAATGTGGGAAATAAAAAAGTGCAAGCTCGTATCCAGACGAAATGCGACGCTACATCTGGATTTGCGCAGGTGCATTTCTAGGAGACGAATGTTGGATATTTGAGTGGACATAGTGGCGGTAAATAGGATGAGAAAACTGTCTGCAAGGTTCTATGACTAGGAAAATTTAAGTTTCAACACTTAGTTTCTTTTCTTCTCAACATATGGTTGGAATTCACATTCCATTAGTTTTTTCTTCTCTTTTAAAAATTCAGCATGTACCCCCTGAGACATCTTCCTGAAATTGTTTATTCGTCCTCTTTAGAGTTCCTCCTTTATTACTTGGTGATGGTTCATCCGTTTTTATTGTTTGCAGTTTCTTGAATGATTCCTATTGAAAGTCAACAATTTGAATAACCTTTTCTATATGTATGTAATACGAGTAAAAGTATTTACTGTACTTTGCCTGGACAGTATTGAATGCGTTTTGATGTAGATGATGCTCTGGACCCCAATAAACAATCAAGTGTCTCGTTGTTCTTGCAGCTTGCTCTGCTTTCACCAATTCGTAAATTAATTTTCTTGGCGATGGTATACACTCCTTTTCATGTTTTTCCATTTGTTTAAAAGATTGCCAGGGGATTTATCTACAATACCACGTTTTATGAATTCCTGCTCTATAATCTTGTATAGGCATTTCCTTATTCTTGTGCTGTGTTCCATCAAATAATTCCAAAATATTTTTCGGTTTTGTTATATGTATGTACTAGATGGAGTGGAAAGTGACAGAATGCGATGCTACTGCAAAAAAGGTTATGGTGCCTTGAAGTCCGTTCATACTTAGGCAGACATGCCAAATTTCAGTGCGATACTGTCTTTAGTTTTGATTTGACAGCTGATTGTTGTTGACGTGTTTGGCATCATGTTGAGTATGCAAAACATTATTTTTTGAGAGGCAAACGACGAAGGAAACAAAAGAAAAGTTAGATAAATATGATGGGGCTAATGCTCCGTCAGATTACACCGTCAAATATTGGTTTCGAGAGTTTCGTGGTGGCGAATGACCAAAAACACGAAGACGAGAGCACTTCGAAAGAGTGTTTGGACTTGCTGATGCGGACTTTTGGCGTCGATTGGTAACTGGATTTGGATCCCTCGGACTATTATCTCTTCCCAAACCTCAAAAGATGGCTCATCAATAAAAAAAATTCAGCTCACGCGGGGAAATCATCGACACCATGGAGGAGAGTTTTGCAGAACTTCCGAAAAATTACTTTTCGGACGGGATCAAGAAGTTGGAAAATCGCTGGAATAAGTGTATCAAACTAAAAGAGGACTGACTATATTGAATAATATAAAAATATAAATATAGGGTCCGCCATCTAACGTTTTGTTTTTCAACTAGTGCTTATTTCGTGAATGGTAATACTTAGCTCATGTCTAATTTGACAGATAATTAGTTTTATCCTTCCGCTGAACGAATATGGTTGTGTATACGATTGAACAACGCTGGGAAATATTGCGACATTACTTTGAAAATCATGATGCCGATTTTGCCAAAAAAATAATCTTTTCAGATGAAGCTCATTTTGATCTTGGCGGGTATGTAAACAAGCAAAATTGTCGCATTTGGGGCACAGAAAACCCGCACGCATACATTGAAAAGCCGATACACCCAAAACGAGTCACTGTTTGGTGCGGATTTTGGTCCAGAGGCATAATTGGGCCATTTTTCTTCGAAAATGAGCAAGGAATGGCCGTTACAGTCAATGGCGATCGTTATCGGGCCATGTTGAACGAATTTTTGTTCACAAAAATTGAAGAGGAGGATATTCGCAACATTTGGTTTCAACAGGACGGCACTACGTGCCACACAGCCGAAGCTACACTCGATGTTTTGCGCCCTGTTTTTGAAGATCGCATTATCAGCTGCAGAGCTGATGTCGTTTGGCCACCCCGGAGCTACGATTTGCCACCGTTGGACTATTATTTGTGGGGTGCCGTAAAAGATAAGTGTTACGCCGACAAGCCAGAGACAATTGACGCTTTAAAGGACAATATTCGTGAAGCCATTGGTGAAATACAGCTGCACACAATCGATAATGTGCTTAAAAATTGGACCGATCGTGTAGGCTACTGCATGGCCAGCCGAGACAGCCATTTGAATGAAGTTATTTTCCATTATTAACCGGAAGGATTGTACTTTCAAATAAAAAAAGAAATTTGAGAGTAGTTTTTTTATATAGCATTTTCAAAAAAAAAAACGTTAGATGGCGGACCCTGTATAAAAAATATAAAAAACATTTAAAAACAAATATTTTTTAATTCCAAAAGAGGTCACTTTTCACTCCATCTAGTAGCTAATATTTTACAGAGTGACCAGATAGCAATGATAGTTTTTCCAATTGTTATGTTTCAGCAGTTGTCAAAGCTACCAATGCCATCCAGCTGCAAAATATTCAGTAAAGTTTCTCATTTCATTGTGCGTCGTGTTACGCTTGCCGAACGTGCGGATATTATTAAAAAATATTATCGAAATTCCGGCTCAGTTGTAAATACGCAACATGAATTTGGTCGTGAGGTCGGCCGTCAGAATGACTTCGTCGCGCCGTGGAAAAGTTTGAGCGCGAATACAGGATTTTAAGCCACCAACCAGACAGAGATTGGTACGAAATGAAGAAAACATAGTCGCCGTGGCGACCACTATTGTCGAAGACCCAGAAATATTAATTCGGAGCCGAATTGGGCTGGGTATCGCCAGAGAGTCAACCTGGCTTATTGCGGTTGGATTTTGGGCCTACATACATATAAGATTGCGTTGACGCCAGAATTGAGGCCGGACGACCATAGATAACGCCGTGAATACTCTAATCGGGTGCTGGAAATGTTGGCCAAAAAATCATCTTCTCGGACTAGTCCCATTTTGGGGTCAGCGACTATTTCAACAAGCAAAATTGCTATTATTGGAACGAACCCAATTTGGCCAAGCATCAGCGCATCCACAAAGATTGACCGTTTGATGCGGTTTATGGTATGGCGGCATCATCGGACCTTATTTCTTTCGAAATGAGGAAGGAGACACCGTTACCGTCAATGGGCTCAGGTATAGAGCGATGTTAACCGCCTTTCTGTGTTGGCAAAGCTCGACAATATCGACATATCCGAGCTATGGTTCCAACAAGACGCGATGAATGCCATAAAAGCGACGCAACGCTCGAAGTTCTGAAGGAGAAATTTGGCGACTGGGTCATCTCAGGTAGAGCGTTCATCAATTTGCCGCCGCGATCGTGAGATTTGACACCACTCGTTTATTTTCTCTTGAGCTACGTCAAGTCCTTAGTCTACGCTTAAAAGCCAACCACTTTGGACGCTATTGGCGGAATAACCCCGCACATATTGGACCGAGTCATCAAAAATTGGCCCAACCGCTTGAAGCACTGCCAGCAAGGCCGAGGCGGCCATTTGAATAATGTGCTATTCCACACATAATACCATGAACATAGCTCCAGAATAAAGCCAGAATCAATTTTATATCTCATACCATTTTCGTTTTATTTAAGCTTTTTTTTAATTTCCTCCTTATCTGGTCACCCTTTAGTTATAATTATTCTTCATTTGTCCAATATATTCGTGCTATTTTAAATTTTTTTATTTTATTATTTATCATACTTTTTATTGATTTTAATTTATCTTATGGTTTTATTCCTGGAGTGTTTATTTACCATTCGAATTTCAAATTACGTTACCAGCAGTAAATAAAAAATCCTATCACCGTAAATATAATAAAATCAAACCTTTCACCAATGCATACACCTAATTCAACTCGATTCTGCTAGTTTCGTGGAGTTTGACTCTCATGAAACCGCACTAAATGTACACACTATATGTACATGTACATGTATTCACTAATGTCTTAGCTGAAATAGACAGACATGATTTTGATGATCCGGAATACAATAAAGCCCTTGCTTTGCTGGGGCTGTTATTTCGGTTGAGTACATTAATCACAGCTGCCCCAAAAAAAAAAAGTATTTTGATGCTGTAGCATCTGAATTGGTTGCTGATAAGGTGGTTCGATTGTCAATCAGTGGACCTTGAGCAGGAATTTGAGGTTGAATCTCTGGTGTTTGGATGTGGACCAGGGTATGGTGAAATTTGTCGCATTAAGTGCAGTGTCCCGAAGTACAGTTTGCTCTGCTGACCAAATCGTAAACAATTGATGCAGCTTCTGAGAGCCTTTATTTGTTTAAATCTTTCCTTTCGGGAGAACTGTAGAAACTTCGGACATGACTTTGTCGATCACAACTGGCACTTCTAATGTGCTCCCTTGTAGTGTGAGTGATACTTGATTTGATCATTTTGTATCATTTGCATTTCCTTTATGCATCTTCGTACCAAGAGCCTCCAATAATTGGAATCTTGTCTCCAAAAATGAAAGGAAGTCAGGTAAGTTGGGTAATGCTTTCGGTTGCTTGAGGGATTGTTGCCAAATCGTCAGTGTGTCTTTATCTAACTTACTAAGCAGAATTCTCATTAAAAGTGGCTTCCAATTTGTGCTGTCAATGCCTAGCTTCGCAGACTCAAATGACATTCTTGTGTAGTGTTATGTAATGCTTTAATTTGATTTGCTCACTGTAGTTATAGAGTAGGTTGCACCAGCAGCTTATTTGCCAACCCTGTTACCTACCTTCCATGCAGCGTTATAATTTGCATCAGAAACGGTAAAGTAACGAATCAATTTTTTAGCTTCTCCCGTGAGTGTCGTCTTCAAATACAACAACTTTTGGTAATTAGCGATTTGCTGATTATGTACTAGTTCAGTGAACAAATCCCTATACTGCCTCCATTTCAAATAGTCTCCGTCGAATTTTGGCAGAGTGATCTTTAGCAAATTTAGTGCTGCATAGGTTTCAACTTGGTAAAGCGATGAGATGGTTATTTGCTTCATCCTCCAATTGTAGGTACTCTTCCATCTGGTAACCTTTTGTAAGTGGATCTTCAACCAGTTCTGGGAGCATTTGATGCATTTCCTCCATCTGTCCCCAATGTTTGTCTAAAATATTTATTTTAAGGTAACAGAATGCAGAGCTCCGAGTTTCCACTGAAACTTATTTGATATTGGTAAAGAAACGTGAGATTGCATTTTGTCGTCGAAGGATTTTGATAACTTCTGTTCTTGTTTCCAAAGATTTGGTAGATCGAGTGGGTGGTACTGGTTTAAAACCAGACTGCGTGTTTAACGCCCTGGTAACGCGTGTAGCAATTGTAGCTTTACAGTAAGTGATTTTCCCTTTACCGCTGGTGAGGGGAAGAAATATCACGTCGGGGTCACTAAAAATGAACAGATCTCCTTTGACCTGATTAAAACGACTTTGCCTGATTTGTGACAAGTGACTTTATTTTCAAAAATGTATTAGCTTAAATACTATTTTGCAATTGAAACAAAAATAAATTAAAAATAGTAAATCCTGAGAATGTGGGAAATAAAAAAGTGCAAGCTCGTATCCAGACGAAATGCGATGCTACATCTGGATTTGCGCAGGTGCATTTCTAGGAGACGAATGTTGGATATTTGAGTGGACATAGTGGCGGTAAATAGGATGAGAAAACTGTCTGCAAGGTTCTATGACTAGGAAAATTTAAGTTTCAACACTTAGTTTCTTTTCTTCTCAGCATATGGTTGGAATTCACATTCCATTAGTTTTTTCTTCTCTTTTAAAAATTCAGCATGTACCCCCTGAGACATCTTCCTGAAATTGTTTATTCGTCCTCTTTAGAGTTCCTCCTTTATTACTTGGTGATGGTTCATCCGTTTTTATTGTTTGCAGTTTCTTGAATGATTCCTATTGAAAGTAAACAATTTGAATAACCTTTTCTATATGTATGTAATACGAGTAAAAGCATTTACTGTACTTTGCCTGGACAGTATTGAATGCGTTTTGATGTAGATGATGCTCTGGACCCCAATAAACAATCAAGTGTCTCGTTGTTCTTGCAGCTTGCTCTGCCTTCACCAATTCGTAAATTAATTTTCTTGGCGATGGTATACACTCCTTTTCATGTTTTTCCATTTGTTTAAAAGATTGCCAGGGGATTTATCTACAATACCACGTTTTATGAATTCCTGCTCTATAATCTTGTATAGGCATTTCCTTATTCTTGTGCTGTGTTCCATCAAATAATTCCAAAATATTTTTCGGTTTTGTTATATGTATGTACTAGATGGAGTGGAAAGTGACAGAATGCGATGCTACTGCAAAAAAGGTTATGGTGCCTTGAAGTCCGTTCATACTTAGGCAGACATGCCAAATTTCAGTGCGATACTGTCTTTAGTTTTGATTTGACAGCTGATTGTTGTTGACGTGTTTGGCATCATGTTGAGTATGCAAAACATTATTTTTTGAGAGGCAAACGACGAAGGAAACAAAAGAAAAGTTAGATAAATATGATGGGGCTAATGCTCCGTCAGATTACACCGTCAAATATTGGTTTCGAGAGTTTCGTGGTGGCGAATGACCAAAAACACGAAGACGAGAGCACTTCGAAAGAGTGTTTGGACTTGCTGATGCGGACTTTTGGCGTCGATTGGTAACTGGATTTGGATCCCTCGGACTATTATCTCTTCCCAAACCTCAAAAGATGGCTCATCAATAAAAAAAATTCAGCTCACGCGGGGAAATCATCGACACCATGGAGGAGAGTTTTGCAGAATTTCCGAAAAATTACTTTTCGGACGGGATCAAGAAGTTGGAAAATCGCTGGAATAAGTGTATCAAACTAAAAGAGGACTGACTATATTGAATAATATAAAAATATAAATATAGGGTCCGCCATCTAACGTTTTGTTTTTCAACTAGTGCTTATTTCGTGAATGGTAATACTTAGCTCATGTCTAATTTGACAGATAATTAGTTTTATCCTTCCGCTGAACGAATATGGTTGTGTATACGATTGAACAACGCTGGGAAATATTGCGACATTACTTTGAAAATCATGATGCCGATTTTGCCAAAAAAATAATCTTTTCAGATGAAGCTCATTTTGATCTTGGCGGGTATGTAAACAAGCAAAATTGTCGCATTTGGGGCACAGAAAACCCGCACGCATACATTGAAAAGCCGATACACCCAAAACGAGTCACTGTTTGGTGCGGATTTTGGTCCAGAGGCATAATTGGGCCATTTTTCTTCGAAAATGAGCAAGGAATGGCCGTTACAGTCAATGGCGATCGTTATCGGGCCATGTTGAACGAATTTTTGTTCACAAAAATTGAAGAGGAGGATATTCGCAACATTTGGTTTCAACAGGACGGCACTACGTGCCACACAGCCGAAGCTACACTCGATGTTTTGCGCCCTGTTTTTGAAGATCGCATTATCAGCTGCAGAGCTGATGTCGTTTGGCCACCCCGGAGCTACGATTTGCCACCGTTGGACTATTATTTGTGGGGTGCCGTAAAAGATAAGTGTTACGCCGACAAGCCAGAGACAATTGACGCTTTAAAGGACAATATTCGTGAAGCCATTGGTGAAATACAGCTGCACACAATCGATAATGTGCTTAAAAATTGGACCGATCGTGTAGGCTACTGCATGGCCAGCCGAGACAGCCATTTGAATGAAGTTATTTTCCATTATTAACCGGAAGGATTGTACTTTCAAATAAAAAAAGAAATTTGAGAGTAGTTTTTTTATATAGCATTTTCAAAAAAAAAAACGTTAGATGGCGGACCCTGTATAAAAAATATAAAAAACATTTAAAAACAAATATTTTTTAATTCCAAAAGAGGTCACTTTTCACTCCATCTAGTAGCTAATATTTTACAGAGTGACCAGATAGCAATGATAGTTTTTCCAATTGTTATGTTTCAGCAGTTGTCAAAGCTACCAATGCCATCCAGCTGCAAAATATTCAGTAAAGTTTCTCATTTCATTGTGCGTCGTGTTACGCTTGCCGAACGTGCGGATATTATTAAAAAATATTATCGAAATTCCGGCTCAGTTGTAAATACGCAACATGAATTTGGTCGTGAGGTCGGCCGTCAGAATGACTTCAGTATGAAGGCAATTCGTCGCGCCGTGGAAAAGTTTGAGCGCGAATACAGGATTTTAAGCCACCAACCAGACAGAGATTGGTACGAAATGAAGAAAACATAGTCGCCGTGGCGACCACTATTGTCGAAGACCCAGAAATATTAATTCGGAGCCGAATTGGGCTGGGTATCGCCAGAGAGTCAACCTGGCTTATTGCGGTTGGATTTTGGGCCTACATACATATAAGATTGCGTTGACGCCAGAATTGAGGCCGGACGACCATAGATAACGCCGTGAATACTCTAATCGGGTGCTGGAAATGTTGGCCAAAAAATCATCTTCTCGGACTAGTCCCATTTTGGGGTCAGCGACTATTTCAACAAGCAAAATTGCTATTATTGGAACGAACCCAATTTGGCCAAGCATCAGCGCATCCACAAAGATTGACCGTTTGATGCGGTTTATGGTATGGCGGCATCATCGGACCTTATTTCTTTCGAAATGAGGAAGGAGACACCGTTACCGTCAATGGGCTCAGGTATAGAGCGATGTTAACCGCCTTTCTGTGTTGGCAAAGCTCGACAATATCGACATATCCGAGCTATGGTTCCAACAAGACGCGATGAATGCCATAAAAGCGACGCAACGCTCGAAGTTCTGAAGGAGAAATTTGGCGACTGGGTCATCTCAGGTAGAGCGTTCATCAATTTGCCGCCGCGATCGTGAGATTTGACACCACTCGTTTATTTTCTCTTGAGCTACGTCAAGTCCTTAGTCTACGCTTAAAAGCCAACCACTTTGGACGCTATTGGCGGAATAACCCCGCACATATTGGACCGAGTCATCAAAAATTGGCCCAACCGCTTGAAGCACTTTTATTGATTTTAATTTATCTTATGGTTTTATTCCTGGAGTGTTTATTTACCATTCGAATTTCAAATTACGTTACCAGCAGTAAATAAAAAATCCTATCACCGTAAATATAATAAAATCAAACCTTTCACCAATGCATACACCTAATTCAACTCGATTCTGCTAGTTTCGTGGAGTTTGACTCTCATGAAACCGCACTAAATGTACACACTATATGTACATGTACATGTATTCACTAATGTCTTAGCTGAAATAGACAGACATGATTTTGATGATCCGGAATACAATAAAGCCCTTGCTTTGCTGGGGCTGTTATTTCGGTTGAGTACATTAATCACAGCTGCCCCAAAAAAAAAAAGTATTTTGATGCTGTAGCATCTGAATTGGTTGCTGATAAGGTGGTTCGATTGTCAATCAGTGGACCTTGAGCAGGAATTTGAGGTTGAATCTCTGGTGTTTGGATGTGGACCAGGGTATGGTGAAATTTGTCGCATTAAGTGCAGTGTCCCGAAGTACAGTTTGCTCTGCTGACCAAATCGTAAACAATTGATGCAGCTTCTGAGAGCCTTTATTTGTTTAAATCTTTCCTTTCGGGAGAGCTGTAGAAACTTCGGACATGACTTTGTCGATCACAACTGGCACTTCTAATGTGCTCCCTTGTAGTGTGAGTGATACTTGATTTGATCATTTTGTATCATTTGCATTTCCTTTATGCATCTTCGTACCAAGAGCCTCCAATAATTGGAATCTTGTCTCCAAAAATGAAAGGAAGTCAGGTAAGTTGGGTAATGCTTTCGGTTGCTTGAGGGATTGTTGCCAAATCGTCAGTGTGTCTTTATCTAACTTACTAAGCAGAATTCTCATTAAAAGTGGCTTCCAATTTGTGCTGTCAATGCCTAGCTTCGCAGACTCAAATGACATTCTTGTGTAGTGTTATGTAATGCTTTAATTTGATTTGCTCACTGTAGTTATAGAGTAGGTTGCACCAGCAGCTTATTTGCCAACCCTGTTACCTACCTTCCATGCAGCGTTATAATTTGCATCAGAAATGGTAAAGTAACGAATCAATTTTTTAGCTTCTCCCGTGAGTGTCGTCTTCAAATACAACAACTTTTGGTAATTAGCGATTTGCTGATTATGTACTAGTTCAGTGAACAAATCCCTATACTGCCTCCATTTCAAATAGTCTCCGTCGAATTTTGGCAGAGTGATCTTTAGCAAATTTAGTGCTGCATAGGTTTCAACTTGGTAAAGCGATGAGATGGTTATTTGCTTCATCCTCCAATTGTAGGTACTCTTCCATCTGGTAACCTTTTGTAAGTGGATCTTCAACCAGTTCTGGGAGCATTTGATGCATTTCCTCCATCTGTCCCCAATGTTTGTCTAAAATATTTATTTTAAGGTAACAGAATGCAGAGCTCCGAGTTTCCACTGAAACTTATTTGATATTGGTAAAGAAACGTGAGATTGCATTTTGTCGTCGAAGGATTTTGATAACTTCTGTTCTTGTTTCCAAAGATTTGGTAGATCGAGTGGGTGGTACTGGTTTAAAACCAGACTGCGTGTTTAACGCCCTGGTAACGCGTGTAGCAATTGTAGCTTTACAGTAAGTGATTTTCCCTTTACCGCTGGTGAGGGGAAGAAATATCACGTCGGGGTCACTAAAAATGAACAGATCTCCTTTGACCTGATTAAAACGACTTTGCCTGATTTGTGACAAGTGACTTTATTTTCAAAAATGTATTAGCTTAAATACTATTTTGCAATTGAAACAAAAATAAATTAAAAATAGTAAATCCTGAGAATGTGGGAAATAAAAAAGTGCAAGCTCGTATCCAGACGAAATGCGACGCTACATCTGGATTTGCGCAGGTGCATTTCTAGGAGACGAATGTTGGATATTTGAGTGGACATAGTGGCGGTAAATAGGATGAGAAAACTGTCTGCAAGGTTCTATGACTAGGAAAATTTAAGTTTCAACACTTAGTTTCTTTTCTTCTCAGCATATGGTTGGAATTCACATTCCATTAGTTTTTTCTTCTCTTTTAAAAATTCAGCATGTACCCCCTGAGACATCTTCCTGAAATTGTTTATTCGTCCTCTTTAGAGTTCCTCCTTTATTACTTGGTGATGGTTCATCCGTTTTTATTGTTTGCAGTTTCTTGAATGATTCCTATTGAAAGTAAACAATTTGAATAACCTTTTCTATATGTATGTAATACGAGTAAAAGCATTTACTGTACTTTGCCTGGACAGTATTGAATGCGTTTTGATGTAGATGATGCTCTGGACCCCAATAAACAATCAAGTGTCTCGTTGTTCTTGCAGCTTGCTCTGCCTTCACCAATTCGTAGATTAATTTTCTTGGCGATGGTATACACTCCTTTTCATGTTTTTCCATTTGTTTAAAAGATTGCCAGGGGATTTATCTACAATACCACGTTTTATGAATTCCTGCTCTATAATCTTGTATAGGCATTTCCTTATTCTTGTGCTGTGTTCCATCAAATAATTCCAAAATATTTTTCGGTTTTGTTATATGTATGTACTAGATGGAGTGGAAAGTGACAGAATGCGATGCTACTGCAAAAAAGGTTATGGTGCCTTGAAGTCCGTTCATACTTAGGCAGACATGCCAAATTTCAGTGCGATACTGTCTTTAGTTTTGATTTGACAGCTGATTGTTGTTGACGTGTTTGGCATCATGTTGAGTATGCAAAACATTATTTTTTGAGAGGCAAACGACGAAGGAAACAAAAGAAAAGTTAGATAAATATGATGGGGCTAATGCTCCGTCAGATTACACCGTCAAATATTGGTTTCGAGAGTTTCGTGGTGGCGAATGACCAAAAACACGAAGACGAGAGCACTTCGAAAGAGTGTTTGGACTTGCTGATGCGGACTTTTGGCGTCGATTGGTAACTGGATTTGGATCCCTCGGACTATTATCTCTTCCCAAACCTCAAAAGATGGCTCATCAATAAAAAAAATTCAGCTCACGCGGGGAAATCATCGACACCATGGAGGAGAGTTTTGCAGAACTTCCGAAAAATTACTTTTCGGACGGGATCAAGAAGTTGGAAAATCGCTGGAATAAGTGTATCAAACTAAAAGAGGACTGACTATATTGAATAATATAAAAATATAAATATAGGGTCCGCCATCTAACGTTTTGTTTTTCAACTAGTGCTTATTTCGTGAATGGTAACACTTAGCTCATGTCTAATTTGACAGATAATTAGTTTTATCCTTCCGCTGAACGAATATGGTTGTGTATACGATTGAACAACGCTGGGAAATATTGCGACATTATTTTGAAAATCATGATGCCGATTTTGCCAAAAAAATAATCTTTTCAGATGAAGCTCATTTTGATCTTGGCGGGTATGTAAATAAGCAAAATTGTCGCATTTGGGGCACAGAAAACCCGCACGCATACATTGAAAAGCCGATACACCCAAAACGAGTCACTGTTTGGTGCGGATTTTGGTCCAGAGGCATAATTGGGCCATTTTTCTTCGAAAATGAGCAAGGAATGGCCGTTACAGTCAATGGCGATCGTTATCGGGCCATGTTGAACGAATTTTTGTTCACAAAAATTGAAGAGGAGGATATTCGCAACATTTGGTTTCAACAGGACGGCACTACGTGCCACACAGCCGAAGCTACACTCGATGTTTTGCGCCCTGTTTTTGAAGATCGCATTATCAGCTGCAGAGCTGATGTCGTTTGGCCACCCCGGAGCTACGATTTGCCACCGTTGGACTATTATTTGTGGGGTGCCGTAAAAGATAAGTGTTACGCCGACAAGCCAGAGACAATTGACGCTTTAAAGCACAATATTCGTGAAGCCATTGGTGAAAGACAGCTGCACACAATCGATAATGTGCTTAAAAATTGGACCGATCGTGTAGGCTACTGCATGGCCAGCCGAGACAGCCATTTGAATGAAGTTATTTTCCATTATTAACCGGAAGGATTGTACTTTCAAATAAAAAAAGAAATTTGAGAGTAGTTTTTTTATATAGCATTTTCAAAAAAAAAAACGTTAGATGGCGGACCCTGTATAAAAAATATAAAAAATATAAAAAATATAAAAAACATTTAAAAACAAATATTTTTTAATTCCCAAAGAGGTCACTTTTCACTCCATCTAGTAGCTAATATTTTACAGAGTGACCAGATAGCAATGATAGTTTTTCCACTTGTTATGTTTCAGCAGTTGTCAAAGCTAAAGTTTCTCATTTCATTGTGCGTCGTGTTACGCTTGCCGAACGTGCGGATATTATTAAAAAATATTATCGAAATTCCGGCTCAATTGTAAATACGCAACATGAATTTGGTCGTGAGGTCGGCCGTCAGAATGACTTCAGTATGAAGGCAATTCGTCGCGCCGTGGAAAAGTTTGAGCGCGAATACAGGATTTTAAGCCACCAACCAGACAGAGATTGGTACGAAATGAAGAAAACATAGCCGCCGTGGCGACCACTATTGTCGAAGACCCAGAAATATCAATTCGGAGCCGAATTGGGCTGGGTATCGCCAGAGAGTCAACCTGGCTTATTGCGGTTGGATTTTGGGCCTACATACATATAAGATTGCGTTGACGCCAGAATTGAGGCCGGACGACCATAGATAACGCCGTGAATACTCTAATCGGGTGCTGGAAATGTTGGCCAAAAAATCATCTTCTCGGACTAGTCCCATTTTGGGGTCAGCGACAAGCAAAATTGCTATTATTGGAACGAACCCAATTTGGCCAAGCATCAGCGCATCCACAAAGATTGACCGTTTGATGCGGTTTATGGTATGGCGGCATCATCGGACCTTATTTCTTTCGAAATGAGGAAGGAGACACCGTTACCGTCAATGGGCTCAGGTATAGAGCGATGTTAACCGCCTTTCTGTGTTGGCAAAGCTCGACAATATCGACATATCCGAGCTATGGTTCCAACAAGACGCGATGAATGCCATAAAAGCGACGCAACGCTCGAAGTTCTGAAGGAGAAATTTGGCGACCGGGTCATCTCAGGTAGAGCGTTCATCAATTTGCCGCCGCGATCGTGAGATTTGACACCACTCGTTTATTTTCTCTTGAGCTACGTCAAGTCCTTAGTCTACGCTTAAAAGCCAACCACTTTGGACGCTATTGGCGGAATAACCCCGCACATATTGGACCGAGTCATCAAAAATTGGCCCAACCGCTTGAAGCACTGCCAGCAAGGCCGAGGCGGCCATTTGAATAATGTGCTATTCCACACATAATACCATGAACATAGCTCCAGAATAAAGCCAGAATCAATTTTATATCTCATACCATTTTCGTTTTATTTAAGCTTTTTTTTAATTTCCTCCTTATCTGGTCACCCTTTAGTTATAATTATTCTTCATTTGTCCAATATATTCGTGCTATTTTAAATTTTTTTATTTTATTATTTATCATACTTTTTATTGATTTTAATTTATCTTATGGTTTTATTCCTGGAGTGTTTATTTACCATTCGAATTTCAAATTACGTTACCAGCAGTAAATAAAAAATCCTATCACCGTAAATATAATAAAATCAAACCTTTCACCAATGCATACACCTAATTCAACTCGATTCTGCTAGTTTCGTGGAGTTTGACTCTCATGAAACCGCACTAAATGTACACACTATATGTACATGTACATGTATTCACTAATGTCTTAGCTGAAATAGACAGACATGATTTTGATGATCAACTGTTTTTATTATTTTTAATATTAGTATTGAAATTATTACATTATGCGTTCAATGTTAAGTACGAGTATTATTATAAGTACTATAATTTGAATTGCTTTATGTTTATGTAATCTTTTAAATTTTGATTTAATCTGAAATTGCTGATTTGATGTGTTTTTATTTAAAGAATTGTTTGTGTTTGTTTGTGCGTTTAATGTTAAATTGCTGATTTGATGTGTTTTTTTTTTAAAGAATTGTTTGTTCTGCGCTGGTGCTCATGGAAGGTAGATAACAGATTTTTGTTATGGGTCGTTTAATGATTCCATTTTTCGTTTTTGATGTTACGACGCCCGTAAGATGGCCTGGTCCAGGGTGCTAGGCAGCACTATAATGGAAGTCTTTTATGAGTATCAAATCTCAAATTTTCGGCGCTGCACTGGTTTGTGCCCATTATGGGTTTTGTTGCAGCCTAGTTAGGTATTCGGTACTCCGTTTTCGACAGAATACAATTAGCTACAATAGTACCTGCAATCGTTTCCATTGTTCGATATATTAAATCACCTTCGTTGAGTTGTCAACTTCTAGTAGGCTTTAAATCAAAATAATCAAAAAATGTCCTGGCGTGATAGGGCTTGGATCTACTGGGTCTTCCGTAAGAGGGCGAGGAAGCCGTGAGTTCAAGCACGCTTCTGTTTGCGCGAGAAGCGTTGTGAACTCTTCGAATATTAACCTCTTGTTCACCACAATTCTTTTGAAATGTTTTTAACCGTTTTCACATCGGCTTCCCATACTATAGTCCTCTAAATGCGGAGAAACGGGGACAATGAAATGTCATTTAATACCTATGTGCTTTGTTGTTCCCTTTTTCCTTAAAATTGTAAGTTCATCAGAAAACATCTCCTTTTGAACAGACTTCACACTTAACATTTGCGATTTTTTCAGTTCCGCTACAGTTAACGATGCAAAATTTCGAGAACCTTTTGGGGATCTAATGTACAATTGGAGGCAATCACCCTCACCACTTTTGAGACGCGAGATTAGTGGTAAATGACTTGGCTGATGCTATCCAGTGCAACGCCTCGGATAGTGTTTTTATTGCACGTTTCACCTCCTTCGTAGTTACGAGTACAAATACAGGTTGGTCGGAAACGTCACATTGCCATCAATTTTGTAGGAATTCAAGAAGTTTCCACCACACAGCAGGTGATTGGAGTGTAGAAGGAAGGAGTCCTCGTTACGCTAAATCAGCACGGGTTGCCTTGGTAGGAACATGTCGGCATGCTTCGATTTGTGCTTGACGTTGGACTTCTGCTACGCGGTATGCTACAAACGTTCCTCATCTTATTGGCGGTGCTAGTATCCATGCTAGCGTAGTTGTGGAATCCATCCATTGTGGATCGGTATTCCCAGGACCTCTACAGCATAGTCCACCAGTGTAGCTAGCAGATCTACTCCACAAAGTTCAAGACGGGGAAGTGTAACCGGTCTTTTCATCGGTGCTACATTAGTTTTCGACATTAGGAGTTGCGTGTGGATCTTGTTGTTTACGTCTAGGACATGGATGTTCATAACAAGTCCATATGAGCAGAAGCTCAATCTATGTAGGTAGGCCAAATTGTAGGTCTACTAACCGCACTACTTCAAAATGATGTCATTCGTCTGCTCTCATTGTGTAGCTGCTTCAGAAATAGATGTAGCTTCTGACTTTGGCGCGTAAATGATGCAACTTGCCGCCAGATGCCTTTATCAGTACTATGGCTGTGGCGAGAAGATTTTGGTCTCACGCCTTCGCAGCGCATGAAAGCTGTTAAGCCTCGCACTAGTTGTCGACAGTTCCTTCCCCGACAGTTGAAACTAAGGGGAATTTATGTTTACGGCTACCTGGTTAGCATGGGGACTAGTGGATGTCGTTGGATATTGCCGCTGTGATATTTCGTACCTTGCTGTGTGTATATTGTCGACCAATTGATTTTTATTCTGATAAAAAGCGA
The DNA here is from genome assembly GCA_963966105.1 of Volucella zonaria. Classification (NCBI taxonomy): domain Eukaryota; kingdom Metazoa; phylum Arthropoda; class Insecta; order Diptera; family Syrphidae; genus Volucella; species Volucella zonaria. Next base: position 128,240,448 of record OZ014530.1, on the reverse strand, counting down.
ATTTTTTTTTTTTTTTTTTATAATTTACGCGCGCCAAAGGGGTTATGAATACCCTTACACTGTTGCCAGGGCGCGGGCGGAAAGGTAGAAGGAGGAGAAAGGAAAGTTTGTGATGTAGTGGTTTGAAACTCAGGTGTGTTTGGTTTCGATATTGACTCTCCAGGGGTGGGAGTCCGAATAGGACGGAGAGATTTTCTTCACTCGGAATTGGTGAAGTTGTGAATTTTAACGGTTGTTTTGTGCTTGAAAACCCTACAACAGCCAAATCTACATGTCAGTGTTATGCCTTCACACGCAGATTTTTCTGACTGAGTTCCAATTGCACAAATGAAAACTTGCCGTGGCTAGGATTCGAACCTTGACCTTCCGAGTGAGAAGCGATTGCTAGTACCACTACACCACGGCCACCCACGAATGATGACGCTGCTGGCAGAAGGAGCACAACTTTGAGCTGGAATACTCCCTCACCAAGTGATTATATTCAAGGCAATTCTCGCAAACACCAAGCTTTTTACGGATGGGTTTCCTTTTTATGTGGTCTGAGGAATCGTGTGCACCTTCTCAACGCATGGTGGCTTCCTTGACACAACTTACGAGGGTTGTCTGAAAAGTTTCCGCAACGTAAAGATAGCGGCACTCGTCAATAAAAGCTAGTGAATGTTAGTTGTGCATCTTCTGACAGTTACTTACCGAAGTTTCAGTCATTTTTGACGCGCAGTTTTTAGTTGAAAGTCGTTTGAGTGAGTCGATGTGAGTGCTTTTGTGAAAATGGAAAAAAATTGAGTATCGAGCTGTTATTAAATTTTTGTTTTTGAAAGGCACTACGACTACGCAAATCAAAAATGAGTTGGACTCTGTGTATGGAGATTCGTATTTGTATTTATTATTAAATTAAGCATCTCTGCGCATATTTAAATTTAAAAACTTATAGCATTGCGCAGTTAAAGTTTGTGTTACACACTCATTTACAAAAATTATCTTAATCCTAATAACAAAAGAAAAAATAAAGGAAAAAATGTAATATCAAAGCAATAGAAAAGATGAAAAAAGAATAGAAAATGAAAGAAGAGGAAAGATGAAGATGAATAGATATAGTTTAAGTAATAAAAGCTAAAAGGCATATGTATCATTAATTGCGACTTGTGTAGTAATTTAATAGTTTTTTTTTGAAACGATTTTCTGTGTTCACTCTTTTGATGTTTGTAGTGAGACTGTTCCACTGGCGCACAGCATGAATGAAAAATTGACGACTGCTATTTAAAAATTTATACTTAGGAGGTATTAGATTAAAGGTTCTCGGAGAATACACAAACTTGATTTTTGTGAACAAGTAATTCGGAGTTCCAGAGTAAATAATAATAAAAGACAGTTCGATATTTTAGAATGGTATCCAGTGAACACCCAGCTATTTGCGTAGTAAAGGCGGATATGTGATCATACCTTTTCAAATTAAAAATGTATCTAGCACAGCTGTTAAAAGCGACATTTAGCTTTCCCAAGGATGAAGAATCTAAGCATGCGAAGATTTCGCATCCGTATAGAATAATGGGCAGGACGAAAGATTTTATAAGTTTCATTTTGACTTTAACAGGCAGGCACCGATTTGTCGGGCTCAATCCCCATATACTTTTGAGACAACGAGGTTTATGTGATCGGTCCAGTTAAGTTGTTTGTTAAAATAAATTTCCAAATTTTTAATTTTAGTAACAGACTCAATAACATCATTATTTACAACAAGCGGCAAAATCATTGTTCCCCGATTGCTGCTACCAATCAGCAGTGACTTAATCTTTGACGGGTTAAGGCTAAGACAGTTTTTTTGTGACCAAACAAATATGGAATCGATGTCTGTGTTAAGGTTTTCAACACTAGAAGACACTGCAGATGGGGGTATTTTTATGTATAACTGCACATCATCCGCATAGATATGATAATCCTTTTATATATATCATTTAGAAACATTGTGAACAAAAGAGGGCCAAGGACAGATCCTTGAGGTACCCCACATGATACCGGCAAACTCGATGATATTCGATCACAATAAAATACAGCTTGGTTGCGATTTATGAGGTATGATGCTACAAGTTGACACGCTTTATTATCAAAAGCAAATTGATTCTTTAATTTGTATAAGAGAATTTCATGGTTTACGGAATCAAATGCTTTTGAGAAGTCCAGGAAAACTAGAAGTGACATCATGTCTCTGTCAATGGCAGAACGGATGTCGTCAGTTACTTTTAATAACGTAACGTAACGTTGTGCAGTTATGCTTCGCTCTAAAACCAGATTGATGTTGGGTTAGTAGGTTATTTCGTTCAAGGAAGGTCTTTATTTGTTTGCTTACAAGCTTCTCAAACACCTTATAAAGGAAAGGTAGGATAGTTATTGGCCTATACTCTGAATTATTTTGCAAACGTGACTTTGGAGCAGGTATGATTTTTGGTTGCTTCCATTCATCAGGAATAATTCCTGCCATTATAATTGTATTAAACAAATTTTTAATGTGTTTGGAGAGAACTGGCAACAAGATTTTAATAAATTTCGGGTGAATACGAGGGCGGGTCAATAAACAGATTTTTTGATAAAAAAATAATTTTATTTTTCAACGTAGTCTCCTTTGAGCTCTATACACTTTGTCCAACGCTTCTCCAATTTTTTTATCCCTTCCAAAAAAAATGATTTGTCGAGGTCCTCAAAATGACGAGATGACTTCATCATTGGAGTCAAATCTTTTTCCACCAAGCCATTTCTTCAGGTTTGGGAACAAGAAGTAGTCGCTCGGAGCCAAATCTGGAGAATAGGGTGGATGAGGGAGCAATTCATAGCCCAATTTTTGCCATGGCAACTGCACATGTGTGCACCCTTGCATTGTCTTGGTGGAAAAGAACTTTTTTTCTTGGCCAAATGAGGTCGTTTTTTTTTCAAATCGTCATTGAATCGGTCCAATAAGTTGGCATAATATTCCCCATTGATTTTTCTTCCCTTTTGAAGGTAGTCAATGTGGATTATCCCGCGTGCATCCCAAAAAACAGTCGCCATAACTTTATTGGCTGACAAACCCACCTTGGCCTTCTTTGGCGCCGATTCACCCTTAGAAACCCACTGTTTTGACTGTTGTTTGTTCTCTGGTGTGTTGTGATGGATCCATGTTTCGTCCACGGTTACAAAACGGCGCAAAAACTCCTCTATATTGCGATTAAACAACGCCAAACCTTCCTGTGAAGTTGTTACACGATTGCGTTTGTGGTCGACTGTGAGCAAACGCGGCACCCATCTTGCGGAAAGCTTTCTCATGCCCAAGTGATCATTCAAAATTGAAACCACTGAGCCATGCGAGATCCCTACGGCTTCCACAATCTCTCGCACTTTCAATCTTCGGTCGGCCAACACCATATCGTGAATTTTTTCGATTGTTTCGGGTGTAGAGACCTCAACTGGGCGTCCAGGACGTTCGGCATCTTCAGTGCTTGTACGGCCACAACGAAATTCAGTAAACCACTTTTTTACCATTGAAATCGATGGTGCAGAGTCCCCATAGTATTTATCAAGCTTAGCCTTGGTCTCGGTAATGGTTTTTTTTCGCAAGAAATAATGCTTAATAAGCACACGAAATTCACTTTTTTCCATTTTCTCCTCAAATTAGTGAGTAGTCTGATAAAAATAGCTGTCAAACACAAACTAACTGACGCAGCAAGTTTAAATTTTGACAGGAGTCAACTGACAAATGCCTGTTGACAGGAGCAGTGTTGCTGTTTCAGTAAAGAGGTCAGAAATTCAAAAACTTATTGACTTATTGACCCGCCCTCGTATCATCCAAGCCTTCGGCATTTGATTTGACAGAAAAAATAGCAATACCTACAGTCGTCTCATCAACACATTGAAAGGAAAAAGATAGCGGTACTCCTTGCTCTGGTTGGAGCCCATCACAAAAGGTAAAGTCAATTTGTCTATTGGTTGGAGGTGCACTGTTGGTAAACTGTCTATTCAGTTCATTTAAGTCAATATTGCTACATCCTGATTCACTTTTCTTAATGCCAATCTGCCGAATGGATTTCCAAAACTCAGAACTTGACTTATTGGAGTTAAACTTAGCTTGGTAGTACTTACTTTTGTCTATACGAATTAAGCAGGTAACAGCGTTTCGCACTTGTCTTATAACTTAGTTACTATTTCGCTCTATGGGTGGCATCCAACATTTAATGGGGAGACTAAATTATTAGTGTAATTTTGCGTGTTGTTGTATTTTAGGCAACCACTTACCTTACGCAATTTTAGTTGCCTGAAAGAGAGTCGACTGGAAAGATAACCCTGATTTCAGCATTCTTTTGGAGTCTTCTTGAAATTCGTAAAATAATCTGGCTAAGAAGATCCTTCGCCACATTGAACTGACGAACTTATTTTTTGTACGGCCATGTTATTTTATATTAATTTTAATTTGTGAGTACAACACTGGACGAGTTTTAAATAAATATAAATGCACTCATTTGTTTGTTTTCTTTTTTGCAGACGAGTCTCTCTTGGTTATTTGCAAATTGTTGGGATGGCGGCTGATAATTTTTTCAGATACTGAGATGACTACTCTTGCTGATTGTGCCAGGCAATAAAATTATATTTATGTACTTTTAACTAGATGTTTACGTAAGATTCCGCGGCACGAGTTTATATTGATATGTTCACACGGTCCGGGTTCATATACGATCATATATATCGTACGATCTTTTTGTTTGAAGAAAACCAGATATATACACAGATGTACGTACATATATATATAGTATGTTCAAGGATGTCTAATCTGTCATTGTCGTCCATTGTCCCAAGCAACCTACATATGTTTAAGTTTAGCAGTCCTCTTTTCTGTCTTATGAATGGTATAATTGACTGAAGTTTTGCTTTGATGCTAAATAATTCATTCTGTGTTTCTGTATTATTTGTTAACTGTAGAGCCTCTAATTTTACTTTCGTCAATGCAATTGTTGTTAGTATTTGCTTAGTGTCAATTATATGTAAAATAGTCTGACTATTATTTATTATTTCGACTGCCCCTAAGTTCAAAAATTCAAAGTGGTGTAGCCTTTACCGGTTTGTATTGGTGTTATTATCAGAGTTGCTTTGTAATCGTTAACATTGCCATTATTATGGTCAGTAAATAGATTATCCTTAAATTACTTATTTTACTTGTTATTTCTCCCTGGTCGATGATCGATCTAAAGGTCAATCCTAGCAGATTCTTCGATTCATCCCACGTTGTTGTTGCAATGGTCGGTAGTAGCTCCTTTGCTCTTCCAATCACCTCCTTAGGACTCTTTCCGAGAAGATGGAAAAAGGCGAATTTTCCTCTCTCTCCTCCAACAGACCCATTGCAATTACGTTCCTTCTTTGCAAAGTCATGGAAACGCTGATAAACCGTCAGCTAATAAAATATCTCGAAACACAAAACCTTTTTAATGATTTTCGTAGCAACACGTCCACTGCTGATCTGATGGCATGTCTCACCGAAAAGTGGAACCAAAGCGTACATGAATCTGGCGAAAGCTAGATATTTCTAAGGCATTTGACAGAGTTTGGCATCAGGCTCTTTTCTCGAAAATGCGTGTTCTCTTCTTCAATGGATTAGAAATTACCTTTCGGAACGTTCAATTCTAGTTGTCTTGGATGGTTTCATATCTGATACTCACAAAATACGAGGGGCGTTCAATATATTCTCGGTATCGATATGAAGGAAAATGCGAATTCAATTTAAATTGTTTTTATTTTTCAATATAATCTCCCCTAACATCAATGCATTTGTTAAATCTTGAGATAAGCTTTTTTAAACCCTCAAAAAAATAAATTTCCTCCTCCTCCATTTATTGCCGACTTGAGTTCTTCATCATCCGAAAATCTTTTTCCACGAAGACATTTTTTCAAATCCGGAAACAGGAAATAATCACTAGGGGCAAAGTCTTGACTATAGGGTGGGTGTTGGATTTCTTCGAAACCACAATCTCGCGCAGCAGCGTTGGAAACTCGCGCAGCAGCCTTGGAAACTCGCGCCGTGTGAACAGGAGCGTTGTCATAAAGAAGCAACACACCCTCTGCGAGTTTACCCCGTCTTTTCTTTTTAATTTCCTCCCGCAAATTATGCAAAGTGGAAGCGTAGGATGTGGCGTTGATGGTTTCACCTTTTTTTTGTACTCAATGAGCAAGATTCCCTTTGAGTCCCAAAAAACTGTGGCCATGAGCTTCCCGGCAGACGGAGTGACTTTGAACTTCTTCGGGGGGTCTGTTCCTTTTTTATGCCACTGCATGGACTCTTGTTTGCTTTCAGGGTCATAGTGGTGGACCCATGTTTCGTCCTCAGTAACAATTCGATCTATAACACCGTCCGCGTTCTCACTACACATCTCCAAAAGCTCTCTACAGCAGGCGATTCTCACTTTTTTCTGAGGCGCTGTGAGCATTCGTGGCACCCACCTTGCACTGACCTTTGAAAGGTTAAGATGGTCATGAAGAATGGTGTGAATGGTACCAATTGAAAGCTTGGTGATCTCTGCCATCATTTTCACCTTTATTCGGGCATCCTCAAGAACAAGTTTTTCGACTTCTTTGATGCTTTCTCCCGTACAAGCAGTAGCCGGAGCGGGGGTTGTCTTCAATGCTCTCTCTGCCTCTCTTGAACTCACTTGACCACTTTTGCACAGTTGATAATGAAGGTGCGGAACCCTGGTAAACAGCCACCATCTCTTCATGAATAGTTTTTTGACTTTTTCCTTGCTTAGTGAGAAATTTAATTATAGCGCGATGCTCAATTTTCACCATCATCGTCTCAGTTGCCATTATGATTCTGTTCAACTAGAGATAAAACGCGAATTAATAATCACATTTATATGAAATTTTACATAAATGGACTAAACTAATAGTATTACTTGATAAATAAGTCAATTTATATATACAACCACAGCTTCACCCTGATATCGAGAATATGTTGAACGCCCCTCGTAAATGCTGGTGTGTCCCAGGGCTCCGTTCTGTTTCCGACACTCTTTTTGATTTTCATCAACTATCTCTTGTCTGCTACCACTTATCCAATATATTCCTTTGCTGACGACAGTACTTTCTGCTTTTCATATTCCTTCCCGGACTCACTTCCCTGCTCTTCGGCTGTAGAACGGGAACGGCAGCGTATGTTAAGCTCAATAAATTCTGATATAACAGCATAGCTAATTGGGAAACCAATAACAGAGTACAATTTAATGCTCCCAAAACACAATGCTATCTGCTGTCGTTAAAGCGAAATTTGAACACCAAGCTGTTGGCATTTGCATCGTCGAAACCAATAAACTTTCTATTTTCATTGACACACAATGAAAACTTACGTTGGAATGACCACATATTCGGTGTCGTCAAAAATGCTGCGAAATGTCTAGGTTTCCTCAAGCAATGTAAGAAATACTTTAGCCCCTCTGATCTGGTCACAATATATAAGGGGTTTATCCGACCGAAATTGGAGTACAATGCCCACATCTGGTTGGGAGCTCCCTCCTAGATAGCATTCAAACCCGCGCGATAAAACTCATAGGTGATACTAATATCACTCAGACAATGGACACCCTAGAACACCGGCTTAATGTGTCCTGCCTCACATTGTTGTATCGCTATCGGTACCAGTGCTCCACCGAAATCGCCAGTAGCATTCTGCCCATTCAAACTTTCAAACGTAACACGCGTCTAGCTATGAATGCTCATCAGTATACCCTCAAGCCCACTTTCGGACGTACTCTAAAATATCGTTATTCGTTCCTAAGCCGTACAACTCGCTTATGGAATGCCCTGCCCAGCTCTTTATTTCCTAGTCATTATAACCTTCGAACATTTAAAGCCAATGTTCACCCTTACCTCTCTTTCCACCCTGATTTTCCTTCACCAACGCTGTGCGCAAACATTTTAAGGGTACTTAAATCATTTTAGCGCGCGTAAATTATAAAAACAACAAAAAAAAAACCTAGCATTGTGCTATCGTGGCCCATGTAGGTCTTCTATCCTCCGGTGTTAGGCTTATATGGTTGTCCACCAAATTTATAAATTGCATCAGCTCTTCTCTATTTGCAAGGAATTCTTTTATATACCTATAGTTAATCTCTCTCATTAGAACTAGGGCTGGGCTATCAGCTTATTGTGTATTGGCCTCTAGTCTAGCGAGAATTTGCGTCATCCTAGCCAATGTGGTATTTGGATCAGCTGCTATTTCTTCTTTTTCTGCTGGTAAATTCCTTCTGGAATCGTTGAGTACTTGTGGCGAAATTTTGGTGTTGTTCAACAGCACTTCTAACAGACACTTCTTTCTTTATTTTATGCAGCATACAGACTGATTTTTAGTCTGCAACAATCACTTGAATTCTATTTTTATTTTATATAATTGCTACGACTGATCTATAACAATCACAGAATTTTCTTTTAGTTTATGTTTTCACTAACGATTGATTTATAATTCATTAATGTTCATTTGTTCGTTTTCTTCTTTTTTTTCTATCAAAAACATAACAAGGACTTCCGGTTATATTGTGTATCGCTGACTGACCATTATCATTCTACGATATTGTGTTAACATGCTGATTAATTAATAATGTGTAATATAAGTAAAAGTAAATACTATTATTGCAAACGGAAATGCTACTACAATAATATTCGCATCCGTTATGAACTTATGACTTATAAAATAATGCTGCTCTGAATGGGACAACGACTTAAGGTTGTTGCTCGCCATGTATAATCAAAAAATACTAATAATGCTGTGTCAGTCTATAGCAACGACATAAGGTTGTTGCTTTACATGTTCATCTTACAAATATGATTTATACAATGGCCTCAGTTGATCATCAATTAGCATATACTTATACATATAAACAGTAATACGAGGGCGGGTCAATAAGTCAATAAGTTTTTGAATTTCTGACCTCTTTACTGAAACAGCAACACTGCTCCTGTCAACAGGCATTTGTCAGTTGACTCCTGTCAAAATTTAAACTTGCTGCGTCAGTTAGTTTGTGTTTGACAGCTATTTTTATCAGACTACTCACTAATTTGAGGAGAAAATGGAAAAAAGTGAATTTCGTGTGCTTATTAAGCATTATTTCTTGCGAAAAAAAACCATTACCGAGACCAAGGCTAAGCTTGATAAATACTATGGGGACTCTGCACCATCGATTTCAATGGTAAAAAAGTGGTTTACTGAATTTCGTTGTGGCCGTACAAGCACTGAAGATGCCGAACGTCCTGGACGCCCAGTTGAGGTCTCTACACCCGAAACAATCGAAAAAATTCACGATATGGTGTTGGCCGACCGAAGATTGAAAGTGCGAGAGATTGTGGAAGCCGTAGGGATCTCGCATGACTCAGTGGTTTCAATTTTGAATGATCACTTGGGCATGAGAAAGCTTTCCGCAAGATGGGTGCCGCGTTTGCTCACAGTCGACCACAAACGCAATCGTGTAACAACTTCACAGGAAGGTTTGGCGTTGTTTAATCGCAATATGGAGGAGTTTTTGCGCCGTTTTGTAACCGTGGACGAAACATGGATCCATCACAACACACCAGAGAACAAACAACAGTCAAAACAGTGGGTTTCTAAGGGTGAATCGGCGCCAAAGAAGGCCAAGGTGGGTTTGTCAGCCAATAAAGTTATGGCGACTGTTTTTTGGGATGCACGCGGGATAATCCACATTGACTATCTTCAAAAGGGAAGAAAAATCAATGGGGAATATTATGCCAACTTATTGGACCGATTCAATGACGATTTGAAAAAAAAAACGACCTCATTTGGCCAAGAAAAAAGTTCTTTTCCACCAAGACAATGCAAGGGTGCACACATGTGCAGTTGCCATGGCAAAAATCCATGAATTGGGCTATGAATTGCTCCCTCATCCACCCTATTCTCCAGATTTGGCTCCGAGCGACTACTTCTTGTTCCCAAACCTGAAGAAATGGCTTGGTGGAAAAAGATTTGACTCCAATGATGAAGTCATCTCGTCATTTTGAGGACCTCGACAAATCATTTTTTTTTTGGAAGGGATAAAAAAATTGGAGAAGCGTTGGACAAAGTGTATAGAGCTCAAGGGAGACTACGTTGAAAAATAAAATTATTTTTTTATCAAAAAATCTGTTTTAATCCAAAAGTCGCGGACTTATTGACCCGCCCTCGTATTTCATATTTCTTTGATACTTATGTACCAGACATCCCTCGTGGATGAACAGAAGTATCATAGAGTTGAAGAAAAAGAGATATAGCGTACGCTCGGTGCAGAATTTAATCAAGTCGTGTGTAAAATTAGATTAGCTAAAACAGATTTCTACGCAACTAACCCGAACCCAACCCATTCTGGTAGAAACCTTTGGAAAAATTTGGGTGAACTAGGCATACTAGTAGGTAAACAACAGCCGACAACATCAGATAACATTGATTGCAATCTTCCCAATGCAAATTTCTTAGCCCAAGAAAGTAGATGTGGAATACCGGGTACAGACGATTTTGATCAGGCTGAGGAAACTAATAACTTCTTTAACCCCTTAAGACTAAGCGAGCAAGATGTTGTTTTTCTATAAAATTAAATATCATAGGCTTGGACAAAATGGATACTAGGTTCGTTAAATTGCTGCTGCCGTTCATTTTGCTATACAACTCTATCCTAACAACTTCTGTGTCTTAAACGAAATCGAAACAAGCCACTGTTGAAACAAAACTCCACACCGCAACTATTTAAATTGCATTAACCGAAATAAAGGTTTTTTATAACGTTTAAGAATTCAAAACTGGGCGTTGTACTTTTATCACTTCTACGTTCCAGCGTTATTTCTTATTTTAAAAAGGGTTTCACGAACCTAGTCGAAATATATGTACATATATACAGTCCACTTATACAAAATAAGATTCTACGAATTCGAAATAATTCACTTACTTTACATATAAACATTTGGTCCTATCGAGGCTGTGTGTTTTGAATTACATTGTTTGAACAAAGTTGCATTTTTACGAATGCATAATATTTGATACATTTGGTCCCACCATCAAGCCTGTGTGTTTTAAATTACTTTGTTTACACAAAGTGGCATTTTTACGAATACATAATGTATGATACATTTGGTACTATTGAGCCTGTGTGTTTTAAATTACATTGTTTAACCAAAGTAACATTTTTAAGAGTGCACAAAACCATATTTGATACAGTTGGTCCTATCTAGCCTGTGTGTTCTAAATTACATTTTTAAAACAAAGTGGCATTTTTACGAATATGCAACATTTAAAACATTTGCTTTTACGAGTGTTTTTTTACTGAAAACATTTCGGGATTCGTGTGTTAAATATTATTATTCCACGAATGAATAATTGCAGCTTTTTACAATGAACTCTTCTGATTCGAAAAACTTACCAATACGTTCTTGTATATATACATATGAAAGTAGTAGCAATAACAAATCTTAATCAACAAATTAAAATTAATGGGACAATCTATGTTTTCTTAAATAAATTTAAGAAAATAATAGAAATAGATAGGGAAATATTAGCATATAACTACCAAAGTATCGCATCTAACCAAAAAGACATTGAAAGAAAACAAATTGATTACTGATCAACTACTAATACTGCAAATATTAGAAAGCAAAATAGATAGCATACTAGACAATATAGCATCTGCTAAGCGAGGCATACTCCAGCCAAGTATATTGACCGGAATGGAAATAAAAATATCACAGATAGACTTTTATAAACTTAAATATGCTAGAATAGGACTTTTGAAATTCGACCAAGATAGACCTATAATAGCCGTGAAATTGCCGAAAGACTACGTTACGACCTAACTTAAAATGATTACACCCATTCCAAATGCTAAGAAAAAAGAAATAGACATCGAAGCTTTACAACTTATGGAAATAAATAACCTACAATATGAATAAAATATTAATAACATTTATTTGAAAGAACTAAATTTAAGCTGTTCATGTAAAGGGTGTTTTTTTTTTAGAGGTATACAAATTCAATATGAAATAAAGCACTTGAAGCTAATGTTAATGTCTATGATATTAGCTTTATTTAATATGTAGATAATTTTATGCTATTAGTGTTTAGGTAGAAGAAGAACACACAAGCGGTATTGATAAGCACGGCTAACGATATGGACAAAATGACATACACATCATCTTAGACGATGCACTGTGTTCGAATAACGAGAAATACAAAACAATATGAATGAAAATGGCGAAAATGGAGGAGACTATAACTTATTTAATATTGAATGTAAGGTAGTGCATGGTTTTAGTGGCATCGATGCAAATGATTTAAATAATAATATGTGTTGCTATTTATGTCTCAATATAAGATCGCTTCGTTTGAATTGGGATAGTTTCTGCCTTAGTACGAGGGCGGGTCAATAAGTGACTTTTTGAATTTCTGACCTCTTTACTGAAACAGCAACACTGCTCCTGTCAACAGGCATTTGTCAGTTGACTCCTGTCAAAATTTAAACTTGCTGCGTCAGTTAGTTTGTGTTTGACAGTTATTTTTATCAGACTACTCACTAATTTGAGGAGAAAATGGAAAAAAGTGAATTTCGTGTGCTTATTAAGCATTATTTCTTGCGAACAAAAACCATTACCGAGACCAAGGCTAAGCTTGATAAATACTATGGGGACTCTGCACCATCGATTTCAATGGTAAAAAAGTGGTTTACTGAATTTCGTTGTGGCCGTACAAGCACTGAAGATGAGGAACGTCCTGGACGCCCAGTTGAGGTCTCTACACCCGAAACAATCGAAAAAATTCACGATATGGTGTTGGCCGACCGAAGATTGAAAGTGCGAGAGATTGTGGAAGCCGTAGGGATCTCGCATGGCTCAGTGGTTTCAATTTTGAATGATCACTTGGGCATGAGAAAGCTTTCCGCAAGATGGGTGCCGCGTTTGCTCACAGTTGACCACAAACGCAATCGTGTAACAACTTCACAAGAAGGTTTGGCGTTGTTTAATCGCAATATGGAGGAGTTTTTGCGCCGTTTTGTAACCGTGGACGAAATATGGATCCATCACAACACACCAGAGAACAAACAACAGTCAAAACAGTGGGTTTCTAAGGGTGAATCGGCGCCAAAGAAGGCCAAGGTGGGTTTGTCAGCCAATAAAGTTATGGCGACTGTTTTTTGGGATGCACGCGGGATAATCCACATTGACTACCTTCAAAAGAAGAACAATCAATGGGGAATATTATGCCAACTTATTGGACCGATTCAATGACGATTTGAAAAAAAAAACGACCTCATTTGGCCAAGAAAAAAGTTCTTTTCCACCAAGACAATGCAAGGGTGCACACATGTGCAGTTGCCATGGCAAAAATCCATGAATTGGGCTATGAATTGCTCCCTCATCCACCCTATTCTCCAGATTTGGCTCCGAGCGACTACTTCTTGTTCCCAAACCTGAAGAAATGGCTTGGTGGAAAAAGATTTGACTCCAATGATGAAGTCATCTCGCAAACAAAGGCCTATTTTGAGGACCTCGACAAATCATTTTTTTGGAAGGGATAAAAAAATTGGAGAAGCGTTGGACAAAGTGTATAGAGCTCAAGGGAGACTACGTTGAAAAATAAAATTATTTTTTTATCAAAAAATCTGTGTTTTAATCCAAAAGTCACGGACTTATTGACCCGCCCTCGTATAAGCCGTTTTATAAATTCACTTAAAATAATTGTTCTTGTGGAAATAGGATGGTTTTCATAAACTAGAATTTATAAATAGAAGAAATCGTAGAGGAGGAGGTATTTTAATGTTTATTCGAAATAATATTGACTATATACGTCTACCTTCAGAAAGTGTTGCATATGAAAATATAATAATTTCTATAGTCAAAGAGAAAAATCCTTTTGGTGTTTGTAGACCACCTGGATTAAGCCAAAAGGCATTTCTTGAAGAATTCGAAAAAAATATTATCGAAATAAAAAATAAAGAAGAAATAACTGCTCTGGGGGATATCAATATTAATATTTTAATATTTGTGATACTAATTGTAATCATGTAAAAAACTATTTGAAAATATTGGCGTCATTAGGTCTTGTAAATGCAATTGATAAATATACAAGGATAGATATAAAAAGAGGAACAAAGTCTGTAATAGATCATATCTTAGTTAGCACAGTAGACTATCGAATTAAGTTTTATTCAAAGTAGTATAACGGATCATTACCCGATCCTTTACTACAAAGAAGCAATGAAACAAAATCCACATGCGTGAAAACACTAAAAAATAAATGCAAAATTAATGCCTGGATGTGTCCTGAACTAAGTGAATAATGTAAAAGACGGGATGGTCTTTATAGAAAATGGAAAAACAATAGGTCAAATCTAAGCTACGAAACTGAATACAAAATTTTCGAAACAAATTAAATAAGGAAATAAGAACACAGAAGTCAACATTCTATAAAAACAAGTTTGTCGAGGTTAGAGCATATCCGCGCAAAATATGGGGTTTAATCAATAATGGGAAGACATAAGCTTACCGTTGATGAAATAATTGTGAAGAACTTTTCGTCAAAAAAATTTATGACCACCATATCAAACGACTTTGCACAACACTTTTCCCAACAAGTATATAAAATACTACATCATTGTCAGCAAATCACATCGAACCACCAGAACATAACCATCAGCAATACAATATTTCCAACTGAAACCAACATCAATGAGGTCTATAATATAATAAGACACTTGAACGAACGCAAATCTTCAGGAGCCGATGGTATCCGAGCAGGAGATATTAAACAACACGCTGATATTTTGGCCCCCATGTTGTGCAAATTGATAAATTTAAGTCTGACAGAAGGAAAGATTCCGAAAACCTTTAAATCGGCAGTAGTAAGACCAATTTACAAGGGTGGTAGAAAAACTGATATTAGTAACTATCGACCTATATCCATTTTGCCAGTGATGGAAAAATGTATGGAAGAAATAATGGTTAATCGTCTTTATAATTTTATTGACAAATATTCACTTATTCACCAACGTCAATACGGCTTTCAGAAAAGAAAAAGCACGGGAACACTGCTAGGGGAATTCTCAAATTGTATCAATGAGAGCTTAAATAAAAGCCACCATAATGTACTAACCACATATCAACTTTCAACTGTCAAATTGACAATCTGTAGAAACAGTGCTGTCAGTTCAAAAACTAAACCTCTAAAAAAAAACACCCTTTATAAGACAAAATGCATGTACTTATCGCTATAATGCAGTAAAAAAAAATAATGAGATTGATGATAATACCATTATATTCATAAACTTAGAATATGTAATTAAACCCTACTGGAAACTTTATAATAAACATCAACAAGTGTTCTATTACTCGTAACATACTAAATGTAATATTGTGAATTACAAATTAGAATTTATTCAAAAATTTTGATATGAAGATGAAGAAAAAATAGACATAACGGAAAAATTAAACTTTGAAGAAATTGCATCAATACAGCAATACAGCAAGACATCATTACACACTATATTTTGATCTTTCAATCATTATATAATTGTTGCACTGAAGTCTGTATTTCACAATTTTATATAGAACTATTTTTATCATACACCAACTCCATCTGTGCGGTCATATAAGCACATAGTCATTTTCTAACAAATGTCAAATGATTTTGACTCGTAAATTTTTCTTCTTCTTTCCTTGGTAAAAACCTTTACACATTTTCAGAAACATTTCATCTTTACACATAGGAGTATTGAAGAATAGAAATACCATAGAATCATTAATTATGTTAGTATCACAACCATGTTTGTAATGCTGTATCACAACCATGTTTGTAATACTGTAATTGTTTGCATAGCTAAGACAAATCGTGAACTAAAAATAAAAATTAATAATGTTACTAAACCAGAGCCTAAAATTAAAAAAAATAGAGATTCCAACGATTCCAGCGAACCTTAACACTAAGGGTGGAGAAATTACATATTCGTATGGTGACCTCCACGAGTAAACATGTACAGCAACAACCTTATGTCGTTGCTATAGATTGACACAGCATTATTAATATTTTTTGTTTATACATGGCGAGCAACAACCTTAAGTCCTTGCCTCATTCAGATCAGTATTTTAACACAACTTCGAATAAATACTGTCAGCGATAGACACTTAACGGAATAACTTGTTATTTTATTTAATTTGCGTTAGGCTCATTTCCCAGGTGACCTAATCAGAAGCAGTTCACAACCAGCTCCTATTAATGAAGCTGCTAGTAAGCTGAATAACAAAACACGCCGTAACTGGTATATCTCAACGGTTGCGGGGACGGATGAAGTTATTAAACATGCTGTTGCTTCCTTTGATGGATTCAAGTCGCCTCACACCGATGGCATGTATCCATAAAAAGGTATAAATCAGCTGCTGGTAACTCTGAACACAATCTTCACCGTTCGCCTGGCACTGGCATACATATCGGAACCCTGGCGAACAGTGAGAGTAGCGTTTATACCGGAAAAGAGGACTAAACGCTCCTTCTTGTCTTGCATCCCCTGTCTGTGATGCAACATTCCTACCAGATCTTGTGAAAATACGCTTCAGCGTTTGGTAGGAAAAATTAAAGGCGCACCCGACAAGAAGAAATTCGCCCTGGGCATTTTCATCGACGTTGAGGGTTCTTTCGATAACACATTTTATGACGGCATGCATAATTCGGCCAGACAACATGGCGTATAAGAATCACTAGTTTTGTGGATAAAAGCAATGCTGGCGATTAGAACATTAAATGCGGATGCTGACTGTGGCCAATATGTGATGGGGGAAGTAAACAGGGGTTGCCCGCAAGACGACGTTCTATCCCCACTGCTATGGTGGATATTGGTTGACTCACTTCTCAATAGTTCTGACGTCTATGCACATGCATACGCCGAAGATGTATCTGAACTGTCGAATTAAATTAACTGGTTCACCGTGAATAATACGGATAGAACCAAGAATGTGATCTATACAACTGGTCCTATGGTAAAAGTAAAATCAACGAAATCAGCTCCATACGCGAACTCAAGCAACCAAACCCAATTCTGCCCAAGTTTCTTCGAGCTTTTGAGTTGAGTGACGGATTCTAACGTAATTCTAACGACATCGGCTCATTTGCGCCTTCAGCAAATTGTTAATTCTATACATACGAAACCAGATTAGAAAGTTATACAACCCATTAGAGCAACTAAGATTTACTGTTCATAATTGTACGCGCTTGAAATGAACTTTTTCAGATAGTGGGAACTGTTGATGGTCAGCAGGAAATGAACTAATGAATATTTACCTAAGTATGGAAGATTTAGTTAAGCACATAAATATGAAATGTAGTTTAAATAGTTTGAAAGAGTAAGAAAATTGTGAACTATGTATTGAGGTACATTGAAGAGAATATTGAGCTTAATTATTCAAAGAAATGATTATTAAGAAAATCTGTTTTTACACAATAAGGTACGAGTAACATGCTTCGAAATGCAAAGCTTAAGTATTAGTGTTTAACTTTGAGTACCCGCATTAAATTAGAATAAGATATTCTAAGTTACTTAAGTAAATTTTTTAGACTTTCTTTTTAAGAGTAATAAGTTTTAATGCATTTGAAATCAGAAATGTAAAAACGGTCATGTTAGCAAGTACCGCACACGAAAGGCAGGGCCTTTAGCAATTGGGTTTTTTTTTTCTTTTGTGTAGCTTCATCCATACTTGCGACTACTAAACTCTTGACCGGGCTTAGATTTATGTTTAGACGTACTGTGCAATGGCGTTTGCTTAGGCAGATTAATTAAGTTGTTGCTATTTGTCTTTTTAAGAGTAGGAGGCTTAAATGATTGCTTCTCAGGCCTATTACCTGTCCCGCCATAATCCTTATTTCGTTCTGCGGATCTAACAGACACATGTTTGCCTTGATCAGTATTTCATCCATTTGCGAAGATGGTGTTAATGGCGTTTTAACCAGTTACCGGAGACCAGATCTCTTACTCCGTAGCGAAGAGAACTCAAATCCTGTATAACCACTAGTAGGCTTGTGTATGTTTGGGTTCGTGTCGACGTATGCAAATGTGTATCTTTTGCAGATGTGGAAGATTACATCTTCCGAGATGTGCTCAGCTACTTCGTGAAATGACCTGTACACAGAGTTTATCGTTTTCATGTAGGTCTCTATATTTTTGAACTGTAGGATTTATGCCTTCTACTGTGAGTTACAACGGTGAGAAGAATTGGAAACTGCATTCAAATTTGTTCATCCTTTCCTTGTAACATTACCGGCTACAGAATCCAAGCTTACCATTGTGTTAGCAGGGTTGCCGATTGCTGTCTTAGCAACTATGCTTTGCTCTCCAAAGCTGGCTGGTGCAGTTTTTTTAAGGTTTCGTTCTTCTTCATTCTCATTTGGATATTTCCGACACAGCGGTAAGATAACGTTCCCAAATCTTTTTTTGTTTAGATATGTTTATTTTTTTTTTTTATATAGATATATATCCGATAGCCGCCGCACCGTGCGCGGACAGGAGCTGTTCTCTTGCCCTTGTCGTAGATGATTGGATCAGGGGAATTAGCCTTTATGTTCACCTGCATTTTGTGGAGCTCTCCCGCATTCGAAAACCTGGATCATTTCCGCCCCAGTTAGAAGTAATATAGTATTGGTATAGTAGACGTTCTTCTTTTCTTAATAACTAATAATAAATCCTCTTAATTTCCCGGCTGACCGAAATAAGAAGCGTGTTCTTTTGTTTGAAATTTTCTGTAGCTAATACGTCTCCATAAAATATTTGTATCCTTTTCGTTCTTTTTTTCCATCGGAGATGTCTAAACCCGGTCAAACTTCCAATCGGCAATTGCGTTCCAAGAAGAAAACTCAGAGTAGGTTAAGCCTATCCCTGGGCCCATTCGGGCTCTTATCTAGGCTCTCCTTAAACACAAACCAGTCCACTACCTTATCCGAGCTTCCTACTCCAAGCGGGACCCGAAAAGCATTCCCAGAAGACTTAACAACCCCTTTCGATCCCTTACTAGAAACCGCAGCATCTGACCCGCCCGAGTCGGGTGGTGAGGAAGAAGACGCTGAGGAAGAACAGTTGGCACATTACGTACAGGAAGTTGTCACGGACACTGAGGGACTTAGCTGGGCAGAGGATTTTCGGGCGTTAAAGGAAGAATTAGAGAAGCACCAACGTATGTTCCGAGAGGAAACGACCTCGCTCATCCGGAGCCTACTCGCCGCCCCTACGCCGACAGTTCGTTGAAGTGAGGCCGACACCCGTCAGAATATCCATTCAGATCCACTGGTACCAAGCGAGCAAAATAATGTGGGCACAGGACACACAAGTGTTTTAGACCAACTGCCTCCACCGGGTCGGAGTTCCAATGTGGACAACTTTATTGCCCAATTAAGAAGCTTAAATTTCGTAGATATTGTACATCTGTTTGTTTTCCCCCAAATCGAAATACTACCCTGTTCACGGGGTCCCCTAGAACTTAGAACTTCCACAAATGGGGGATAAAATTTGACAATCAGATAATGTCCGTCAAGGTTTTTTTATTTCGACTAAATCGAGTCAGGGGGGGCTACGGAACTTCCTGGGAAGAAGTGGTCCCAAATATCACCAGTTTGTCAGGTGATAAATTGGTTTTGGACACATTTAAAATCTAATCAGAAAACCGCCTGGCCCAGTCTTAAAGTTATGCTGATGGAACAATTTTGGAGCTTGGAAGCGGACTCCGAACTCTCAAGGGGAAGGCCTTCGGAGCCGTGATGATTTATATAACGATCTGGTGCAATTGAATACAAGGTTGCGACTGCCAAAACCAAATACGGAGATCATTGAGGTTATTAAGGAAAACGTGCGTCGACGAATAGGAAAGTTGTTGACCACCTTCCATACCGCCAGCTTGCCCGAGATGGTGTATGTCTGTCGCACAATCGAGAAATCCCTCAATGATCATGAGAAGCCCCAGGCTCACAAGTTAGGCGACATATTGGCGAATTGGAAGTGGATGAAAACCACTCCACGTCACAACCCGTGTCCCATGTCGAATATAGCAGAAACCCTTCGGCCTGGCATTGCAGAGTTGCCGGACACACGTTCTATGTATGTGAGATTGCTAAGAGGAACTTATTTTGCTACCGTTGTGGAAAGGAAAATATCTCAACTCCCCACTGTTCTAAATGTTCGGAAAACCACCAAAGTTTCCGACCGGGGATCTCGCTCACAAAAAAGGAGCCCGGCCCAAGGAGCTTCTTCCCAATTACCTACCATCGCACCATACTACCTAAAACACACCCAACCCTTAACTCTTTGAAAGCGGGAGAGCAGTAGTTCGGCTTACGATACTGAGATACCACCCAAATTAGAAGGACAGTCTAAAACGTTGCATGAAAGACAACAGGAGTACTACCTAGTACGAAGTAGAATCTTTAATACTAACTGCAATTGACTAGCGAGCAATCCTTTAAGATCAACGAAGCCATTATACGGCTTCCTTTTTTTGCCTCTGAGGGATTGGGAAAAACAAATCTGCAAGTACACGTAATGGTTACTGGAGACGCTGAACCCGCCAAACAGCGGCATTATTCCTTATCTCCGGGGGTGCAACCTCTCCTTTATGCAGAATTGGATCGCATGCTCGATTTGGGCATTATCGAACAAAGTGCCAGCGTGTGGAGTTCCCCTGTAGTGCTTGTTCGTAAGCCATGGAAAAACCATTTATGCCTGAACTTCCGAAAGGTAAATCATGTCAAGAAGAAAGATGCGTATCCACTCCCGCATATAGAAGGGCTGCTACTCGTAGGTCGCCTTTCAGATACCCACTTCATTTCAAGTTTGGATTTGAAAGACGCCTTTTGGCAGATACCGTTGGAGGAACGATCTAGGGAGAAAACCGCTTTCACTATTCCTGGAAGACCTCTATATCAGTTAGGGTAGGCCTTTCCGCCAGTGCAATGCGCCTAAACGCATGTGCTGCTTGATGGACAAAGTAGTGCCCTATGCATTTAGAGACTATGTTTTTGTGTATTTGGATGACCTGTTGGTTAACTCCAGCATTTTTGAGGAACACCTCCCAATGTTGACAATCGTAGCGGACCAATTGAAATCAGCGGGTTTGACCATAAACATAAAAGTCTAACTCTTCTTTGAAGGAACTTAAGTACCTAGGCTACGTTGTAGGCAATGGATGTCTTAAGATCGACCCCGAAAAGCTTCCTGCGATCCCGATTCCCAAGACCCCGGGTCAAATACGATGGTTCCTGGGAATGGCGAGATGGTACCGGACATTTGTGAAAGATTTTTCAGCGATATCTACTCCCATCACAAACACCTTCAACAAGGGCGTTAAATTCACCTTTACGCACGAGGCTATTGCGGCCTTGAATCAGCTTAAGCACATGTTGACCTCCGCCCCTATCCTAGTTAATCCCACTACTCCAAGGAATTTATTATTTCATGTGACGCGTCCGCAACTGGTATCGGATGCGTTTTATGCCAAGGAGTCGAACGCCCAATGTTTCATTTCTTGCACAAATTGAACAGAGCAAAGCGTTACCGATTGAGAGTGTTTGGCTGCAGTCTGGGAGTGCAAAAGTTTCGCGCTTATGTAGAGGGTCACAAATTTAAAATAATTAATAAGTCTATGATGGCTGATGAACAAGAAAGATTTATATGGTAGGGTGGCCCGATGGAGCCTAAAGCTTCAAAGTTTCATCTTCGATATTGAACATCGGAAAGGATCTCTGGATGTCGTACCCAATGCTCTGTCTAGACTATATTCGGCCGATGCCATTGATCCTCTCGATAAAATATCGAACATATCAACCTTCGAGTTACTTCACTTAGAATTATTAAAACAATCGAAGACAATAAAGATGAGCTGCCTGACCTTGTTGTTTCGAATAATTTCGTCTACAGGAAATTCAAACATAGTACGGGAAATCCACTGCATGACGATTTAACTAGGAAGCTTTGAGTTCCAGCGGAACTGACCGACCGACCTCCCAACTCCTTCCATGGAGGCATAGCTAAAACTTTATATAGACTTCGCGAACAATTTTATTGGCCAAATATGTCAGCTCAAATAAAATTATTTATTGGATGCTGTGACGAATGCAAATCAAATAAAGGCTCGAATTCAAACATCCTTTTCAACACCTTTACCTGAATTTTTTGGGGTCATACCCTTGGTTCAAAACGGGTAACACTTCCTTATTGATTGTTCTGGACCTGCTTACCAAATTTGTAACCTTGCATCCAATACGTAAGGCGACCACCAGTCTCTCAACTATTCAATTTGTACAAAAACAAATATTTTTAACATATGGTGTCCCAGTCTTACCGATAATAGTAAACAATTCACCAGCAAGGAAGTCACAAAGTTTCTCAATTCCTTTGGCGTTCGGCCGAAAAGAGCTGCGTCATATTCATCTCAGGTCAATGCCAATTAGCGGGTAAATCGATCGGTGTTGTCAGCGATATGCACATACAACTGATCAGAACAGGACGAACAATTACCTGCTATAGGGTGCGCCCCTCGATCAACAGTTCATTCAGCCCTTGGACTTTCCCCATGTTAAGCCCTGTTTGGTCACACTATAATTGAGCACGGTTCCAGTTATGAACTTCTCCACAAACTAAATGCGTTAAATAATTCTGACATAAGGTTGTTGCCAAAATCTGACCAAATGTCTAGTTTGCACAATTATTTAAAAAAAAAACCTGGAAGCGGCCCACAACCGTTATGAAAAGGTCTATAATCTCCGTAGTACTTATAGAAAGTTTAAAATGGGTGATATGGTATTCAAAAGGAATTTCGCCCTGAGCGATGCTAGCAAGAAAATTAACGCCAAACTGTTCCCCAAATTTAATAAAATGGTAGTATCAAGAGTAGTAAGTGACCATCTATATGAGCTAAAAGATATCTCCTGCAAGACAGCTGGAATTTTCCACCTGGAAGACCTCAACAGCCAATTTTCACTGGAACATAAGGACATAAAGCTAAGGTTATGCTCACAAATAGCTCTGGGTTGAAGATGATTTCAGCGTTTAGTCCCGTAGGCATACGTTTCTTTTTTTGTTCTTTCCACTGGTATATGGTCCAAAAAGGATTCAGTTTGGTTTCTTAATGTAAGCGATGCGAAGATTTCCAGGCGGCGTAGTTTTTGAAACTCGTTCAGTTCAAGTTGTACCCAATTATCGAGTTTCATTAATTTTGCTATGAGATTTATTGCCATTGGGAATACTCCCATGCTCTGTCCAATCTCCCGCACCGATTTCGTTGGGTTTGCATCCATCGTTGCTCTTAAAACATCGTCGTCAATTAACGTTTCCGGCTTCCCAAGTGGTTCATTTTTGAGGCTTAAATCTCCCAAATGGAACTTTCCAAACCAGCGTTTGTTTACCTCTGTATCCTCAAATGCGTCAATAATGTTTTTCATTGTCAATGACACATTATGTCCCATTTTAAATTCGTAAAGGAAGAGGGTTCGAATTTGAACTGCTGACAGTATGGTAAATAATTCGTAGAAAAAAAATAACGGTCTTGTAATGAACCCTACCACTCGTACTTTATTTTATAAAAAAAAAATTTTACGTTCTGGCACAGATATTCACTCGAGAACTTATTATTTCCGACTGAGCGAAACAACCCAATAGTTACGGCCCATGTATTGACGTGTCCGGATTTCGAGCGACCTTGTGTGGGGCAGACGGACCAGTCGGATTACGGGATAGTAGCTGTGCTTTGAGGAGGGAGAGAACGTTGTCTGCTACTTAAGCAGGTCGCTGAACAGGCGTGAAGGGAATTATTCGACGACGGTAAAGGAATATTTACCTCTTCTATGGGCAGTGGAAAAGTTTCAGCCGTACATCAAAGGTGTTCGATTCACGATCGTAACTGATCACTGTTCCTTGGTATGGCTGAACAATCTGAAGGACCCGGATTGGAGAGAAGCCCGACAACAATTCGACTTTGACATTGTCCACCGAAAGCGTAAAAAACATGTGGTACCCAATATGTTATCGCGAGGAGTTCCGGCAGCGGCCGAGATCTCAGAAGCGGTATCGGACCTTTGAATGGCAAAGATGATGGCTAAAGACGAGTCAAACATGATAGCCTTCCCAGCGTGGAGTGCAGAATAGTCACTTCTTTATGAAGAGAAACCACGTAGTGGTACATAAAGATAGTAAGGAATGGAAGTTAGAAGTAGGAAAATCAGCTAGATCGGAGATTTGGAAATAGTTCCATGATGGTCCCCTATCAGGATGCATGGGGGTTAGGAAAACTTGTAGGCCCACAAGTCGAGTAGGGGTAATATGTGCATTCTAACGGTATTTGATTACTTTACGAAATCCTCCTTACTTTTCGCATTGAGGTCTGCAACAGCAAAAGCTGTGTGTAGGGAGTTAGAGGATAATGTGTTCCTCTTTTTCGGTGTCCCTTCAGTGACTGTCGGTGGCAATGGTCCTCAGTTTAGGAGCCGGATATGATCACTCCCGATAGGGAGATTTAAACCATTAGTGATCATCAAACGAATATGGGCTTGAATTTAGGAGATTTAGGAGAAAGATTTAGGATATTTTTAACTTTTCCACAATTCAAAGCTGCATAAATTAGTTTTACGATCTGGTTTCTAAATAATAAGGTCTGTGTAAGTTAACTCGTCAATTGTATTTAGTTCCTTTTCCCTAAAATTCATTTCATATATGGGATAAAAACTGGCGTTGATGGTTCTTCTCGTCCTTGACCAATAAAATGATTGACTGGAAACGATTTAAGTTTGTTTGCAAAGTAAGTACATTTCCTTAGAGATTAGGGTGGGGTTTATTGCTGTAAAAGTTACCATAACTAGTTCTACTCTTTCCCTTTCCGTTTCGCCTTCACTGGTCCACATTCTTTTCCATTGGTTCTTCAAAATTATAGAAGGGTGGTGAGCAACTATAGGACTATCAGCCATTGGCGCACCCTCGTAGTATCTTGAAGGTGAACAACTATAGGTAGGACGGACGATCCGTTATTAAAGCGACTAAGCAGATAGAGGAACTGCCAAGAGGAAACAGCGAGACCAGCGTCCAACATATTCATATACAGGAGTCTTAAATGAAGTTGTCGGCTCCTGTCCCTTGAGTTGTGTTGTCTTTCCTATCGGGCAGTCTCCATAGCCTTAGAAGGCATCTCCGGTCCACTCTTAACTCTCCGCCCTAATCCCTTTTTTTGGTATGTCCCGTTGTCTCTCTGGAGAAACATATTAGCGGCAAGAATTGGTAAGTACTTGAACTCTGTGTTTCTCAGCCAATAGGCCGGCAAAAAAACAAAGACAGGAGTCTCTGAGGAATCCTCTGCGTATAATAAATCCCTAACGCCACAGAGTCAGGCGGATTGTCACCAACGTTCTATTCGGTGATCACCCATCAGAACTTTCAACTTACGTCAAGTAGGAAGAAATCATTTTTAAAGCCGTGGTGGAAATCAGTCAAAAAAGTGGTTTAAAGAGAAAATTCTAATAAATTTTTTTTAATTTTTAATTTTGGTGGGGGCTGGGGGCCCCCATTTATTGGCTTAATACAAGCTTAATCTAACTTAAAAACTAACAGAAAGACTTATGAGCTAGTGACCAAGAAAGTGATGGAAGAGATCTTGTTTAAGACGAGGAGTGCTCAGGTGGAAATGAAAAAGGGAGAGGTTTGAGTTGACCTTTCGGAGCATTCGGGAGATAGGTTCGTTGGATCCATAAGAGGTGCGGTGGGCCGGTAGATAGAAGAGACGAGGACAACGTAGATTGCGGGGGTTGGTATTGAAGGAAATGGAGTTCAAAATGGATGCACAGTCGATGGAACCTGAGAGAAGACGATGAATGAAAAGTACGTCAGCAATATTCCTAAGTTCTTCTAACGAATTCATATTTAGAAGTTTGAGGCGGTCTTGATAGGGAGGTAAGATTAAAGAGTCGTTCCATGGCAGGCCACGGAGGGCAAATCGGAGGAATCGACGTTGAATACCCTCGATTCGGGAAACATGAACCCGGTGAAAGGGGGACCAAGCTTGACTGGCATACTCAAGCAGGGGGCGAACAAAGGCAATATAGAGAGATCTGGTTACATACGGGTTGGAAAATTCCTTGGACCACCGTTTAATAAAGCCAAGTGATGAGTTGGCTTTGAGGATCATCTTATCGATATGCGAACGGAAATTAAGCTCACTGCCGAATAATATGCCAAGGTCTTGGAAAGACTGAACCAGGGGAATTGGTTGACCATGGAGAAAATAAAGTCGGGGAGGAGACGGGTTGCATTTACGTGAGAAGGTTATAGATTGACATTTGGCTATATTAAGTTCTAGGCAATTTTTGAGGCACCAAAAACTGATCAAGGTCTTCTTAAAGAAGGGCAGAGTCCTGGGGAGAGGAAATAGATTAAAAAAATTGGTGTCGTCAGCGTAAAGGGAGAGGGAGGAGTGCTTAATGACATTCTCAACATCGTTGATAGTAAGAATGAAGAGAAGAGGGCCAAGATGACTGCCTTGTGGAACTCCAGATGAGGCCAGGAATGGAACTGAAAGGGCGGATCTAAACCGAACACTATAATATCGGTTTACCAGGTAAGAAATCCATTTTAAAAAGAGAGGCTCAAAGCCGAGAGCAGACAATTTGAAAAGGATCAATTTATGAGATATCTTATCAAATGCTTTAGTGAAATCAGTTGCGATAACATCGATTTCTTTGCCATTTTCTAAGGCTGAGAGAGCAAAAGACACGAATTCAACTAGATCTGTGGTAGTTGACCTCCCTTTTAGAAAACCATGTTGTCGGGGGGAAATAAAAGGTTTGCATTTGAAGCTTAAGGCTTCGTATAAAATGCTTTCAAAGAGTTTGGGTATATGAGAGAGTTTAGCAATGGGACGATAATTGGTAACTTCATGTTTAGATCCCTTTTTGTGTATTGGGATTATAAAAGAAGTCTTCCAAATCTGGGGAAATTCACCCTGTGTAAGCGATAGACGAAAAAGGTAGGAAAGGGGTAGAGACAGGTTGGAAGAGCATTTCTCAAGAAACATGGCGGGGAGTCCGTCTGGGCCAGGTACAAATTCATCCTTAAGATTTTCTAACTTTTCTTTAATAACTGCAGGATCGAAATTTTGAGTTAGAAAGGGACCAATAGAGAAATTTGGTAGATCATTGAAGTAAGAGGGATCTGGTACGAAGGAATTGTTGGCAAATGATTGCTTGAAAAATGTAGCAAAAAAGTTGGCGATTGTAGGAGGATCACATGAAGTTTTGGTTTCGAAAGCGAGGGAGGAAGGATAACCATCAGTCTTACTTTTGCAATTGACAAATTGAAAAAAGGACTTGGGGTCATTTATGAGATTGGTTAGCGCACTATTCAGGTAGAGCTGATAGAGAGAGAGTTATAGAGTTCAATGAAATGAAGATATGTACCTAGATAATTTGAATAGTCGGAAGAAGAGTGGGTGCGAAGGAATACCGCCCATAACTTGTTTCTTTTGTTTCGTAGAGAGCGAAGTCTACGATTATACCAAGGAGGGGATGTAGAAGAAGTTTTATGGCGGGAGTAAGGCACATAAAGGGAGATGGATTTGAATATTTCTCTGTAAAAAATGGAGAGGGCATCAACCAGAGATAGATTGGTAAACTCAAAAGAAGCACTGCTTAGATAGGTATTAATTTTACGGAAATTAGCTTTGTGAAAATTGTAAGAAAATAGAACTGCGGGGGGAGGCGACTGAAGGGGAGAGTTGTGGAAAAATGAGAGAAGAAGTGGAGGATGAAAGTTATCAATAGTTGAAAGAGATAGGGGACAACACGATACTGAGGAGTTGATGGGATCAGTTGTGAAGATAAGGTCTAATTGCCTTTCCATATAGTTGGGAACGCCACTGACTTGGCATAGACTAGAGTCTGTTAGCCGATCTAAGAATAGGCATTCCTTAGTAGAAATGGGATTGGAAGCGATGAAAAAAGATAGGTCTTCAGATGGAGTCCACTTCAGCTGAGGCAGATTAAAATCGCCGAAGATAATGATATCATCAAGCGATTCTGATAAGTCGAACAAATTGTCAATTGCTGCAATAGCAAGTTAGTAGGATTCGATAGGTTGCGCCGGAAGAATGTAACAACACATAACGTACAAGCATCTACGAGTGAGGGTTATTTTAACCGACACAAAGTCGAGCTTAGGAGAGGCTGATGTTGCAACGAGTGAGGAGTCCAAGCTGTTGTGAATAGCCAGTAGGACACCTCGACAAGGGGATTCAATCAAGGGGGTGCACGATCATCATCCCGAAAAACATTAAAAGAAAGAGGGAATAACTCCTGGTTTTTTATGTTGGGGATAAGATTAGTTTCAGTCAGAGCATAGATGTCAAATGGGAGAGCATGAGATTGACGGAACACAGCGTGGGTCTTAGAACGGGGTCCTCTTACGTTCTGGTAATAGAAGGTGAGAGGGAGGTTTTCGCATGACTTTTTAGGGTCGAAAAAATTTATCATGGTCAAGGCGACTGCGTTGGAGGTGTGAGACTCTTTTAGAGTGTACATAGTGGCGAAGAGCGGCAAGATCGTCTGCAACTTTTTGGGGGGGGGCGTATTGAAAATCTCGTGATACTTTATATAAAGTTTCCTGAGACTGGTAATGTCTGTAGGGAGGCCTTCCTGCTGGATAGAAACCATGACACTTGTTTTTGTTTTACCCTCGTAGCACACCGAGTCGGATTTATCGTGCAGATAAGCGAGATATAGACGTATATTCTCATATATCTTTTTATCTCTAAGCCTAGAGAGCGCATAGCGACATTCGGTGGTATCGCTAGTTTGCTGCGTTAATTTAACAGTGGGTGGCGAAAGGGGGTCAATAGAAGAGGGAGTGGTTAATGAGTTTGGTGTCGCAACGGCTGGTTTTTCTGAAATAGGGTTTAAAATGTGAGAACTGATGAAATTGGGATACTTAGCTCCAGTTCTGAGGTCGAAATTAGGGAAAGGCCTGTTAGGGGTTGAGTGGTGGGAGTTTGAGTTGTAGAGGTTAAGTCGAAAGAGACACGTGAACGATGGGGCTGGATTTGGAGTGGAATAGAGGGAGTTGGAGTATGGGTTGGGGGCTTAAAATTAGGAAAAATTTTAGTTTTAAAACTCCAATTGGAGATGGGTTTGTTTTGGGAAGAGGAGGTGGGGCTTGGCAAATTGAATTTACTTGCTAACTTATTTGTTAGTTTAGGTGTGACGGACTGCTTGACTTTATCCTGCTTCTTGGTCGTATTTTCCAACCATTTGCAGACACGCATCTTTCCAAGATTGAAATTGTTGATGGCTGGATTATGGAATAACCATTCGTATTTGGCGAGCTGCGCTTGCTTCTGTGGTGAGATGTTGGAAGCAGTGGCTAATGATAATGCCATATTTCTTTTCGAAGAAATTCGATATCCAATCAACATAAGCGTTTGGGGGGCACCTTTGATAAGAAGCCTAGCAAGCTTATCAAATCTACGTTTCCATTCGGAAGGTGTCCAAGTTGAATTAAAATGATTGATAAGCTTCCGTGGGGCAGCCATTGGAGGAGCTGACATAGAAATATTTTCTGCTGTTAAGTTGGAAGAAACTTCGCAGGAATCAGTGGCTTGAACCGCCCGTAGATGACTTATATGTGGGGGTGAGCGTGAATCCACTTCAGGTTCCATTAATTCAGCCATGAGCGATGTATTGTAGGGAACATTCTGGTAAGGCTGCGGGAAGTTTTGTGTATCAACGATTTTGCTGTTTATTGTTGCGATGTGATGTTCAATATCGCATACGAGGGATCGAGTCGCAGTAAGTTCGTCGCCGACATCGTTCACTTTATCGAAGATAACTTCGAGCATGGGATCACAGTGTTTGGAGAGAGTTGTTTGTGTTTTTTGGTTGGAGATAACCTGCGCAGGACACATAGCTTTAATGTCAATCAACACTTTATCGAGGTGACGTAAGGGAGTTTCTTCATTCCTGGATCTCCCGGAGTCTAACTCGATAAGACCAGCAATTTGTTTGTCCATGTGCTTTACTTTTGATTTTATTACATCGGCTGAGTTCTGCACTGAGTTACGTAGCTCTTCAACACTTTTAACACTGTTTTCTATTACCGAAATTTTATCCGTAATCTTTTTGGCGAGTGCGTCCTGGTAGGAGTCATTTGAATCACTTAGGAATTTTATTGCCAAAAGCACGTGTGAAAGTGAGATACTCTTACACTCATCACAGAAGAAAAGTAGGTTATCGGAAAATTCTTTAATAAACACCGTGTTTCTTTTATTTAACCCGACACAAACGGCATGAAAGGCGTTCCCACAAATGCCCTTGCAAGCTACCCAGTCAGCATTGCTGTCATCGATTACACAATTGGCAATTCCGCAAGACATATTCAAATTGGTTGTGTAGGTCAGTGAGGGTATAGATATAGGTCGAGTTATTTTTTTTATTTATTTATTTTTTTTTTATTGTAGATAGGGGCTTTTATTTGCGCTGAAATCTGCCAGTAGACAAAAAAAAAATAATGAATTCGAGCACTGGGGGCTATTAACCGGAAAATTCAATTTAACGAGATTTATAACTGAAAATTGAACAGGTGAATAGGGAGAACAAGAAAAACACGTCTAACTGGTTTGTGTCGCAATGAACATGGGAACTAGCGTTCCCTTGATAACTGAATTATAGTGAATCAAAAATAAGTAAAAATATCACGGAAATAATTACAAGTTGCTTGTATGGGGTCTAGCATTGTTATGCAGAAGGATCGGACCGTGGCTATTGACCAACGCAGGTTGCTTTTCAGCAAATTGGGATGCAATATGTCGATTTCCTCACAATATTTGATAGTGTTTATCGTTTCTCCTGGTTAAAGAATTGAAAACTTGATTGGTCCTTTCGATGTCCACCAAATTGTCACCATAACCGTTTTTGGGTGAAGATCGGGCTTGAGGGTGTGTTTTGGTTTTTCATCTGCATCCAACCACTGCCCAGAACTTTAAGATTATCATACAGTATCAACTTTTCATCACAGATGACTATCCGGTGCAAAAACGATTCAGTTTGGTTTCTTAATGTAAGCTCACTATGCCCCATTTTAAACTCGTAAAGCAAGAGGGTTCGAATTTGAATTGCCGACAGCAAGGTAGATAATTCCAAGAAAAAAAATAACAGTACTTGTAAGGAACCCTAAAATTCTCACACGTCAAGCACACGTACCACTTTATTTTATAAAAAAAAAGAAAATTTAACGTTCTGGCACAGATGTCCACTTGAGAATTTCTTATTTCAGACTGAGCGAAAATCGGACAATTGATTTGTCCCACCAATGTATCGTCTTCTCTTATATAGTGACGCGCTAAGAGACAGGTCATTAATGAGCGGTGTTACTCGAGTTAGTGGATACTTTCTGTACCTAGCTGTAGGTGTATCTGAGCATGTAGTCTTACCTATATACATATAATTATGTTCCGTGTCGACTCGGATATGTACTCGTAAGTGGTAGATTAGATTTTTTATTCTTTTCTTATGATTTTATGATACAATTCAATATATAATACATACTATAATTCATGTCACGGGAAAAAAGGAAAATAAGAAAATAAGAAAAGCTAGTGACATTCCATATTTTAAGTTAAAAAAATAAAATAGAGTCGAATGCCACTTCAATGGCCATATGTATACAATAAATGATAAGTTTTAGGTGGGGTGACCCTCAAAAAACAACTTCACAAAAATTAAGTAATAAGTTAGTTCATAGAAAATGTAAATCAAAAATACAATCAAAAATAATTGCTGAGAGCAGCAGTATCAAAATAATAAAAGCAAAAGATATAATTATACCAGAATATCAGAAATTAGAGATTCTAAAACAACAAAATTAAAACCGAAAAGCCATATTTTAGCGCATTTCATAAACGTTCCAGGTATTGATATTGCCCTGATCGACTGTGGGAGTTTATTAAACAACCGATAAGATAAAACAGAAAAGAAATTACGATACGCAGTGGTGCGGAAAAAAGGTACAGATAACATGTTAGAGAGGTTTCCCCGTAAATTATAATTTGAAATAAGACGAAAGTTACGGTTACCAGACTTCATAAAAAACGTTTCTAACACTTTAAAACAATACAAGTGGCGAACTGGAAGAATTTTTTGGTCGCAGAACAAAGGAAAGCTTGGATATCTACCTGGTTTATGACAAATTTTCCTCAAAATATATTTCTGTAAAATCAGCAACGGCTGTATTTTATTTAGGTAGATACCACCCCAACAAGTAATTCCGTATTGCAGCTTAGAATCAGAGTTGCGAGTTTAGGAATTAAACCAACACTAACCCATGAGCTAACAATTGACTTGTAATTTGAAAAAGATTTAATTCATAAGCTAATCGGTGAGTTATGAATTACACAAATTTCAATTCATAAGCTAGTCGGTGAGTTATGAATAACACCAATTTCAATTCATAAGCTAGTCGGTGAGTTATGAATTACACCAATTTAATTATGAATTGAAATTTGTGTAATTCATAACTCACCGACTAGCTTATGAATTAAAAATTTTTTAATACAAATTCTAATACAAATTATCTTTAACAGCTTGTTTGAGCATAAATTACGCAAAAAGTAAAAATGTCTAAGTGTGCATCGAAAGTACTTTCTCAATGAGTCTGCGTGATTCAAAAAACTCATTCTAGAATCAAGGGTGAGCCCCAGGTACTTAAAGTCGTCGACTATCTCAACTAAAAAACATTTATCACTACAAAAAATGGGAGAGGCAGACGAACAATTGCAGTTAGACAGTTTGTATTTTTCACACTCAGGTGCGTGGAAGTATACATTTGTCTCCAATTTGTGCGCGGAAGATAGGTTAAAAAACATTACTTTAGTTTTAGAGCTTCTAACTAAATTATGTATTGCAAACCAGTGTCTCTATATATTTAGATCCCAATTGATATCAGAAACTAGGTCCAAAGGACTGTTCAGACCATAAGAGAGGCCTATGTCATCCGCAAATGCAGTAGGTGAACCTTTAAGATTAAGATCAAATAGTGAATTGATATAGATTATAAATAGGATTGGACCCAAAACAGACGCTTGAGGTACACCCAGATTCCTGAACTTAATTTCGCTCCTAATTTCATCTACGAGGGCGGGTCAATAAGTCCGTGACTTTTTGAATTTCTGACCTCTTTACTGAAACAGCAACACTGCTCCTGTCAACAGGCAGTTGACTCCTGTCAAAATTTAAACTTGCTGCGTCAGTTAGTTTGTGTTTGACAGCTATTTTTATCAGACTACTCACTAATTTGAGGAGAAAATGGAAAAAAGTGAATTTCGTGTGCTTATTAAGCATTATTTCTTGCGAAAAAAAACCATTACCGAGACCAAGGCTAAGCTTGATAAATACTATGGGGACTCTGCCCCATCGATTTCAATGGTAAAAAAGTGGTTTACTGAATTTCGTTGTGGCCGTACAAGCACTGAAGATGCCGAACGTCCTGGACGCCCAGTTGAGGTCTCTACACCCGAAACAATCGAAAAAATTCACGATATGGTGTTGGCCGACCGAAGATTGAAAGTGCGAGAGATTGTGGAAGCCGTAGGGATCTCGCATGGCTCAGTGGTTTCAATTTTGAATGATCACTTGGGCATGAGAAAGCTTTCCGCAAGATGGGTGCCGCATTTGCTCACAGTCGACCACAAACGCAATCGTGTAACAACTTCACAGGAAGGTTTGGCGTTGTTTAATCGCAATATGGAGGAGTTTTTGCGCCGTTTTGTAACCGTGGACGAAACATGGATCCATCACAACACACCAGAGAACAAACAACAGTCAAAACAGTGGGTTTCTAAGGGTGAATCGGCGCCAAAGAAGGCCAAGGTGGGTTTGTCAGCCAATAAAGTTATGGCGACTGTTTTTTGGGATGCACGCGGGATAATCCACATTAACTACCTTCAAAAGGGAAGAACAATCAATGGGGAATATTATGCCAACTTATTGGACCGATTCAATGACGATTTGAAAAAAAAACGACCTCATTTGGCCAAGAAAAAAGTTCTTTTCCACCAAGACAATGCAAGGGTGCACACATGTGCAGTTGCCATGGCAAAAATCCATGAATTGGGCTATGAATTGCTCCCTCATCCACCCTATTCTCCAGATTTGGCTCCGAGCGACTACTTCTTGTTCCCAAACCTGAAGAAATGGCTTGGTGGAAAAAGATTTGACTCCAATGATGAAGTCATCTCGCAAACAAAGGCCTATTTTGAGGACCTCGACAAATCATTTTTTTTGGAAGGGATAAAAAAATTGGAGAAGCGTTGGACAAAGTGTAGACTACGTTGAAAAATAAAATAATTTTTTTATCAAAAAAAAAGTGTAGACTACGTTGAAAAATAAAATTATTTTTTTATTAAAAAATCTGTGTTTTAATCCAAAAGTCACGGACTTATTGACCCTCCCTCGTATCTTAACTCTCTGTGACCTATTTTCCAGATATGACCTGAACCAATTAAGGATAAATGCACTGAAGCCAGCGTTTTCCAGTTTTCTCAACAAAAAATTATGGTTAACCATATCGAAAGCTTTGGTTATATCAATAAATAAACCAGCCGTACATTTTTTTCCATCGAGGTGTGACATTATTTGAGAACAATACTGTAAGAGCGCGTCCTCCGTCGACTTTCCTTTTTGAAATCCAAATTGGACGGGATTAAAGAAATTCGTTTTAGTTAAAAAACTCACTATCCTATTTTCCATTAGTTTTTCAAAAATTTTGCTGAAAGTAGGAAGGAGTGAAATGGGTCTATAGTTGCCGATCTCAGTAGCAGAACCTTTTTTAAACAATGGAATGACATCTGCGCATTTGAGGTCATCAGGAAAGACTCCCGCAAACACGCAACGATTAAAAATATATGCCAAGACATCCACTATGAAACATCCAATTTGTTTAAGGGCAAAGTTACTGACACCATCAGCACCACATGAATTCGTTTTTTTTAAGGTACCAATAACTTTTAATATTTCAAGAGGAGTTATGGGCTGAAAAATAAAACTAGTACATTGCAATGTTTCAGCACAAGCTGACGGACAAAGAGAACAAGATGATTGGACTGAGAAAGATTGTAAGTTGAAGCCTATATTGGAAAAATAGCAATTAAATGCATCAGCAACAGCACGCTTATCAGACAAATCATGGTCACCGACACGTAAAATAATAGGTTTTGTTGAAAATGTTGATTTAATTAGTATGCTGTTTACTATCTTCCATTCATCTTTCAGGTTTCCCTTGGCTGCGCTGAATTGAGTACGGTAGTAGGTATTTCGACAAATCGGAATCTCCTTTTTAAGTTCCACGCACAATTTCTTATACCTCCTACTTAAACCCAGGTTATCAGGATACTTATTGCATTTTAATCTGAGTTTATTTTTTCGTATAACTTTTTTTAACAAGAGCCTCGATATCCAAGGTTTAAATCTTTTTACCAGTTTTTTGGAGGGCAGAAATGAGGAACAACCAAAAAAGTGCTTTCTTAGAGATTCAATAAAAGCTTTATAAGCAGAAGATGCATCACTACAAGTGTAAACATTCTCCCAATACTCATAAGCCAGCTGGTTTTTAAGCTTCCTGAAGTTAATTTTCCTTTTTCTTTGAGGGGATTCTGAAATTTTGTAATTTTTTCTATTTGATAAATTTACTAAGAGTCCAGTCAAAGAGTGGTCAGTAATCCCTAAATCATAAATACATTTTTCACACCCACTGACCGCAATATTTCTAAAACGTCCGTAAATATGGTCTAGACAAGTACCCGAAACAGTCCGAGTGGGCTCAATGATAAAGCATGCTAGTCCATGCGAAGCTAGTAATGCCAAGTAACTAGTTATCATTTCACTATTATCCATAATATTAATATTGAAATCTCCTACAATAATTAAGTTTTTGGAATTTTCCTTTTCTAACAAATCTGGAAACTCTTTTACAAACATTGGAACATTGAACATATGCAACCTATAGACACATAAAAAACATATATTTCACGATTAATTTCAAGGGAAACCTTTAGAACATCTGCACCCATAAAATCAACACACAAGACATCAATAATCTTGTAGTTTTCTTTAATAAAACTCCCAACACCACCAGCATTGTAGTTTTCATTTGGATTAGCAAAGAAGTTGAACCCGATAATAGAATAATCGTTTTTTTCAAACAATATCCGGAGTGCACGCAAAAGAATCAAGATGTGTGACAAGAATTGAGAAGTTTTCTCTCAAGCTTCTGATATTCTGGTGAACAATAACAAGTTTATTATTGCAATAGGAACTATTCATAAAAACGTTATCACAATTTGTACTACAAGGAATAGGGGTGGAAAAGTCATCGATAGAATCAATATCAAAATTCATTTATTGTTTGATGTGAATTAATGCACTAAATTAAGTGCAAGATCATCAAAAGATTTTACAGAAGTGACTTTTCCCCCCTCAACCTGTTTCACAAGAATTTGATTGTTTTGGTGCCATACATATTTTGCGCCTTTCTGCTTCATTGCCTCTTTTGCCTTCAAGAAAAGAGCAAGCGTATATTTCGTAAGAGAATCATTAATGAAAATCCCAGTGCCGCTCACTTTTCCGTTGCCATTGTCGCTGTTGCTATTGCTATTGCTGCTACTGCCGCTGTTGCCAACACCATCAATGCCAGTCACGTGTGTGTTGAGATTGTTTTTGCATTTCCTCTTTGCACACATTATTCGCTGCTTCGTTGTTAGATCGGAGAATCTCACGCAGATGATACTTTTAAATGTTGGAGAGGATTTTGCTTGCACTTTCTTAACATAACATCTTTCGATTTTGTCGTCAGGAACATCGATGGACAAGGCTTTGGTGAAGGTCTGTTTTGCCTTGCTGATTGCGTTTGTGTTATTGACATTAGACACACCCACATTTTCGATGGAATTGCAGAGGAGGTTTTGTTGATGCCAGTTAATCTTGCTCTCCAGAACATTGACCTTTGTTTTAAGTTGCGTGTTTTCTGCTCGCAGCTCGATAATTTGTTGTAAAAAACAAGAGTTTTTTTCTCCAACTTCGAGAGCTTAGCGTAAACCATCTGTAGAGTACATTCTCCTTTGCTCTCATCAGCTGTTATTTTTGCAATGCCTTTTTTCACTTGCTGTATATTTGCGGTAGTTGTGGCCAGAGCATTGTTATTTTGATGTTTGGGTGCCACAACACTGTGAAGAGAATGAGTAGCTAAAGGGGATTTAGAGGGGGCGTGAAGGATCTACAGGGGCCGAAGGATGGTGACGTGTTGGTGACGCACCAATTAGCAAGCATAACGGGATAGCTTCTTGATGTGCCTGCGGACTAAGTTGTTATGAAGGCATGTTATAGCGCTCTACTGCTGAAAACTCAGGGGAGCGTTGACTCCGCAAGATTTTTAAGTTTGGGGAGCGCGATAGACTTTAGGGGAGGGATATTTTTCTTGGTGAAGGTTCATAATGTCAGATCACAACCCCTGCATAGTGGTTGTACACCGGCTAACAACGTATTCGGGTTCTACCTTTTTGGTCGTATTTACCTCAGCTACCACCTAGAGCAGGGCATGGTTGAACGTAACTAAAAACGGCCTTTTCATAGCAGCAATATCCCCCCTACTTCCGCGAGCATAGGTCGGAGCCCACACAAGCATGCCTGCAGCTGCAAATGGGTCGGCCCTCTTAATACTTTTTGCCCGATCAGGCCACTAGAGTTGACTGTGCTCGGCGGTCATAACTCGCGCTGTGCCCTCAAGGAATCTGGGGTAAGTGTAAACCACCAGAGTACTAATTCCGTATGGTTCCGTATTACCTCGAAAACGAGGTAATTACAAACAAAAACGTTACATACATTACGTACCAAAGGATATATCCGAAATTTGCGAAAATGCAGTAACCGCCACCGTTAGTCTCATCTTGCTGATGTAGTCTTATATTCTCATTATTTAAGATGTTACTCACATCCTGCCATTGTTCTTTAAAAGTCTTGAGAGAATCATCTCGTCAAGGTATTTAACGGCCGACTTCGATATTATACCATGACCATCTACTATTATCGTGATGGTTGCTCTCGTTTTCTACTGATATTAAATTTTGTGATCAGGTGGTGTGATATCAGGTGATGTCAACCACGGACATTTGGAATAGATTAATTGTTTATTTGGGTAATTTTTTTTTTTTTCTGGCGCTAGATATGTCGTGCAAACCTCACGACTTTAGCCTAGTCTGATATATCGAAACAAAGAATGTCATGCTCCACAATGTCGGCCCTAACACAAAGCCGGGAGGTAGTCTTCCTGTAACCGTGTACTACTTCACATCATAATCTGTGCCATACAGCAGAACTCTCTTCTGATAACAGATTGTCACAAGCATAAATTGGTACCATCATGTTTTTCAGTTCAGTCAAGTTTGCACTTAAAAATTCGTACTGACACCCTGATTTTATGCATAGGTAGATTAAAAAGCTCGTGCGGTTTCCTTTCTAATAAGCCTTGTTTTTAAACTGGTTATGAAAAACCCCTGAACTCAGACAAGCTTTGTAAATTGCATGTGCTGGCAATATGGATGGTCCATGGCACAGACTTTTTATTGGCTGCATTAGTCACCGCGAAATCCGTACTAGACACTCTTCATCGAATGTGAAACTTCCTCCACCTTGTTTTGTTGGTCATGTATTTTGGTGTCGTTGTTGTACATTCATCGTCTTCGACAATACTGCCTGATGGTCCCTGTGAGTGTAGTAAACAATGACAACGTATAGATGTTCTCTAGCATTTAAACACCACCAGCAAATAATCACAAAAATATATATTGTAGGTATGTACCAAGTCTTGCCATAAGTTCTGTTACACAAATTCCAGCGATTATCGTTCAAAACTTCTGACGGGAATAGATCCGTTAACTTTTTTTCCATAACACATGCACTGGTAAGTGAAGAATACTAGTTAGTTTGGTTTCAGTTTGCAAACTATTAACATGGAGTGCCGCGTTAAAAAGAATCGAGTCGAGGTAATAGTGTTGCATAAGTGTGGAAAGAGTGCTGGCCAAATTTTCGAGTTGCTAAAACCACTTGGAATATCGAGACAATTCGTTTATCGGGCTATTGCTCGCTTCAACAAATTGTCTGGAGTAGAGTGTAGGCCAAGAAGTGGTCGCCCACGCGTCGTCCATACGAATGCGTTAGTTAAGACAGTGCGTGAACGAATTCGGAGAAATCGCCTTAGGAAGTAGAAGATCATGTCCAAAGAATTGGATATCAACCAGATCCATGTCTAGGCTGATTCGCAATTATCTGCAAGCCTACCGTCGGTCCACGGGCCATCTTCTAACTCCTCAACTAAACAAAGTTAGGCTGGAAAGATGCAAGTGACTTTTGTAGTAGCACGCGGACAATGGCCATGAAAACATTCTGTTTACGGATGAGAAAATTTTTACCGTGGAAGAAGTTTTCAATAAACAAAATGACGAAATTTATGCCACTTCATCTAAGGAAGCGAAAAAAGTTGTTCCCAGCGTTCAACGTGGACATCATCCCGCTTCCGTAATGGTTTGGTGGGGGGTCTCTCCCCAAGGTGTCACATCCCTCCATTTCTGTGAAAAAGGAGTAAAAACTGGTACAAAGCTTTACCAAGAAGATGTGCTAGAGGGTGTTGTGAAGGGTTTGACCAATACCCTTTTCAATGCATACACATAGATCTTCCAACAGGACTCTGCTCCACCGCTTAAAGCCAAAACCACTCAGGAGCGGCTCAGGGTCAATATTCCTGGCTTTATATATAACAGCAAAAGATTGGCCGGGAGTCCAGATCTGAATCCACTGGATTATAGTTTGTGGTCAGAATTGGAAAACATGCCCTGCAAGACTCCGCACAGAAATTTGGGAAGCCTTAAAACAGCATTAACCAGAGCAGCGTCCACGATCTCCATGGAAACCGTATGTGCCGCTATAGCCCAATGGCCACACGTTTTGGAAGCTTGTGTTAAAGCAAAAGGCTGTCATTTCGAGTGAATCCAATTCTTTTAATAATCAATATTGTGATCTAATAAATGAAACAATTTTGAATACAATATGTTTATTTGTTTTGTATTTGTAACAGAACTTATGGCAGGACTAGTACAAACGGTTTTAATATTGTATTACAATGGATGTTAGTGTCAAATGGCTTTGGAAGTGCGGATCTCATTGGAGTTCTTAATGAAAAAATGGAGGGATCAGACGTTAACAGCATCATATGTGTTGAATTGAGAAGATTTCCTTATGTGATGCTCTCTCAAATTCTTGGCATCTGTATGTCTACAATACTTTCGAAAGCATCCTTAGATAAGTGTCAAATAGGTGAATCAAAAAAGCCTATCAGATGTACTCCGCGAATAACTATTTTGTGAATTGATGCCAGCATATAGTAGCAAGAATATAAATTAAGGCATAGAGTCTTAGTTTCGGTCAATAACTCTATGAATTTCTCTAAATTAATTTTGACAGACAGAAAATATTGTTATTAAGCATTATAATTTCTAATTTGTGTACAGAGTGTGTCTAAACAATATTCAAGAAGTATTTCTGTCATTTGATTATCCATATCCTGGCTTGGGTTTATCAACATGGATACCCAGTTTTTGTTTAAACTCCCTCTGTATTCTCTTTTTATTCTCTTCAAATATTTGCTTATTAGCATCTCCTCGTACTTGTCAACATTTTGGGGGTAATCTATAGACAATATGTGTACTCGTAGAATACACTCGAAACATTGAATCCAATTTTGCAGTGTAAATAATCCATCATCAAATGTAAATATTGATGTATGGCCCGAAACGTGTTCAAGATTCATGATTTCTGGCGTATTGCCGCATATGTCACATGAGTTATTACTACTCGCAGTATTACAAACGGTGGCATCTACAATTGCAAAAATCATTTCAAAAGATACATGGTGGATCTTATAACGTTAAAGGTGCATTTTCTAAATTACTCATTAGATTTGTAAAGCTATTTTGTTCAAATTTTATAACGTCTCTTGACTCTTTAGCGCAAAAGAAACGAATAGGACGACACAAAATTGACGAAGAAAATTATTTTATGTACAATAACTGCATCAATACCAACTAGTTGAAGGGGCATATTTAAAATTAAAAATTCGTCAGTTTGGGGTAAATCATTCAATTTCAGTTTATAATTACTCTTGTCCCATGTACCATCAAATCAGCACTTCAGACCAACTTGCAAATCAACTTCTGCTTGGGTTTCGTTGAAACTAATTGTTCCTGGCAATAAACCATTTCTGACTGTCAATGTTGAATAATGGCTTGGTCGTCCATCTGGATGCAATTTATTGATAACGTTTCGCTATCTTACATATTTCCGATAAGACAAATCCAGATCAGTATACAGAGTGTTCTACAGTAAGGGTCTATCTCCAATGTAGACATCATTTATTGAGGATTTAAAAACAGGCTTACTTTGGTGTACCCTGACCCATGTTAACGGAAATTGCTCTGCTAGTACTAATGGTACGAGGGCGGGTCAATAAGTCCGTGACTTTTGGATTAAAACACAGATTTTTTGATAAAAAAATAATTTTATTTTCCAACGTAGTCTCCCTTGAGCTCTATACACTTTGTCCAACGCTTCTCCAATTTTTTTATCCCTTCCAAAAAAAAATGATTTGTCGAGGTCCTCAAAATAGGCCTTTGTTTGCGAGATGACTTCATCATTGGAGTCAAATCTTTTTCCACCAAGCCATTTCTTCAGGTTTGGGAACAAGAAGTAGTCGCTCGGAGCCAAATCTGGAGAATAGGGTGGATGAGGGAGCAATTCATAGCCCAATTCATGGATTTTTGCCATGGCAACTGCACATGTGTGCACCCTTGCATTGTCTTGGTGGAAAAGAACTTTTTTCTTGGCCAAATGAGGTCGTTTTTTTTTTCAAATCGTCATTGAATCGGTCCAATAAGTTGGCATAATATTCCCCATTGATTGTTCTTCCCTTGTGAAGGTAGTCAATGTGGATTATCCCGCGTGCATTCCAAAAAACAGTCGCCATAACTTTATTGGCTGACAAACCCACCTTGGCCTTCTTTGGCGCCGATTCACCCTTAGAAACCCACTGTTTTGACTGTTGTTTGTTCTCTGGTGTGTTGTGATGGATCCATGTTTCGTCCACGGTTACAAAACGGCGCAAAAACTCCTCCATATTGCGATTAAACAACGCCAAACCTTCCTGTGAAGTTGTTACACGATTGCGTTTGTGGTCGACTGTGAGCAAACGCGGCACCCATCTTGCGGAAAGCTTTCTCATGCCCAAGTGATCATTCAAAATTGAAACCACTGAGCCATGCGAGATCCCTACGGCTTCCACAATCTCTCGCACTTTCAATCTTCGGTCGGCCAACACCATATCGTGAATTTTTTCGATTGTTTCGGGTGTAGAGACCTCAACTGGGCGTCCAGGACGTTCGGCATCTTCAGTGCTTGTACGGCCACAACGAAATTCAGTAAACCACTTTTTTACCATTGAAATCAATGGTGCAGAGTCCCCATAGTATTTATTAAGCTTAGCCTTGGTCTCGGTAATGGTTTTTTTTCGCAAGAAATAATGCTTAATAAGCACACGAAATTCACTTTTTTCCATTTTCTCCTCAAATTAGTGAGTAGTCTGATAAAAATAGCTGTCAAACACAAACTAACTGACGCAGCAAGTTTAAATTTTGACAGGAGTCAACTGACAGATGTCTGTTGACAGGAGCAGTGTTGCTGTTT
Source organism: Volucella zonaria (assembly GCA_963966105.1). Classification (NCBI taxonomy): domain Eukaryota; kingdom Metazoa; phylum Arthropoda; class Insecta; order Diptera; family Syrphidae; genus Volucella; species Volucella zonaria. The sequence goes on along the minus strand of OZ014530.1, from coordinate 128,197,643 downwards.
CAGTGAAGTGGTCAGAAATTCAGTCACGGACTTATTGACCCGGCCTCGTAAAAACTTCGTGCAGGACTTTATTTTTAGACGAAATACCAGTCTTTTAAATAAAGTTGGTTTCTTGTTCGAATCTGTCGAATTTTTGACTTTGAGGTCACTTTTCTCCAGAAAATGCCTGATTAATATAACGCTTTAATATTTTTTTCTTATGAAAGTAACAATAGTAAAACAAAAAATTATCATCAAGTTTGCACAAAAACCCATAGATTTTACGATACTTGGAAAAACCTGCAACAGGTAAAAAAAGGAATTTATGATTCTAACATTTCTAACGTTTCTAACAACAGTTGACAATATATACTCGTAAGAGTGGTTTTCCACGAATTTCTAAATTCCCAATATTTTTTTAAAATTGCATAGCTATTAAAGAGTTTTAAAGCTTGCTCTTTTATTTGACTACTTGTCAAAAAACTCATTTTCTTACCCTGTTCCTTAAAAGTTCTTAAAAGAGTTCGGTTTAAGGTATGAAGGCCTATTTGGAAAATATACCTTACAGATATGGTATAAAAGACTAAGAAAAACAATTAATTCATCCGTTTAATTTTTTTACGCTAAAGTTACAGTTGCTTCGAAACGCTGTTTGGAATGTCAGTATTTACAAATCAAGAATACACAGACATTATTTACGTTTATGGGTTATGCAATGGAAGTTCAACTAGTGCGCGACAAAGATACCATGAACTTTATGCTAACCGACGACTTCCTGATAAAACAGTATTTATAAATACGTATCGAAGACTTCGAGAAACGGGATCAGTTTCGAATACACGACCGAATGCGGGAGCTCCACAAGTAAGAAGGATTTCGGCTGATGAAAGAATACTGGATACTGTTACAACTGATCTATCAATCAGAATCAGATGCTTAGCTTTGCAATTCAATATTTCCTGACATAAAATTTCTAATGTACTGCATGGAGAAAATCCATCACTGCCGGTGCGCATCTCTCTCGTTGTTCAGTGGCCTGTCCGCAGCTGTTCGAGCAACGTGGAAGATTAGCGGCACCGTCCTGGATTAGGCTTTTCATGTAGAGGTAGAAGAACACTTCCGGAGGAATATAGCGACCAAAGCGTACTCTCTCATGATATATATAATTGGGGTAGTAAGCCCTGGAGATCAGGCTCGACGAGTTCATTGCTCTTACAATGTGCGTTCCAGTCAACTTAATGACAAAATTGTCCACTCTTATTAAGTTCGCCCTATTGTATAAAGCCTCATTAGGATAGAATTTTGTGTACTCAGACTCTGGTGTTCTGTATAAGCGAAGACAAGCCCTCTCAAGAACCAGAATCTTTTCCATTAAACTTGCTCTCACGTTGAAGCACACAGGACATCCAAATATAATCATAGGCCGGATAAGGGCCAGAAGCCAATGCGCTACCACTTGAGCCACTGCCACCCTATTTCTGTACTGAAACGTAAGAAGTTGCCCCGTTTTCTGACGAAGCTGAGAACCGAGCATCTGGCGTTCGTTATCAGCAAGTAAAAATCAGACAAACTTATAATTACTTATATACCTAGTTAAGATTTAAATAACGGTAGCCTATATTTCATTGATCGAAATTTATGAAAATGTGGTATTACCGGTGCGATAGAAATCGTTCGTTTTTGCCTCGCGGTTAATGGGCCAGCCTTGTTGGGTTCGATTCCAAGGATTTTGCGTATTTGTTTTTGTATATTGTATTTGTTTTTGTATACTTGTGAATTACCGCTAAGGGAAGATTAAACAACTTTTTTGGTAACGTTTCAGAAGTCCTTGTTTCATTTTGTTGCGTTCTGAATTGAATTTCTTTTACTATTGTCTTTTTTTATGCTCGGGTTATCCACTGGAAAAGCGCGAATCCTACATTAAGTTGCGATTCTTGGTGTGGGTAGTTAATCGGAAGAGTAATCGCGTGGCGCCCATTTTTACAACCCTAACCTACGACCACGCTTCCCCGTGGGCGGACACTCTTCCGTGGTACGCCGCCCGCAGAACTTTTGGTGGCCGGTAAATCGTTTAGTATTAAGCAGATCATCTTAAAAGTACCTTCTTTTATAGCACAATGCCGTCAAATAATACTGACATTGTAGAAAGAAGATTAAATTATTAGAAGTAAACATTTTTCGCAAGGGATCGGAACACTGTTCGACGTGATGAAGAACGTACTTTGAGGCCTGTTTGTGTTTTATCGAGATGAAACGTTTGGGATGGGATACTGAAACGTCGGTCAACTGTAATATAATCAAATCAATCCGCCAACTGCAATTAAGGCCGCGATTGATCTCAGTGCCTAATAAGTACGCTTCCTTCTTTGGCGCCGCTTATAGTGTGAAGTGAAGAGCACCTTTGTATAAATGTCTTCGACTTATTCCATTAATTAGTGATCATGTGGTTATTTGCGGTGGTTCTGTTTATTTATTTTCGTCTGATATGTAATCAGTTTTCAATATTTGAAACGTTTCCGTGGCGATTCCTATCAATTTATAAAAAAAATGGAATAGCAGATCTTATTTCATTATAAGAAAAAATGTGACACGACAAAACAAGCAAATGCACTTTAAATGAATACTGATAGACCAAGTTATCGCATTGAAATTTTTAATCTGTGTTTATAAATACTCGTATCACACAATGTAGTAATATTTTTTCATCTTTTTAGAGAAAACTTATCTTTTTAGAAATCTTTCTTGATACGAATATTATATGAGGATTGAAATTCATTCGATGGTAAAGGACATCGCCAAAATATTTTATTTTTTCCGCTTGTTCAATCATTTTACTATTTTTAGATGCATGTCATCCACATCTGTTAACCTACATTTAAACTCATTTAAATTTATGTATAATAATTGGCTTGAATATAATACCAATTATTATACATAAATTCCTCAAATTTGACCTTACCTAATTTTCACGGACATTACCCTCACCAGGTGCTTTGAACTGATATGAGCAAGTCACTTAAAACCAATTTTGAGAACGACGTGAGTCTTTGCAGATCCAAGCAAAAAGTATGATATATAAGAAGCTAATTCGGGTTTTCAAGAGCGTTTGTTATACAGACTTTTGCGAAAAGACCGTAATTATAGGTGAAACCAGCAAGCTAGTCAAAGTCCTAAAAAGAGAAAAATCAGTCATGCTGGAATCATTCAGAACATTTGGTCACACCTGCACTGAAGTAAAAGCAGAGATTCTGTGTCTCAAGCTTTAAACTCGTTTCCTAGGCAACCTAACCAGAATCAGCTCACAACGAGCACTTATTAACGAAGCTGCAAGTGAGCTGAATAATACAAAACTCCGCAGTTGGTATCTCTCATAAGCTTCATTTAAAATCAACATTCATCGGTAGCTCTCTTTCTTTCCTCCCTGATTTTCCTCGCCCGCGCTGTGTCAAAGGATTTTAAGGGTACTTAAATCCCTTAAGCGCGCACAAGTTACGAAAAAAAAATAAACTTGTGGTGACGGATGAGGCCTTTAAAAACATGCAGTTGCTTCCTTTAATTGCTTAACGTCACCTGGTACTGATGGCATATACCTAGTTGCGCTTCCAGCAGCTGGTAACTCTGAAGCAAATCAGTAGTAGTTATAATGCCGGTTTCAGCACACTTTTTTTTAGATCGGACCATTAAGTCGATTTTCTACAAATGGCCAAAAACCTTAATAAAAAATAACCTGATAAAATAATATAAGAATAATATTGGTTAAATTTCAAAAATTTACAAAACAAATATCGGCGAAGTTTTTTTATATCACAATGCAGTGGAGATTTTTAAGAATAAAATAGGCTAAATAGTCGAACCTGTTAGCAAAAAATATTAAAATTTAAAATAAGAAAAACAGCCAGAACATTTTTGTCTTATTTTGATGTTTACTGAATACTGTACAAATATATGATATGTATATTTAACTACCATGAATCTAAAAAAAAATTATTTAAGCTAACCAGTAAAATATGCCCCAGGTAATTTTTTACATCTTGCATCATTTGTTTCTTTTTCTATATCAATTACATGAAAACCAAATTTTTGATTCAAGCTTTCATTGCAATAATTTTTAAAGCTATCAAAATCTATGTCAGTTACATGATCATCAAAAATGTGTTTTAAGATAGTTTTATCTTGAGTGAATAAAATAATATAATTTACATTATCTCTAATCAGCTGCTTAGGAATCTTAGAATAAGTTTGACTTAAGTGGAAACAAGAAATATTATTATGTCTTCCATATGCAAAATAATTAGAAATTATATCTTGAAATTCAGTAGAAATGTCATCAAACTGAATGAGAACGAATTTCTTCCGGATTGGGGATTGAATCTAATGTTAAGCTCTGAAATGTTCTAGGTTCTAAGTCATATTTTTCACATATTTTATTAAATTTCCTAATAATATTTTCCAGAAATCTATATTTATCTTGATAAGAAGTTTTTGAGCAATTTATTACATCTGTGTGATGAATTTTCGTTACGAAGTTTAATAAAACATTAGCTTTTCCGCAATTGCTCGGACCGCAAATAATTATCCTTATTACATTAGGAAACAAATCATATAGCCTTCTGGCTCGTTTAAAAGTGTCAAAATTTTTAATAGTTAATTCAGAAATTTCATCTAAAATTTTAATTTTTATTGAACTTATTTCATAATATGAAAAAAATTATACTTGTGTATGTATTACTTGATTTGTGAATGGATTGTATGAGATGATATTCATCAGGAATTATTAGGCAATGAACTATCCAGTCAACTGGAAAAACATTACACCATTTAAAACCAACTTTTATGTCAATAACTGGCTCCTTTATTATTTCGTTTGTTTTGAAGCATCTATAATTATAACTGGATATTCCGTAAAAATTTTATTATAATTAATAATTGGTAAATTTTGACCATTTTGCCTATTATAGGAATTTTGAAAATCTGAAAAGATATTTAAAAGATCACATTTATTTTGATCAATAGATAATCCTAATTCAGAATTTGGATATTTAGTTGTACACTTGCGGTCATAAAAACCGCACCATATCAAAATGATTGAAAAATTGTTAATAACTAAGATAATAATCTTTATAATGAAATGAAATTTTTGTTGAGTACTCCGCAGTAGTTTATAAGTATTTCTATATAATTTCCATCTGTTTATTGAACGTTTGAAAAAAGATATTAGCAAAGAAAGAAAAACCAGTTAATTTTCCTATTTTTTAAAAATATTTTAATGCAGTCATTGGTTAACAATATCAAACGATACATTTTTTATGTATGTGTATATAAGATGTTTAGATATGCCACTTTTACCAAAAAATTGTCAATACCGAGTTGCTCCTCCTTTGGCGGTTATAACCGCTTTTATTCTAGAAGGCATCGAGTTTACTAGAAGTTCAGAAATATCCCTTGAAATTTCAGTATTCCATACATGTTCCAGAACTTCATTTAGCTTTTTTTTACTCTCTGGTTTACGTATGTTCAGCCACCTTATGTTTCATTACATGCCACAAGTGTTCGACTGGGTTTAAATCGGGCAAATTAGCTGGTCAATCTAGTCTGGTAATTCCGAGGTCATCAAACGTTGTCTTGAGCTGAAAATTATTGAAAGACTCTAGTTACTTGTCTGTTTATTATTTATAAAGTAGACATCTACAAGTTGATTTATAACACTTTACTTACGGATTTGGCGCGGTGGAAAGGTGCAGAACCATCTTGAAAAATGCACTTGTCAGTATACGGATGATGATGTTCAATTGCTGGTACCAAAAACTCCCTTACTACTTCTCCATACTTTTGAGCGTTCATAGTTCCATTAACAAAGTGCAAAGGGCCCAAAACGTAAAAAGAAAAACATCCCCAAACCATCTGGCTTTGAGGAAACTTCACTGTTTTGACTATGCACTCGTCCTTGAACCTTTCACCTGCTGACCGTCGTACGTATGGCAAATTGTCGGCACATAACAAATTAAATTTACTTTCATCGGACCATATCACACATCGCCATTCATCCTGCGACCAATCTTCGTACTTTTTTGTCCACGTCAAGCGAGTTTTTTCCATTTTTGTGGTTAGGAGAGGTTTTTTCGCTGGTCGTATTCCATAAAAACCTATCTCCCGTAGCCGTCGGCGTATGGTTTCGTGGCTTAGATCAACTTGCTGAAATTCACTCAGCTCTGCTCTTATACGGACAGCACTTTTAAAGCGATCTTTCATGCTAATTCGTTGTAATACATTGACCGTCTTCTGGTTTGTTTTACGTTTTCGTCCCGAGCCTTTTTTCCTTTCCAGTGGATCCAAATTTTTTTTTTCTTCATCAGTCGTAGGATAGTTGAATGACAGCATCCTATTTTAACCGCAATCTCACGATAGCCAAGCCCTTCTTCGACTAAAGTCAATATTTAAACTTTTTCGTCCCCAGTCAGTTGATGATATTTACCAGACATTTCACTTTTTTTTACTTGTCACCGTCACAAATCAATTCAAACTGATTTTTTTTTTGCACTGAATACGAGGCCGAACTCCGCGATGGGGAATACCCTTCATTAGTATGGGAGAAACCCTTACGATCTGATGTAATTAGGCATTTTTTGAGATCTCATTCGGTAGTGCGGTTTTTATGACCGCAAGTGTATTTAGATTCACTTGAACAGTTTCTAAATTACATAAATCAAATTTTCCATTATCATTTTGAATATTATGATTTCTATTTGTTAGGAAACTAATTAAAAAATATTTAGGTTTTGCACTATTGGAGAATTACTACTAGAAGTTTATTATTTTGTATTTAGAAAAGAACTTGGGTAAAAATATTTCCAATTTCTAAAACACATATTAAAATTAGTATTATTAGAAAATTGTTTTATTTATTTTATGTTCAACTTCAGCAGAAAATTTTACTTGCGGCAGTCTTCAAATTATTTCAGAAAAATTTATTTCAAAAGTATGATTATTGAGTGCAATCAGTAAACAATTTTATCTTCATTGGATGTAATAATTTTTGATTAAATCTAAAAATAAAATTTATAATCTTCGAAAAGACCCATTACAATATTCAAAGGAATACTATCAGAAAAATAGCCTTTATTGAATACAGCTCCTTTGTTAATTATTTGCCATCCAGGACTATTTAAAGCAAAACCATTAGAAAGGATGATAATCCTTTTAAAGTAGTTGTTATACCTGGATTATCAATTGAATCTATTGTATTTCAGTAGAATTAATTGAATAAGAAATTTTACTAAACAACTTTAATAACCCTCTAACAAGTAATATACTTATATGTGTAAATGTTTTTATATCTTGACAATTAATATCAATTGATATTGGTCTACAAGGCGTATTTATTTGAATTGTGTTTGCTTTTTATTCATTTACATACATATGATTTCATTTAATAAACATTTATATCTATGGGGTAGGCATGCAAGCCTACCCCATACAAATATCAACACATTTTTATTTTACGAATATATAATCTAATACTGTTTTTTTTTTAATTTCTACAATCAATTAACTCAGCGTCTTGATCGACCATTCGTATATCAATTTCTCTTATTTCTTGGGGTTTCATTAATTTTTTCACCGGGCTTATCATTGACAAAAAATCTTGTGTATAACATTTATTATTTTTTTTATTTTCATAATTACCAATGGTAATATTACATTTAACTCGAATAGAATTAACTTTCATAATATTTACTGGTAAATCTGATTCTATCAAATTATTGTATTTGGTGGAATGATTTGTTTACTAAATTCCAATTGAATTGTCTTTTGTGAAATAATATTCATATTGACTAAAAATTTCAACTTTAAGAGTAGTCATATTTGGGTTTATTAGAATTTTTAAATCTTTATCAATAAAATTGTTAAAGTCATCAATTTCATGAGAGCCAGTCGGAAAAATAATATCAATCATTTCTTTATTTTTTATGTAAGTCAAAACATTAATTTTTTTGTAATCAGGGTTTGGAATTGAATTATAAGTACTAAAATTAAACAAACTTATATCATAGTTCGCATTTCTATCTAATTTTATTAGTTCATCAAACTCACTTGAAGATTTTCGCCATATTTTTATATATTTAAAATTAATATATTTAAAAGAAATGAGTAGCTGATTTAGTATACAAACTGATATAATAAATATTCAAAATCAAATACCAAATGAAGTTAAACAAAATGCTAAAGTTATAAGTAGTACAAAATCTAAAATAACAGTAAACCCTATAAAATTTATAAAAACCATTGGATGTGCAGTAACTCTTGAAAATAATTGTTTTGCTGAAGCTGATGGTTTACTAGAATCTGTCCAGAATATCTTGATTGATTTTTATAATAAATTAAACATTAAACAAAAACAGAAATCTGCAAATTGGTTTACTTAGTTATTTGGTGTAGATACAACAGTAGAAAATATAACAAACGATTTCAAAAATATAACTAATGAAATATGTGAAACCCAAGCTCGAGTAAATAATAATATAGAAGTCAATGATATTATAACTAAAGATTGTACTGCACCAAAGGAGCACGTAGTGGATTTTAAATTTATAAATGCTGGAACAACTAAAGCACAATGTGCTGTTAAAATTTCTACTGATTTAGCAGTTGTAGCTAGTAATGATATATCCTATTCACAACCTCAAGGTGTAGATTGGTCTAAATTTACTTGGCCATTAAAATTAATTATTATTGTTTTAGCTAGAGCTTATATTATTGTAAAAATGCTATTTAAAAATAAATTATCACTGAAGAATCAAATAGATTTACAAAGAATAAAAAATAACGATTTTAATGGAATTAAAAAAAATTGATACATTTTTAAAAATTTTTCCTTTTAATCTATTAAAAATGTTAAACAAAGATGACATATACGAGTAAATTTTTGATCAATATTATTGTGAAAAAGAATTTTTCAAGTTTATTTGTTATTTTATTTTACGCAAATGAATCATAATAAGCAATAGTAGCACATTTATTTTTATAAGCAACCCAATGAGTCCCATTTCCTGAAAAATTATCTTAATTTATTATGCCAGATTCTTGTTCTCTAATTTTCTTAGGTAATTCATAAACACTTCTGAAATTAGAAATGTTGAATTTTTTAGCATATTTTTAAACCATAGTTACTCAGCCTTTTTATTGGGATTAATTCGATGAGATTTTTTTTTAAATAGACCTTCACCACGTTTTTTAAGAAATAACCCATTCCCATTTTTAGCATTTTTTTTCCATTGAATTCCATTTTCCGTTTAAGTAAAGAGTTTTAAAGCGTGCTCGTTTACTTGACTACCTGTTAAAACCCTCATTTCCTTACTTTGTTTCTTTAAAGTTCTCAGAAAGAATTAGGTTTGGGATTTGAATGCCTATTTCGAAAATTTACCAAACAAAAATGGTATAAAAGATTAGGAAAAAAAAATTCATCAGTTTAATTTTTTACGCTAAGGTTACAGTTGCTTAAAAGCGCTATTTGAAATGTCTGCACTTACAAATCAAGAATGCGCTGACATATTGGGCTGTCCAATGGAAGTTCAACTAGCGCGCGACAAAGATACCATGAACTTTATCCTAACCGACGACTTCCTAGTAAAGGAGTATTTGGAAATACGTATCGAAGGCTTCGAGAAACGGAATCAGTTACAAATACACGACCGAACGCGGGAGTTCCACAAGTAAGAAGGATTACGGCTGATGAAAGAATCAGCATCAGATGCTTAGCTTTGCAATTCAATGTTTCCAAACATAAAATTTCTTTATCCATACCAACTGTACAAGAACTGCTTCCCAATGATTTGGAAAAGAGACTTGAGTTTTCTCAAGTTGCTAGAGCGGAGCTTGGATGACAACGAGTTTATTATCAGAATTCTATGGACGGACAAATCTCAATTTACAAGAGATGGGATCATATATTTTCATAATCTTCATACGTGGGCTGCGGACAATCCACATACAAGGAGACATAAAACATTACAACACAAATTCAGCATCAATATGCGGGCAGGTGTACTTGGAAACAAGTTAATCGCCCCTTCCAACTACCACATAGGCTAAATTCTACAAATTATCTAGAGTTTTTGCGAAATGATTTACCATAACTATTGGAGGACATTCCACTGATTCAACTATTGATCATATTTTCAAGAGGATGGTGCTCTAGCCCACTTTTGCGTGAGGTTAAAAATTGGCTAGATGAAGGGTACGGTAACCGTTGTATAGGAAGAAATGGACCAGTGCACTGGCCTGCAAGATCTCCTGACCTTACAGTATTGGATTTTTTTCTATGCGGTAGAATGAAGAAACTTGTTTATTTAACCGAATTAGCAGCTTTAATTGAATTGGAAGAGCGTATTCTCGAAGCGTCATCAAAAGTGAGGCAGCAGTTAGCGTCAATAAGCATTGAAATCCAATAACGGGCTCTAGCATGCATACAAAACCAAGGAGGACACTTTGAGAACCTGTTATAATTGTTTACATAAAATAAAAATTATCTAAAACCACACAAAATCATTTTTTATTCACAGCCTTTGGAGCTTAGAGCAAAAAAAACTTTTTTTTTTTTAAGATTTCTTCTGCTGCAGGTTTTCCAAAGTATCATAAAATCTATGGGTTTTTGTGCAAACTTGATGATGATTTTTTGTTTATTATTATTCCTTTCATAAGAAAGAAAAATAGTAAGGCGTTATGTTAATTAGCATGGGCAATGAAAATGGAACAGGCTTAGAAATTGGATATCTAAAGACTCAAACAAGATATCAACTTTATTTAAACGCCGTTACAAAGGCTAGTATTTCTTCTAAAATCAAAGACCTACACGAAGTTTCTACCACTAGCACTAACAGAGTAATTCCCGTTAACATGGATCAGGGTACACCAAAGTAAGCCTTTTCTTAAATCCATGATAAATGCTGTCAATATTGGAGATAGACTTTTACTGTAGAACGATTTTTTTCATAAAATATACCCAGGAATCATTTCCCAAATTATTAGTCTAAGAGCCCGCAGTATAGATTTGGCAGTGAAGGATAACCAAAAAATATGTACATTCATAGGTAGTATTTATTAGTGTAATGCAAATAAGGCAGTCTGGCAGTCTTCACTGGCGGACGATGAAAATAACAGTATTTTTAAAATGCGAAATTATGCCCAAAAGGAATAGGGGAAATAACCATTCAATCTTTATTGAAAACGATAGAGCAGAATTTGCTTGCTATAGATTCATTTATGCCAGACGTTAGTCACGGACATACAGTGATGGCCAAAACTAAAGCACGAAATAATCTCGTTTGGAAAAACTAACGAGAATTCAAAACACGTATGATGATTTTTCTAATTTTTATTTTTTTCTAATCATACAATATTAGTTTTCAGTTCACAGCTAATAACATTATTATTACTCTTTAATTATTTAAAAAAATAAAAAAATAAAGCAAAACTGATTAAAAAAATATTTGGACAAAACTAAAGCACATGCACGCTGTCACTCGCCCCTGTTTAGTCACTCTTACCGCTTTCTTGCAATATAGAATAATACCTATTTTATGATTCTATTGTGTTTTAGGGCGTGCTTGACTCCAGATATAACGGAAATACCATGCGACAGCTATTACTTGCCAGAAAAAGACACGTTTTGTCAGTAGCTTGCCGTTCGTGCAACTGTGCGTTACAGTGAATTTGTCCGATTTTCGCTAAGTCGGAAGCAAGAAGTCCTCGAATGAACATTTGTGCCAGAACATTCAATTTTCTTTTTTCTTCGTAAAATAAGGTGTTACGTGTGCTTAACGTGTGAGAATTTTAGGGTTCGTTACAAGGACCGTTATTTTTCCTAGGTATTATTTACCATGCTGTCGGCAGCTCAAATTCGAACCCTCTTCCTTTACAAATTTAAAATGGGACAAAATGTGCCATTGGCAATGAAAAACATTAATGACGCACTTAAGGATGTAGCGGTAAACCAACGCACTATACTATGTTGGTTTGGAAAGTTCCGTTCGGGAGATTTTAGCTTCGAAAATGAACCACTTGGGAAGTAGGAAATGTTAATTGACGACTATGTTTTAAGAGTGCGAACCCAACGAATTCGGTGCGGAAGGTTGCACAAAGCATGGGAGTATCTCCAATGACAATAAGTCGACATGTTTCTCTCATAGGAAAGGTAAAGAAGCTCGATAAATGGGTACCCCATGAATTGAACGAATTTCAAAAACTACGCCGCTTGGAAATCTGCGCATCGCTTACATTAAGAAACCAAACTAAACAGATTCTGCACCGGATAATCACCAGTGATGAAAAGTGGAAACTTTATGACAATCGTAAAAGATCAGTGCAGTGGTTGGATGCAGATGAAAAACAAAAACACACCCCCAAGCCCGATCTTGACCGAAAAAAGGTTATGGTGACAATTTGGTGGATATCGAAAGGACCAATCCACTTTCCATTTCTTCAACCGGGAGAAACGTTAAACGCTATCAAATACTGTGAGGAAATCGACATATTGCATGCAAAATTGGCGGAAAAGCAACCTGGGTTGGTCAATAGGCACGGTCCGATCGTTTTGCATGACAATGCTAGACCCCATACCTCACAAGTAACGGTGCAAAAACTGTTGCAGTTGCGATTTGAAATTCTTCCGCATCCACCGTACTCTCCTGATATTTCCCCAACGCATTACCATCTTTTCTGCAATCTGGATTCATTTTGCCGGCAGAAGGTGTTCCGGAACCGAGCAGAGGTCATAAAAGCCTTTGAAGATTTCATTGCTTCTACTTCTACGAAAAAGGGATATTTGACTTTGTATCGCGTTGGAAAAGTGTCGTCATAGATGCCTACGGATCCTATTTTGATTGAATAAAAATTTACGGAAAAATAATATTGAATTTTGAATTTTTACTATAAAATCGGACATTCCATGCGGTACAACCCAACATTCTAAAGAAAATGGATATCAGAAATAAAGGTTCCCGAGAAGCTCATCGATCCCAATCTTTTCGCAAAGATCGGAGAAAGAAGAAAATACCGCCCAAAAATTGACATACTGACGAAAATCTTTCCGACGAGAATATTAGTTTCAGTGCCAAAAAATTGAAGATTGATCATGAGCACTAGAAGATCCAATTTTCTGACTGTGTTTTCTGTCTTATCGGAGTGAGTAAAATGTAAAAAGTGTGATAGTGATGTTCGATTCTCACTTGAGACTCGGTACGATAATTGTGGCGGATATTTTATGTACCTAAAACGCCATTTTATTTTTTGAAATTAAAATTCTGTACGGAGTAAGACTTAAAAATTTATTAAAGAAAGTTTTGTTTTCAAATGGGTTGTTTAGAACATAAAATATATGTACGTCACGAATAATATCGCCCAAAAAATCCACCTTGAACCCACAGAGAAAAAACAAAAAAAAGGTGCATTCACTGCAAGGTTGTTTGGACGAAATTCGAGCCATACTCGCATAGTCGTGAATAATTTCATAATTTTTTTGTTGCACTGAATTTTTGCTAAATAAACAAAACTGTACGATTTCAAAATATTGTCAAATAAGCAATTTGTATGTAAGTGATAGTCGTAATTTAAGTTATGCTAAGTAATCAATAAATTTGTGTGAATAGAATTAAGTTTGACGCAATAAAGCACTGATTTTTCAACACTAAGAAGAAGAAGTCATATTTAGTTATTCCCCCACCCGAGGTAAGATAGTTAAATATCATTCCCAAGGTAGGTACAAGCACCTAATATATCCACAACAAGATCAAGGTACATGCACCCTGATGATACCGCCGGTGCAAAAGAGTTCCGACGTTAACATTTGGTGACCCTCATAGAAGCGTTTACCAGCGCTTCAGACACTGGTAAAGTCCGTCGCGTTTTAACTCCGAACAATCAGTACCAACGAAACAGTTGTATCCGAGTCGAAATATCGTGGATTAACAAAAACATGGATATCGATCAACTGACTGAGAACCAAAATCTCAACATCAATGAGCTCTATCGACTCCTTGAGAACTCTAAGAAGGATTCCGCGGCAAGAAAGACCAAGGAAGGTGACTACGTAGGAAGACTTCGTCAATTAGAGGCAGCCTGGGACATCATTGAAGAAACGGATACCAAGATCAGGGCGAAATTGCCCCATGATTATCAGTATTTCACCCAAGGCTTGTACGATGCGGTCCGTGAGAACTACGAGAAGTTCAGGACCCATTTCGAGGAAAGGATTGAGGCACAACGCAAACTAAATCCTGAAACAACGGAGCCAAAATTGTCCACCGAGGACAAACAAGCAGCAAGTCTCAACACTAGTTCTGAAGAGTGGAGCAGAATATTGAGACGCCATCAAGGTATAGTTGCCTCAGTGCGTAATCTCTTACATGATACAGACGAGGCAACCAAAGCAGAGGTGCATCAATCAAAACAGTACTGGGAGCACAAGCTGAAAACTGTGAAGCATGGCGAGTCCCAACTTCAACAATCTCATCTCAATATTTGTGAACTAAGCGACGACCCAGTCGCCAACGGATACAGCGAAAAGCAAAATTTTGATTTAGAACGTCAAATCGAGCAACTTATTATCGATATAATGACCAGATTACAAGGTACTCATGACGGTTCTTCCAGTTCAGACCAAAGACCAATGGTAGCAACAAATAGCATGGTATCGCTACCCAAGTTGACTCTGCCAAAATTTGACGGCGATTACTTGAAGTGGCAACAATTCCACGACCTCTTCGTACAAATGGTGCATCAGCAATCGATGGCGGATTGTCAAAAGATGTGATTCCTCAAGACCAATCTAGTGGGAGAACCTGAGAAGCTAATATTGTAACAGTTTGGAAAATGCTCAAGGAACGATATGAAAACCCAAGACTACTGGTGGCAGGATTAATCAACAAGTTAATGGCACAATCAACGCATAATACGGACAAGCCATCTGCGATCAGCGTAAGAAACTTACATGACACTACGCAGGAGTACTTGATGGGGCTAGAAAATATTGACGTCGACACATCGAATTGGGATCCGCTATTGCGTATTCAAAGATACCCACACATTGTATGTATCCAGTCCAAGAAACTTGCAGACAATCAAGGACTTTTTGAAGTTCCTCGAAAATCGATTCCAATCGTTGGAATCTTTGGGAAATAAGGGACGAAGCATTGAGGATCCAAGGCGATCAAACACAGCAAAATGTTCAGCAATCGCAAGTTTAGATACTACGTGCCCAGTGTGCAAGGCACAAGGTTTTCTCCAAATGAAGCCTAATCAGCGTTTAAATATCTTAAAGGATAATGATCGATGCATAAACTGCCTCAAATCAGGCCATCAAGCAGCAAAATGTTCTCGGTGAGGATGCACCAGGGGCTCGAAAAAACATAATACGTTAGTTCATTTCGACATGCCAGCAGCAAGGGCTACACCCACACAAGACCTTCAAGAACATGAAACATCATCTACGGTCAAAAAAAAAAGCTTTTCCAGTCTCTCTATCAACAGCCTTAAATCAACAGAAGGGCTACGGTTTTTTGGGGACAGTAATGGTAAAACTAGTAGCAAACAACGGAAATTCCAGTGAGGTCAGAGCGCTTCTAGATTCAGGCTCGCAGGTCAATCTCATTACGGAACGCGTGGTAAAAAGACTAGGGATTCCGAATAAATATGATTCATCGAATATCTAAGGAATTGGTAATGCAATCCAAAAAACACAGAAGAGAGTAAACGTGCAACTGAAATCAACAATAAATGACTTCACAACAAGATTAGAAGCAGTGGTTCTTAACAAAATATTGTCGCCACAACCCACCAAGTCAGTTGATATCTCCAACTGGACTATACCGAAAAACATCAAATTAGCCGATCCAACATTTAATACATCGAGCCAAATAGGAGCAGAGTTATTTTACGATTGTCTTTCAGTAGGCCAAATCAAAACAGCAGAGAACATGCCTGTTCTTCAACATACCATTTTCGGGTGGATAGTCACAGGACGGATGGGACAATCATCCACATTGTCACTTTTATGCGGCATTTGCACAGAAGACGAAGGCCTCAATAACGCTCTTGAGAAGTTTTGGACACTCGAAGAACCTGAAGGTCAAAAAAGGCAAATTACGGCGGCCGAGAAGAAATGTGAGGAGCACTTTAACGCAACAGTACGTCATAACAGCAGCGGACGATTCGTAGTGAGACTTCCATTCACCGAGAATCCGGCTCAACTAGGCGACTCAAGAAGCATTGCATTGCGAAGGCTTTACTCTCTAGAAAGAAGGTTGGCCAAAAATCACGAACTCCAACAACAATACCAGAAATTTATGGATGAGTACATAAAATTAGGGCACATGGCGGAAGTAGAGCAATCATCCATTCCGCAACATCATTATTTTCTACCTCATCACTGCATTCAAAAACCTGATAGCAGTACCACCAAGTTACGGGTTGTGTTCGACGCATCATGCAAAACCTCAACAAACTTATCATTGAATGTCATATTGCATACAGGCCGGATTATCCAAGACGATCTGATCTGTTCACTATCTTGCTTTGTTTTCGGTTGCCATGATTCGTATTCACAGCCGATATTCAACAAATGTACAGACAGGTACTGGTACATGAAGACGATCGACGATATCAACTTATTTAATGGAGACGTGATTCTTCAGAACCCATAAGGCAGTATCAGTTAAATACAATAACCTATGGCACATCGTCTGCTCCGTACCTTGCTATTAAGTGCCTTCAAACGCTAGCACAGTCTTCCACAACGCAGTAAGGTATTACAGCGGAATTTTTATGTGGATGATGTAATGACAGGTTCTAATAGTTTAACCACGGCACTAGAGATGCAAAGACAGCTGATTTTGATGTCATAAATAAAACTGGGTTTAAACTTCAAAAATGGTGCGCCAACCATCCACAACTGCTTCAAAGGTTCACACCCGAAGAAAAGGAGGTGCAATTGGACTTCAAGGCAGTTGCAGAATAGGAAATAAAGACACTAAAGAATAGTTTCTTCAGAAATAGCCCACTTGGTATTGTGGCCCCAGTGCTTATTACAGCAAAAATATTTCTTCAACAATTATGGAAACTCAAACTGGATTGGGACCAAGCATCGCCACAGGAATTACATTGTAGATGGTTGAAATTCCGCCAGAATCTTAGTATACTAAATCATATTTCAATTCCAAGGCACATGTTCGCAAAGGAATGTGCAAAGACTATCCAACTTCATGTATTCGCTGATTCCTCCGAAAAGGCCTACGGAGCCGCCATGTACGTTCGATGCAGAACTAGTGAGGGAACCGCTATAGTGCGTCTATTGTGTGCTAAGTCCCGGGTAGCCCCACTCGACAAGGAGAAATAAAAACAACCAACCATCCCACGACCAGAATTATGCGCCGCCAAGCTAGCAGCAGACCTTGCAAAAAGGATAAAGGAGAATATCGAATATGAGGATGTTCCATCATACTTTTGGAGCGATTCAGAAATAGTGTTAGCCTGGATAAACTCAGCTGCGGGGTCCTTTCCCCCATTCATTGCTAACAGAGTATCAGCCACCCAAGCTACTACAGAACCGCGACACGTTAAGTCCAAGGAGAAACCGGCCAATTTGCTCACACGAGGAGTTCCTCCAGAAAGGTTAAAAGAATCAACCTTCTGGTTCTACGGCCCTTTGTTCCTACACGCGCAAGAATCCAATTGGCCACCACCCTACCTAAAACAATTAGAGAAGGGAAAGGACCAGGCCGCAGTAGTAACCGCTACCAACGACAAGGAACCCATCCATTTCATTGATATAATTGCGCACAAGAACTCACTTAAAAGGCTACAACGAATTACAGCTTACATTATTCGGTTTATTAACGTCAGTGGCAAACGAAACACCAAACAACTTGATGATGGATCGCTCTCTAGTCAAGAGCTGGCAAACGCCATGCACATCATAGTCAGTCATATGCAAACAGAATCACTCAAAAATGACATTGCTCACGTACAACGATATGGAGAATGCAGCAATAACAGCACTATAAGGAGTTTGACTCCCTTTTTGGACGTTAAGGGGATTCTACGCGTGGGAGGGAGACTTGAGTCATTGTCCCTCACATACGACGCAAAACATCCTATAATTCTGCCTTACGAGCATCCCTTCACTATGATGATCATGACAAACATTCACAACGAAAACAAACATGTTGGACCACAAACGCTTTTAGCCATAACAAGACAGTGTTTTTGGCCAATAAAGGGAAAAATAATTGCAAGATCTACAGTCCAGCAGTGATGTGCAAGAGCCAACCCAAAATTGGCCTCCCAATTAATGGGAAACCTGCCAAATACAAGGGTACAACCAGCTCGGCCATTCATTAATTCAGGAGTGGATTTCTGCGGACCAATTTGGATACACTACCGAGGCAGAGGAAGTCGACCGCAGAAAGGGCAATATTTTGTTGTTTTACTACCAAGGCAGTCCACCTGGAAGTGGTAAGCGCCTTATCAACAGAGGCCTTTATCGGTGCCTTAAAACGGTTTATGGGACGGCGAGGTCATGTTCAAAACCTGTTCTGCGATAATGCAACTAATTTCGTAGGAGCCAAGAATCAACTTCAGGAATTGACCAACACAATATATACCACTCAAGGAAGGAACTCCATCATCTCAATGTGCAGTAGAAAAGGTATCGATTTCCACTTCATATCTCCCAGATCCCCGTATTTCGGCGGATTATGGGAAGCTGCAGTCAAGTCAGGAAAACACTATTACGGCGTAGCATTGCATCGGCAGCTCTTAATTACGAAGAATTTGAAACATTAGTGATTGAGATAGAGGTAATACTCAATTGACGGGGCTGTCATCTGACCCAAATGGTCTAACGGCACTAACCCCTGGACATTTTTAAATCGGTGAACCTTTGACAGCACCTGTGGACCCATTAGCTGAAACTACAAAGGTTAAATTACTCACTCGGTGGAAATTGGTCACGCATCTCAAAAACGAGTTCTGGCAGAGGTGGTCAAGAGACCATGGCGCCATTGTTATCATGAAAGAAGATGACACACCACCGATGAAATGGGCTCTAGGGCGCATAATTAAAACTCATATTGGAGAAGACGGCCGGGTTCGAGTAGCAGATGTAAAAACAGCGACCGGTGTATTTCACAGAGCTATACAAAGGCTGGCTCCTCTACCAATCGAAAACTGCACAAACCAGACAACAGGAGGCACGTCAATATAACGAACAACCAAAGCGAACAGCAACTCATTTGAACTAGGAAAGTAACACCGATTTTAAAAATGACGATCAATTACCGCCAAAGAATAGTGTCGTTTCTACTAGTATGTTTGCGTCTACCTTTCGCAAACAGTCACCCAGTAGAAATCAGCCCCTTTCCATCTCAACTCGGTCTCCAATTTGATTCCATGGGAACAGCAATGTTGGCATCAAACGACTGGAACCTACTGGTGTACTTCGACTAGGAGGCATATTGGACTGAGTATACAGAAGTCGTCAAGGAAATAGGATCATTAAAACTGTTATGTGAGAAGATAACTTACAAGATTTCTTGTCAATCCATACTCAGTCAGCTCATGCACTTGGAAGAAGGCCTGAGAATGGGAAATGAATATTTTGAAATCAACGCTCCTAGTTCTCGGCAGAAGCGAGGAGCCTTTAACATTATTGGAACTGTGGCTAATTCGTTGTTTGGAGTTCTAGATGATGAATATACCATTAAGATGTCGGACGCTATTGGAAGTATCAAAGAAAATGAAGAGCATTTGCTGCGACTGTTGAAGAACTAAACATCTATAGTTGACTCAACTTTAAACATAATAAACAAAGATCAGTTGGCGGTTATGGAAAAATTTAGAGCTCTGAACGATCGTATGAATGAAATAGTCGATTATTCTAACCAAGAGCAACTCATCAATACTACTTTGGGTGTTTCTATCGAATTAACACTGATCATCTCAAATATACAAAGGATTCAACAAGCTTTGGTTAATGTTTTAACTAACACTAATCAGGGCAAAAAAAAACCCAATGCTTCTTTCACCGCAGCAGTTAAACAGGGAGATCTCATTTATAAAAGGTCATGTCCCTGTCGCACTTCGCCTACCCATAGACTCTTTAGATTCAGTTCAACTGTTCAAATTAATGTCCATAGAGAGCACGATGGTCAACAACCACATCATTTTCCATCTTAAATTTCCTCTAGTCAATAGAGAAATACTGGAAATATTCAAGATTATACCCGTACCGATAGTGGACAACAACAAGTTCATTGTGATCAAACCAGATGCCCCATATCTAATCATAAGTCAACACCGCGACCAATATTACCCCCATAACAGAGCAAGACCTGGCCTGCTGTTTAGTAACATGCTACATTTCTGTGTGAACAAACAAGGCCGTTGTACCACAAGGGAGCAACTTTAAGCGCATTATTAAACAACATGCCGTTATCCAAGCAATGCAAGATCGAGACCTTGGATGAAATTCAAACCTGGATTCGGCTCACAAACTCCAACGAATGGATTTACGCAATTAAAACTAAGACCACCATCAACGCGGTATGTGACAGTAACATTTCATCAATGAAGCTTGAATGTTCAGGACGCTTAAAAATTGAGCCAAACTGTGTTATCAAACAAGATCTATTGACGCTGCGTGGACATCAGAGTTACCAAAGCAATACAAAGCTTTCATACACCAAACTAGGCAATCTGACGGATATACCAATCTCAACCAAGCAGATTTTAAGTATCCGGGATCCAATGATAAATCTACCTCCATCAAAAGAGCCCGAAATGCTAAGAAAACAATCGAAGGATCTAATTCAAGCTGAGCTCCCAAACAAAATTGACAATCACAACATTCATCAATATTCTGTTGCATATATAGGACTGGCCCTGGCCCTATTAACCATTTGTCTTTCGGCATATAGACGAGAAACATCAAACAAGCAAACGAACCTTGACGACTCCCATCCACCAGAACCAGCACCAAGAAGACACAGAAGCTTAAGCTTACCCTCTACGGAAAGGTGTTGAATGTTATCATTCAACGGGAGGAGAATATTTAGAACATAAAGTATAGGTACGCCACGAACAATGTCGCCCAAATAATCCACCTTGAACCCACAGAGAAAAAACAAAAAAAAGTGCATTCACTGCAAGGTTGTTTGGACGAAATTCGAGCCATACTCGCACAGTCGTGAATAATTTCATAATTTTTTTGTTGCACTGAATTTTTGCTAAATAAACAAAACTGTACGATTTCAAAATATTGCCAAATAAGCAATTTGTATGTAAGTGATAGTCGTAATTTAAGTTATGCTAAGTAATCAATAAATTTGTATAAATAGAATTAAGTTTGAAGCAATAAAGCACTGATTTTTCAACACTAAGAAGAAGAAGTCATATTTAGTTATTCTCCCACCCGAGGTAAGATAGCTAAATATCATTCCCAAGTATATTGAAATATTGGTACAAGCACCTAATATATCCACAACAAGATCAAGGTACATGCACCCTGATCATACCGCCGGAGCAAAAGAGTTCCGATGTTAACATACGTATTCGGTTAAAATATTGAGAAAAGATACGTGAGTTTTGAAATAATTGCTTGTGAGGTGTTTCGATGACTTAGTTTAAATAGAATCGTGCTTTAATAAATATAAACAAATCCCTTGTGAAACACGAAGAAATTGTTTTTGTTTTTATTTTTTTTAATCAACATTAAGTCCATAGTGAATAATATAAAGTGTTTATTTATTGTAATATATTGTTAAACAAGTCAATAAAGACGCATTGTCTTATACAAATTAGAATTTTCATAGATGGAATCTTATTAATATTATAGCAATATTATTTCAAGGGGAATATTGCAGTTGGTGAAAGTGAAAAGTTGGTGGAAATTGGCTTGGCTCTTAAGTTTCTATTGAAACAGGATCAAGCACAAGAGAGTACTTGCAACTAGCTCACAGCATTCTTTCACTTCCACCAAGCGGAATAGTCCTTTTGAAATATTCTGCTAGGAGTACATGCATATATATGCAGGATTCTATTTGTGCGAATTTCCAGGCGCATTTCACTATCTCTATTTGATGTGTTTAACCATATATTAAAAGAAAAAACAACACTATATTACACAGTTTTCACTAAACATTTAATGGAAAAATAACAACACAACCATTTTTTCGCATTTCAGAAGTGCTTTGTTTATATTAACTAAGCCATCTAAACACTTCACAAGCACTTATTTTGAAACTCACGCATTTTTTCTCGACATTTTAACTTTACATTTATCCGATAAAAATAAATACATCAACAAATTTATTTATTTTATACCATACTGAAATTAAAATTTACATATGAATCTGCTCCCGGCAACGAGCTGTCAAAAATCAATATAGGAGTGTAGGTAAAAACAGTGGCATTTCAGCAGCGCTGAAAGTACTTTACCAGGTGTCAATAGAAAGCAATCGAGGACTCGGTTTCAAAATTGTAGTTTCGTGTTCATCGTGCAAACCGACTTTCATTCCTCCGTGCCCGTACATTCACACAGCTTACGAAATAAATACACGATTTTTTTTTGTTATGCGCTTATTGGGGATTAGTTTGCGTGGAGCGATTAAATTGTTTGGACTCCGATTCAAAAAACGACGTATGATATGATAATTAATAATATTCACTCTGCTGCTTCAAGTATTGTTAAATTGGTGTTAAAACAATCTGTGAAAGAACAACAACAAAATTCGTTGTATGGAGTTGCGGGTCTCATTGGTCAGTTTACAGGAAAAGTCATTGATTTTTTTTGTAAACTCTTCTTATTGTGCTGAATGTAATTATTGGAATAAACACAAAAATACCGAGCAATATGAGGAATGGAAATCTAGTCATGATGAAAATTATCAGATTAATCATGACGGATCGGCATGCAAAATGAAAGTAGACGCTATACTCGTATAAGAACTATTTTCAAAATCAGTCGAAAAGCATGCAGTTGTGTATATTAATTACGTCGGGGATGGCGACTCTAAAACATACACTGGATTAATGAATGCGAAACCTATATACACGTTCAAACGCGAATGGCAACCTGCCTTCGCGAATGCAAGAAAAGAAATCCTGGAATAAACTGAGCATTTACTATGGCCTAGCTATTCGCAGAAACTGTAACTCCAAGAATGACATGGAAGAAGTGGTATGGGCAACATTCTACCCTTACGGCTCAGCAGACAGCAACCCTCAACCATCATTTCTGCCCCGAATCTTGGTGCAAGTGTCAACAAGCGAAAGCTAAAAGAGAACTGAAAAATTTCCGTCACGATTATTCAGCATTGCCAAGAATACTGTTAGATGTCATCGAACCAATATTCGAAGACCTCAACAATGACTCACTGTGTTGACGGATATACCCAAAACACCAATGAAAGCTTCAACCAACTTATTTGCTCCAAAAAGGATAAACAGCAGTGCGAAAATCGTTAACATTGCTGTATTTCTTGCAACATGCACGTTCAACAATGGTGTCACCTCATTGTTGGAAGTCATGAACGTGTTAGGAATATCGGCCGTAGAAGCCATACACTATGGGGCTAGTATCGATGATTCCACATAAGTTGACAAATTTCATAATATATTCATTCCCAAATTTTCGAACGCGTTTTTCTCAAAACCACGTTTTTCAAATCGGTACCCGAAATTTCTCGAAAACTAATGAACCGATTGCCATGAATTTTGTGGTTATTCTATACATTATCTAGTATTTGTTTTTTTTTTCGTTACTTAGTTTTTATTTTATAGGCAAAATAATAACTAACTTTTGGTCCAAAAAACCTTTTTTTTTTTTTAGATGATTGTTGAAGAAACGCCAGTGGGTAACGTTTACGCAGATTGTATATTTTTAATATTTTTAAATAAAAAAAATTAAACATATTTTTGAATGTGCATATTTTAGAAATTTCAAACATGTTATGTAGTTTTCCTTAAAAAAAATACACAAAAATGGCCTTTTTTCCGGTTAGGTGTGTATCTCCTCTTAAATGGATCTGACCGAATTCGGATGGTAAGGAGGCCAAAGGGTGAACGATCAAATCCTCGTTTCACAAAGACCACAATTAAGCACGGTGGAGCCAATATTATTGTCTGGGGATATTTTTCCAGTCAAGGAGTCGGGTCAATCCACAAGATTAATGGAATAGTGATCGTTTCATGTACCGGGAAATTCTTCAAAATGTCATGCTTCCTCATGCCGTAGAGAATATGCCGTTGCGATGGATATCACCTTGATCAAAAAGTTCCCGGGGGACACCACCGTGTGGCGTTCCCATTGTTCCGATTTGAATTCGGTTTTTTTCTTTTGTTAGGATGGTAAATTTATTGTAGACATTCCTTCTAAATCTTAGCGTCATAGCTTGACTTTTACAAAAGTTACGTAGCCAAGAGTACATCTATCACTGTGTGTTGGCGATTTTTTACTATTTTAGAAATGGATTTAAATTTGCAACAACGAACTTGTATTCAATTTTGCGTAAAAAACGGATTTAATAGTGCGCGAACGTTGGAAATGTTGGAAAAGTGTTTCGGCAACGATTCTCTAAACAAAACGGTCGTTTACCAGTGGCACGAGCGGTTCAAAAGTGGTGGTGAGTCAATCGAAGATGAACGTAGTGGCAGTCCATGATATCGAAAACCGACGAAAACATTAATTTTACTTCATCAATGTGAAATGTTGGTCAATAACCGCAAATTAACCATCAGAGAGATAGCGGAGGACTTGAACATTGCCTATGGATCCGTCCAAGACATTTTGGTTAGCGATTTGGGTTTCTGTCAAAAGGCCAGACAATAAACAAAGAGCAAAGCAATTCGCCGAAAGAGACCAGAATTGTGGGCAGAAAACTCGTGGATTTTGCACCATGATAACGCACCGTCGCACAGTGCAGTAAACGATTTTAATCGTTGAATAATGAAAAAAAAACACTTTTTCCACTTTAGAGAGAACAAGTCTCTTTATTGAAGTCAAACTTAAATCTAACAATAATTTGTTCTTATCATCTATTTATAACTTTATTGTAATTGCTGACCTTGCAATTGTGTGGGAAAGTATTCCAGACGGAATACGAATCCCATTCAAATGCATCTAAACAAGTATTCAATTACCGAAGGTTTTTGGATAAGCGCGCGTGCTGACCTAGCAACATGAAATATGATGCATGTAGGATTGAATAGGCGCGTGTGCTGCATCAGCAGGAGTTGGTGTGATAACTCCTCCCTCCTTAAAATCCGCGTCTCGCGGGTCAATGTTACGGTTAATAGGTTGAGGGAAAAAGTCATTGATCTTTGGTAATTGAACTTGAATAGGCTTATTCACATTTCTTAATTTATATTTATATATGAGTAGACAAAAACTGACAATTAGTAATAGATATATAATTGAATCGGTAATACTTCTAAATTTATCTAGTTTTTTAACATTTCTTAGGAGTAAATCATGCAAAAATTCAAGGTCCAATTTTACATCTTTAATGGTTATGTTTGATTGAATTATTGGGGGCAAAACTTGGAAGGTTCTTATTTCCTGGTCGGTGTACTCGTTGTCGTTAATAGATATGGTCTCGTTGTTAAACTGTACTAGGAATGTTCCGCTTAGTAGCTTGGTTTCGTCACGGTGTCGGAGGGTTCCATTGAAATTTGTTAGAAAAACTGTGTTTCCGGTTAGGAGTTCAATAACAGGTTTCTTATAGATCTGGTTGTCGCAGTCCGCGTTTTTTCCTCTCATTACTCGACTAACACAGTGATCTGAGGAGAGTGCCTGAAGCTGGTTTTCGTTACAGATTATAGCGCTATTAATTTTTGAGCACAACCCCTTAACTCCAAATATTTCATCATGCGAGACAAATAGTTCGTTGACATCCAGGTGTATTCTCTTGTTGTTTCTGACAGTAGATCGGATCAGCACATGATTAAATTCCCTTGGTCCAGTTTTGGGTAAAGACATGACGTACAGCAAAAGTGATCCTTTTTGCAGCATTATGGGTTCCGCGTATTCTATAGCCTCTATCTCATTGTCATGCGGGAGAGTTTCTATCTGCGAAAGCACATCCAGAATTTCCTCTTTATTTAGAAGGTTGGTGTTAATGATCGCTTTCTTTGCCAAGTGCATTGCCGAGATAACTTCACTGAGTTCTTCTTTTATTAGGCCGAGCTTGTTAAAAAGCATCTGTTCGTACTTATCAATGCTGGAATTGCCTAGTCTTTTAGCAATCCTGTTGTAGCCATCCAATATCTCTCTAGTAATCGTTGTTAAGCGTTCATTAATCTTGAACTGGTTGTTGTTGTTATCTATTATGGCATTTTGGTTTTTTAATAATTCATCCCAGTCTGTCGCATCGGGGGTGCCGGCTATCCATTTCCAGGCCGACCCAATCCAATTAATGGATCTTCGGTTTCTAGTGTTCTTATAACGCAGCCTGACTAATAATTGGTCAATGTATTCGAGCTGATGGATCAGTTGTGGACGTAAAATACTGGCCTTATCGATTTGATCCGTTATCATGGGAGTGAGGTTGCTGACTATATCTTCGTAGGTTGTCAGATTAATAATGTGCACCATTCTGAAGGTTCGACTGGTTATCTTGCCATTCCCCAACTTTAATGTCACTATAGGTGTATTGTATTCATATATGTTGACTGTTCCGAGCACCATACGTTGCATCATCCTGAAATTAAACAAAGTTTTTATTGAGAAGTATTTTTAATTTCTGATTTGTGGATCTTTTTTCCAGATTCGGTTACTACCGTAACCTTGTTGTCCTTAAGCACCTTTTCTTTTGTGTACAAGGGCTTTTGTTTACCAACGCGGTGTTTAACTGCTGCATAAATAGTTACTCCTGGTTCGTACTTTTTTGGAATGTGTCTTTTACGGTTCTCTCTGCTATTTTTCCTTCTTTGATTTCTTTTAATAAGTTCGGCAAGATCTTCGTTAACCTTTGCTTGGAAATCAACAAGGTTTTGATAGTTGATCCGTTGGCTCCTTCCGAAGAAAATATCACTGGGCTTCTTTTGTATCACTGAGTGAATAGTGTTATTATAGCGATCCACTCCAATTTCTATGATTTCTTTCATCGTAAGATCAGGATACTCTTTCCGCAGACACCTAGATATTTCCAGAATTGTAAAATGGATTCTTTCCACCGTCCCTTTTACTTCACTTTTTTGGGATGGGGTCAAATAGATTCTAATGCCAAGGGATTTGATATAATTTGAAATTATGGGGCTTAAAAAGCTGCCTTCGTTGTCTGTTACAATAACTTGGGGCACGGAAAAATAGTGCAGAATTTTAATTATTTTTTTTCCTTAAGTAAAGAGCCGATTTCTCTTTTATGTGGAAGAATTTTGTGAACTTCGAGAACTTATCTACGCAGGTTATAAACTTTTCCCGGTCAAGCTCGAAGATATCCATATGTAGAATCTCCGTGGGAAAGGTGGGATTGGGAGTTTCCTGGAGCTCAGGTTTCAAAGGATGTCTATCATACTTACTAGTTTTGCATATCTCGCAGGCCCTTGCGACCTGTTTCACGACCTTATTCATTTTTGGGAAATAATATTTTTCCAGGATTTGTTCCTTGTTTTCCCGTTCGTTGCGATGCGCCCTGTTATGTTCTTCTTGAATAACCTTCATTTTATTCTCTTCATTACGTAGGTCTTCTACTATTCTCTGGGTTATACGGATTTTGAATTTGCTGAAGTTTTCCTTATATACTTCATTCAGGAGGGGGATATGGAGTTCTGGTATTTTTATGCCATTGATAATATTAGGATTGAACTTATCCTTGAGAGTCCTTGACAAATTTTCTTTCGTGATATTCTGGAGCCGAATGTAGTGTCTATGGAAAGTCGGATGCGGTTCTTCATGGGCAAATAACTCTCGTCCTTGAGAGATGACTAACTGGTTCCTAAAAACGTTTAACGACACATCGCGGTGAGGAATCAAGTCTGTGCTGTCTTCTTCAGCACTGTGTATGGTTTGTGAATCTGACGTTAAGGTGTTGGCTTCTGTTTTTAATCGGGATAAGGCATCTGCCACTAAATTTGTTTTTCCAGGCCTATATATGAGTTCATTGTTGTACTCTTCAATCCTGGCCTTCCATCGTTTTAGTTTGGAGTTGTTATTGCGGTTGCTTAAGGTGAAGATAAGCGGTTGGTGATCAGTCAGAATTTTTATTTTACTCGCACCGTATAAATAATTCCTTAGATTGTCGAGTGCCCAAACAATCGCCAGCATTTCTCTCTCGTTGGTGGCATAGTTCTCTTCTGCCTTACTTAGCGATCGATAAATATACGTTATCGGCCTGTCTTTACCCAGCTCTCACTGTGAGAGAACGGCTCCAATGGCTATGTTCGACGCATCCGTGGTAAGGATGAAGGGCTTTTCGAAGTCTGGAAATGTTAAGATTTCTGATGACATCAGCAGTTCTTTAAGGTTATTAAATGCCTTTAATTCTGCAGATTCCAATTTGATTTTTATTTTCCTCGATTGACTGGCCTTGACTTGAGCTCTTTCCCCTCTCGTAAGGTTTGTTAAAGGCTTTGCTATTCTCGCAAAGTCTTTTATAAACCGTCTATAATACGAGGTGAGGCCCAAGAATCCCTTGAGTTCCTTTAGGTTCTCAGGTGGCTTTATTTTCCGAATCGTATCTACCTTCTTTGCGTCTGGTCTTATACCCTTTATTGTAACGAGATACCCTAAAAATTCCGTGTCCTGTTTCAAAAACTGTGTCTTGTTGAGGTTCACCTTAAGATTCGCTCTCTCCAATGCGGTTAAGATAGTTTCTATGTTTTCTAGATGTTCTTTTTCGCTTCTACCGAATATGATGATGTCATCAATGTATTTTCCCTATATATGCCTTTAATACATCATCTATTGTCCTCTGGAAAATGGACGGGGCGTTCTTCAGACCGAAGGGAAGCCTTGTATATTCAAATTTTCCGTTCATTGTCGAGAACGCTGTTTTGGGAATGTCTGTCTCCTTCATTTTAATTTGATGGAATCCTGACGTAAGATCCAAGGTTGTGAAGAATTGAGATTTTCCTAGGCTGGCTATTGTATTGTTGATATCGGGTATGGGGTATGTGTCAGAAATAGTCACGGCGTTAAGTCTTTTGAAGTCTATTACAAGTCGATATGTTTTTCCCCCTGTGCCATCCGATTTTTTCGGCACTATCCACAGTGGGGAATTATATGGACTATTCGAGGGTCGTATAATTCCGTCCTCTAAAAGCTTCTGTATCTGGGTGTCGACTTCCTGCCTTAGATGTACCGGGTAGGGATACGATTTAGTATATCTAGGTTCCTCCGTTGTAATTCTTATCTCTGCTCTAATGTTGGTGTCGATTAATTGTTCGTCGCTTATTTGTCCGAAGACTCCCTGGTGTCTGTTAATAATGTCTTGAAGATGTTGCTTTGTTTCCATGGCAAGATGGTTATGTTTTAACCCTATATTGTTTACCTGGGCTGACTTTTTCTCCTCCAGCGGTATCTTTATTCCTGGTTTTATTATTAAGACGTTGTTCTTTCTGTCTATGATGGCTTCCATCTGCTTGAGGGTGTCATCACCAATGATACCGTCAAATGTTCTAAGTCCTGGAAGAACGAAAAAGTCTATGACAGTTTTATTTCCGACACTTTCAAAAAACTTCCCGCTAATTTTTTGTCGATACGGATTTCGCCTCCGGCTGATTGGATGGTAAAGGGTGTTTGAGCCAAACGTGCGTTGGTCGCTAGTTCTGGTTTCACAAAGTTTTTATTTGCGCCCGTATCTACCAGAAACTTTAGGGTGCGACCGGCTTTAGTGACATACCTTACGTATGGTATGCTAGACAGGCGTCTATCATAAAATTTAATTCAGTAGGCTCCGTCTCTGGTTCCTCTGGTTGAGGTTCATGGTGATCTTCCTGGGTAAGCTCTTGCTCTAGGTTTTCGAGATATTCTTCTTCTTCCTGAGTTTGAATATTAAACAACCTTTGCTTTTTCTGAGGATGGTAATTATCTGAGTTGTTTCGGGATTGTTCGTTATGCATCTGTTGATAATGACCGAGCTGCGCCGGTATAGCAGGTCTGTTCATATAGTTAGCTTGTCGAGTCTGGACAGAAGTTTCCATAGGAACTGGGGGTTTAGGCTGAGTCGGTCTTGGAGGAGGAATATCGGTCCTTTTCGGCCTCGGTTGTTGGGGTTGGTTCGTGCGATGTTGGTTGTGATGGATGTTGTAGGCCATGTTCCTTTGTTGTGGCCTGAGGAGGTGGTGGATGGTATGCTAGTTTGGATTGTCCATTTCTGGTTCGGGATAGGATCTGGTTTACGGGAGTGGTTATGGTGTTATTACTGATTTTTGGGTGTATTGCCATACTCCTATAGTTTAGGTTCTGGATTTCTAAGCACGAAGCATAAGCTTCCGGAAGAGTAAGCGCTTTTTGGATAAATAGCATTTTTGATAGTTCCCCATTTAATCCTCTGATGAACACATCAAGAGCCCGATTCCTGTAATTATCTACAAGAGCTTGAATGGTTTCAGGACTGTAATCCTCCGTTTTTATTTTATTTATGATCAAAGAGAATTGATGATTTACCGAAGCGTAAAATTCATCAATATTTGAATTGCCCTGGGATAAGGTGTTGAGTTGATGTTCAAGGGTGCGCATGTCTCTTTTATCCGCATAGTGCAAGGATAGACATTTCTTGATCGAAGCCCAATCGTCATCGAATATATTGTATGAGATTAGGGCGGCGTCAGTCCCACCTCTAATGGCTCTATAGAGGGGTTTTTCTTTTACGATCTCATAGTCCTTTAATATATGGATCCAAGAGATATATTGAACTGGATTGCCATCGAATGTCTGGAGGTCCTTGACTCCATCGGGGTAATCTACTGATCTCCTTCAGATTTTGTTCACTTCTCGGAATTGTAGGTGTTGTTGGGTTTGGGTTAGATGATGCATTACCGAGTTCTACTGACCTAATTTTTTCAATTTTTTCAATTTGCGCATTCACTGCACCAGTGAGATGGACAACGGCTCTTTGAAGTTCTTCCATTTTGCGAAATAATAATTGTTTATGTTTTTGTAGTTATGAAATTAAGTTCGTTAGGTATGAGAGAAATTTAGAATATAATTTTGTTTGTGTGACAGTATGCTATGTACCCGAAACTATATTATTATATCAATAATGTCTTTGAAAATAATATATATGCTAGATGATAATAATTTGATAATTTAAAACTATGGAATTGAATTTTTGCAGTTACGACTATTCGATTTTATAAAAATTACTACAATTTAAAATATGTTCACAAAAAATAATTGCTTTTTCCGTTTCTTTATTAGATTTCTTTAGGTTCTTAAGGTTTTGAGATTCAAGTAATTGACTTACTAAGAATTACTACAACCTAAAATATGTTCACAAAAAATAAAGTAATGGAAAAATTGCAGGAAGCACTGATGGGCATACCGAAAACCGAATATAAAAAAAGTTTCGAGGATTGGATCAAGCGCTGGCATAAGTGTGTTGCAGTCGATGGGGATTACTTTGAAGGGGACAATATATGTAGATTTAGATGAATTAAATTGTATTTTTATTTTTCTGAATAAATTCAGGAAATCAAGGTGGTATTCCAACACGACAACGATCCTAAACATACTGCTAAACTTGTGAGGAATTGGCTTAACGAAAAAAATATTGCTGTTATGGGCCAGAACAATTGCCTGATCTCAATCCCATAGCAAATCTATGGGGAATTGTAGATCAGAGAATTGATCGCACCATGCCACGTATCCCTGCTTCAACAGGCTCAAGTTGCCTAGAATAACATCCCTACGCACATAATTCAGAAACTTATTGGGTCTATGCAGTTGCCACAGTAATTCGAAATAAAGACTGCTACCAAATATTAGAACCAAAACATTTTTTTTTTTCAATTTGTGCTTTAGTTTTGTCCACGTATTTCTTTTTTAAATAATTGAAGCGTAGTAATAATATTGTTATTATTATTATTAATAAAATAAAAATTAGAAAATCATCATACGTTTTTTTAATTTTCTTTAGTTGTTCCCAAAGCAAGATCATTTCGTGCTTTAGTATTGGTCAACACTGTATATTTTCACAATAGAGAATCTAATTATGTCTATATACATTTTGAAATGGTTAAAAATTATTACAAAAATTATATTGTAAAGGATGCAAATAAATGCAAAAGTTTCAAAGTATCTTTGTTTTCATATAGTGAAATACAGCAAAATGCAGAATGGCGAAAGTGATTTCTGGGTTAATTCCTTTACTAAATTAGTAAATAACCAGAATTATTTAAAAGTGTTTGTTGTATTGGGGGAAGAAATATATCAAAAATTTGAGAATATAATTACAGAAAGTTCAGATTATGAATTAGAACACATTATTAGATCAGGTCTTCAACGAGACATATTTCAACACCTTATCCTGGGTAATTTCATCCTATACAGTAATAAAAATGTATAAATATAAAATATAGGAATAACAAAAGTTTTTTATATGTTATTCTTTATTTTAAACATCAACACGGACTAACAAAAAAATCATCAAAGACAATCAAAATACAGAGAATATATTAAGAATTTTAATCATGTAGAAGAAATATGTTTTTTACTAAGAAAAGGTTTATATCTATATGAATTCATAGATAATATGAGTAAATAGGAATTAAAAAAATTTCTGGTACTATATCTGAGAAAACTTATAAATTTGCTAACAAATTATGGAATTATTTCATAAACAAAGTAGGTGATTCTTGGTGTTTTAAGGATTATCATAATTTATATCTAAAATTAGATGTAATTTGATGTTTTCTATAATTTTAGAGAAATGTGTTACCAAAACTACAACTTAGACTCTTATTAGTGCTCCACATTTAAGTATTAATGCTAATTTGAAATTTACTAGACAAAAATTAGAATTATTAACTGATTTGAATATGTATAAATTTTATTAAAAGGCATAAGAGGAGGTATATCATAGATTACTCATGATCGTGCAAAGACAAATAATTGTTTTTATTATAATGACAATGTAGAACAAGTTTAAAAATTATCTAAAATAGACGCTGAGAGGAAAGAAATTTATGATCCAAAAAAATCAACCAGGTTTATATTGTATTTGGATGCACATAATTTATATGGTTGGGCAATGAGTCAAAAATTACCTGGAGGAAAACATCGATGGTTAAGTGATAAAGAAATTGAAAAATTTACAAGAAAAAAATATTTTAAAAAATAATTTTAAAGAACATAAATATTCTTAAATCTTGAAGTTGATTTAGAGACACCAGATAATTTACCTAATTTCTTTAACGATTATGCTCCTGCGCCAAGCCATAAAACACCAAAAATGTTATCAAGTTTACTAAATACATGAAACGATTACTAAACAAATTGGTTCAAAACCAAGTGAAAGAATTCAAAAACTTATTTGTAGTTTAGAAAAGAAAGAGAAATATGTTTTAAACATACGACTTTTACAAGAATAATGGTTTTGAAAAAGATTTCTTTAAATTAATGAACAATTCGGTATTTAGAAAACAAATGGAGAACGTAAGAAATAGATTAAGTTTAAGAATTGTCAAGCAAAAAAAAAATACTGAGAAAATTAATAAGCAGACAAAATTATCAAAGTAGAATAATTATATAGGGTCCGCCAAATATGTTTTTTTTTTGAAAATGCTATAAAAAAAGCTACTAAATATTTCCTCAAATTTCTTTTTTTATTTGAAAGTACAATCCTTCCGGTTAATAATGGAAAATAATTTCATTCAAATGGCTACCTCGACTTTCAATTTTTAAGCACATTATCGATTGTGTGCAGCTGTATTTCACCAATGGCTTCACGAATATTGTCCTTTAAAGCGTCAATTGTCTCTGGCTTGTCGGCGTAACACTTATCTTTTACGGCACCCCACAAATAATAGTCCAACGGTGTCAAATCGCAGCTCCGGGGTGGCCAAACGACATCAGCTCTGCGGCTGATAATGCGATCTTCAAAAACAGGACGCAAAACATCGAGTGTAGCTTCGGCTGTGTGGCACGTAGCGCCGTCCTGTTGAAACCAAATGTTGCCAATATCCTCCTCTTCAATTTTTGTGAACAAAAATTCGTTCAACATGGCCCGACAACGATCGCCATTGACTGTAACGGCCATTCCTTGCTCATTTTCGAAGAAAAATGGCCCAATTATGCCTCTGGACCAAAATCCACACCAAACAGTGACTCGTTTTGGGTGTATCGGCTTTTCAATGCATGCGTGCGGGTTTTCTGTGCCCCAAATGCGACAATCTTGCTTGTTTACATACCCGCCAAGATCAAAATGAGCTTCATCTGAAAAGATGATTTTTTGGCAAAATCGGCATCTTCTCTAAGTCGATCGCAGGCCCACTTAGCGAAGCGTATACACAACCATATTCGTTCAGCGGAAGGATAAAACTAATTATCTGTCAAATCAGAAATGAGCTAAGTGTTACCATGCACGAAATAAGCACTAGTTGAAAAAAAAAAAACGTTAGATGGCGGACCCTATAGATGAAAACTTGGTAATTGTTTTTGGAAAAAAAGGATAAGTAAATGCAATTAACCATTATTTGAGGGAAATGGCCATCTTAGATTTAGCAAAATTATTAATGCTTAATTCTATGTTAAATTAAAGAAAAAATGTTAGAACAGAATGAAATTACTAGGTACATATATTGATTCTTTCATTATCAATTTTTAAGCGAAATCATTAAACGATACTGAAATCGATATTTATGTGAGTTTATTTTTTTAATTCTTTTTGAGATTTAATATAGTCCCGTAAAATCGTATCTGAAATAATAATTTTCAAAATTTATTTACTTTCATAATGGAAACAAAATTAGCAACAGCAAAAGAATTACATAAGCCAGTTAAAACAAATTTTGAACGAAGAAAAATTATTACTAAAAGAATAAATGAATTGTGGGCTGCTGATTTACTTATTATGACAACAGTTGATACAAAGATCAATAAAGCATATAAATATACAGCTGCGGTCAAAATAATAGTAGTGAAACTTGTGTAGTAAGAAAACAAATGAAAAAATAATTCAATCCACTTTGTACAAAAAAATATTATATTTTTTTCAAATCTATGTTTTTGAAAATATTATTCTTAAATCAAACTTACATCTATAATTTAATATTAAGTACAATATTTTAGAATATGTCCAAGCGTATTCAAAAACGGACGGTCACAAAATAATAGTGCGCTGAATATCTATCTTAAAATATAACAAAAATGCAAATTTAGCTTAAAATTTAAATAAGAAAAAAAAAAAAAAAATTTTTTTTTAACTCAAATTAATATTTAGTTGCGTAACCGTAACTGCAACACAACGTCGTGGCATGTAGTTTACCAAGTTTTGACACCTTACCAACGATATTGACATCCAAGGCTGTTGCACAACTGCCCAAAGGTCATTGTTGTTAGTTGGTCGACAAGTAGCAACAGCTTTCTTAACGTCGCACCAAGGATTCTCAATCGAGTTAAGGTCTGCGGATTTTGCAGGCCATTCCAATACATTGACCCGGTGCGCAAGCAACCACTGCTTAGCAAGTTTGTTAGTGTGTTTTGGGTCATTGTCTTGTTGAAAGACCCATATCAATGGAATTTCCTCCTCAGCATACGGCAGCATGACTTCCTCCAAGATTTGCACGTATAAATGTTGATCCATGATTTGTTGTATCCGGTAGATGGGACCAACACCATAAAAAGAAAAACATGCCCAAACCATGATGCTGTATCCTCTATGTTTTATGGTTTTTGTCGTATACTGTGGATTAAATTCTGTTCTTAGAGGCCTTCTGACATAAAGACGAGACCTCTTTAACCCATACAAAACCATTCTGAACTCGTCTGTCCACAACATTTTTCTCTACTTCTCTGCTGGCCAATTTAAGTAGTCCTTCGGGAATTGCATTCTTTTGGCCACATGTTTTTTTGTCAGTAAGGGCACCTTCCGCGGACTGTGGGCTATCAGATCGTGATCTCCGAACCGTCTACGTACCGTTTCAACACTATCATCCACTCTAAATTTGCTTCTAATCCCCGTAGCTGGATTAAAGGGATTGATCCTTGAATGCCTGACGACCCTTCTGATCAGTTTTGGCGACATTACCAGCTTACGGCCACGTGTTTCCGGCCTTGGCGAGTACTTAATTGCATTTCTAATTGTTGTCGGTGAGTAGCCAAATAGTTTCTGGATTTCTAATGTAGCAAGCCATAGGAGATAAACTGATAAGAATGTAAGAAATATAAAGTGGCAACACTAACTAGCGATTGTAAAGTGGCCACACTAGGAAAAGAGTCTGCCGGTAGGTAGGAGTCAGTCGTAAGTCAAACACTGTAGAATATATTTAAGCAACCAAATAAAGAGCGTAAATTATTTTTTTTTTTAAAGGATTGTATTTGTTTTATTCGCGATAAGACTAACGGCTAAACTAAATAGGTTTTACCTACGGCAATTAACTTTCTTATATCCTACAGGTATGTAATGCTTACCTCTACCCATTGCTGATGAAAATCTAAAGAATTTTTTAATAAATGTTATGAAAAATTCATAAAAGAACACGATTCTAACCTTTGCAGAACTTTGCAATGCTAAAATATCATTCTAAGCACTACTATTATTTTGACTGCCAAATCCACAACTTTCATTAATAACAGGTGCACATTCGACAAATTTGCGCAACAAAACAAAGAGTATGCAGACATGGCCGTACAAAAATTGTTGTGATCTCATTATATAACTGTTTTTTACAGTAAATGTCATAAAAAACAGTCAAAACAAACAAATATACAACTTAAAAAGTATGTTTTCACTTCCACTACTACTATTTTGAATGCAACTGGTATGCTAAACGTTATTGACACGCTTTTAAAATTTGCTTGGATAAAACTGTCAAAAAAGAAAGATGGAAAATCCGTTCCGTAATTCGCCAAAATTACGTCATACTGATTCTGGAAAAGAATTTTTAAATATAAACTAAGCTCTTGAATAAATATGATATAAAAAAATGTATCTTCAATTGTTGAAAGATTTAATAGTACATACAATCAATGAAAAATTTAAAGTTTAGCTTGAAATTCAACAAAACTCAAAATGGTTTGATATAACTGATAAAATTTTACATGAGTATTATTTTAAAAATGTTCATAGAAGAATTGGAATGAGACCTTGTGAAGTCAACAAAAAATAATGAAACCAAATTTTTGATAAAATCTTTCCTGATGTAGAATTAAAAGAAAAACAAGCATAGATAAAGTTAGAATTTCTCATTAAAAAAAACTGTTTGAAAATGAGTATTCATACTTAATTTTTTCTTTCCCATATTTTTCTATCAAGTAAGCAGATAAAGTTCATAATAAACAATAGCGATTAATAAATGTACGAGTATGATTAATTCTAATAACAGCGTTACCTTTTGCTTCAAACTTTTTAATTTTTTTCTCGTTTACTTTCAATAATTTCATAAAAGAGTTGCTCGTATGTCTTTTATGTCTTGTTTAAGATCTTTTATAAATAATCATATCGCACTTTTTCATTATTATAAAAAATAAATTTAAATCTTTTGCTTACTCTATGAAAACACGTAATCACAGCAAAAGTATAATCTTTTCTAAATCTATTAGTTAATAGCTTTCTATATTGAACGAAATCATTATCTTCATAATCACTGCCATTAGCAATAAATTCGTTAAATGCATCAATTGCGCTTGCCATTTTAACTTCGTTGGCTTGTGTTGTAGTGATTTATTGTTTTGTATTTATTATTTCAAATTTTTATAAAAAAAAATATTTATATAAAAAGTCAGTCACGTTGTAGACTAAAAAAATTAGTTCCAAACATCATATTACATATGTTTCGAACTATATATTGTACATCTGTTTAATTAACAGTAATACATACTTCCTTATCATCTACATTATTTATTCTTCTATCACTGTAAAGCTTAGTACATAAGTTTAGGTTATGGTCACTTGTTAAATAATCGAGAGATTAACGATATCTGTATTAAGATTATATTCTGTTATGAAGATTTTCTAAAACAATAAATACACATTTATTGTGCTGTATTAAGATTATTTTCTGTTATGAAGATTTTATTCGGTATTTTTTATTCCCAATTTTCTAAGTTATTCAACATTTTTTATTATACTGTATAAAAGCTGACGCATGTATAAATTCAGCGTATATCAAAATAATACAAAAATATTTTGGCTGTTTTTCGTATTTTAAATTGTAGGTTAATATTTTTTGCTAACTTTTTCGACTACTTAGCCTATTTTATTATTACAAAATCTGCACTGCGTTATGATATAAAAAAAAACTACGGCGATAATTTTTGTAAATTTTTGATATTTAACCAATATTATTCGTATATTATTTTGTGAGATTATTTTTTGCTAACTTTTTCGGCTATTTAGCCGAACTACTAAAGGGTGGCTAGATAAGAACGATAGGAAGAAAAATTTAAATAGAACAACAACGGTACGAACGGCTTTATTTTGATG
The DNA here is from genome assembly GCA_963966105.1 of Volucella zonaria. Lineage (NCBI taxonomy): Eukaryota > Metazoa > Arthropoda > Insecta > Diptera > Syrphidae > Volucella > Volucella zonaria. The sequence continues at coordinate 128,159,031 of OZ014530.1, read as the reverse complement.
ACACGTTCAGGCCATTATGTGTAGAAACGGAAGTCATTGAAATTGTGGATTCGGATCGCTGACAGTGCTTCAAGCGGTCGGTCAAATTTTTGATGACTCGGTCCAATGTGCAGCGTTATTCCGGCAATAGTGTGTCGAATGGTGGCCTCGGTTGGTTTGTTAGCGTAGACTAAGGACTTGAGGTAGCCCCAGAGAAAAAAGTCGAGTGGTGTCACATCGCATGATCATGGCGGCCAATTGATGAACGCTCGCCGTGAGATGGCATAGTCTAAAAATTTCTCCTTCACAACTTCGACCGTTGTGTCGCTTGTTTGACATGAAGCGCCGTTTTGTTGAAACCACAGCTCGGATATATCGATGTTGTCAAGCTCTGACCACAGAAAGTCGGTTAACATCGCTCTATACCTGAGACAATTCCTCATTTCGAAAAAAATAAGGTTCGATTATGCCGCCATGCCATGAACCGCACCAAACAGTCAATCTTTGTGGATGCATTGATGCTTGGCCGAACACTTGTGGATTGTGTTCATTCCAATAACGGCAAGTTTGCTTGTTGAAATAGCCGCTGAGCCTGAGCTCAACATTTCCAGCGGCCAATTAGCGAACTCACAGCGTTGTCTATGGTCGTCCGGCTTCAATCCTTGCGTCAGTACAATCTTGTACCGATTTAGGCCCAAATCCAATCGCAAAATAAGCCGGGTTGACTCCCTGGCGATGCCCAATTCAGCTGAACGGCGGCGTCGTTCTTCGATACTGGCCGCTACGGCGGCTATGCTTTTCATTTCGAACCAATCTCTGTCTGGTTGATGGCTTAAGATCCAAAAGGGTGTACTCACGCTCAAACTTTTCCATGGTGCGACGAATTGCCTGCACACTGAAGCCATGATGACGACCGACCTCACGACGAAATTCACGGTGCGTATTTACAATTGAGCCGGAATTTCGAATTCCGCTCGTTCGGCAAACGTAAAATGATGCATGATGAAATGGCAAATATTTTGACAGCTGGATGTCATTGGTAACTTTGACAGCTGCTGAAACATAACAATTGGAAAAACTATCATTGCTATCTGGTCACCCGCTGCTAAAATCTTCACTGATAGTCTGGCACTGACATACTCATAAATATCGAAACGCTCGCGAACAGTAAAACTAGCTTTTATACCGACAATCGGTAAGGACCTATTAGTCCGACTTCCTTTGTGTTGGAGCATGGAGCAGAGTTCGAGCTCAAAAGATTGACGGCACAAAAACGGTTTCAAATCGTTGAAATTTATTTCCAAAATCGAAGCTCTGTTCACGAAATTTATAGAGCCCTTCATGAAGCTTACGGTAGATATCATCGATCATTACGGTAGATATCCGTACGTTTGGAAGAAAATATCGCGGCTGCAGAAGCAAGTGTATCCTAATTTATCGATTCGTTGTCGTTCGCAGCAACTTGCCACTTGTCCATTCTACCCACCATGTGAAAAATTCTGCGTAAAGATGTTGATCTCAAGATTTATAAATAAAATATAAACGGTGCAAGAGCTAAAGTATGACCATTTTTAGCATCGGGTGTTCAGCCAAAATTTACCCAGTTTTTTATCGTACAGTTCTGGTCATATTTGGAGCCCCCAAGAAGTTTACCACATGCCAATGCATCCAGAAAAATGTACTGTATGGTGTGGATTGTACGCCGGTGGCATCATCGAATGCAATGATTAACGATTATTTGTTCCCCAATTTGCGTGACATCAATGTGGAAAAGCTGTGGTGGATGGTGCTCCAACTCATACTACCAGCGAAATCAACGCTTTATTGATAACATGATTTGTGAATAGAGTAATTATTCCGTTAGTTGGGTACCAAGATCGTGCTATTTGCCGACATTGGATTATTTTCTGTGGTGCTACGCCAAATCAGCCCGAAACTATTTTCAAATATTAAAAGTCAAGAAAGCATTTTTTTAATGAATTTAAAAAATCGTAATCAAGTTATTTTCTTTGTGTTGTGTCACGACCACAGCAAGACACAGTCCCCGCCACGTCGTTGAACAGTGAGCACGTGTAGGTAGCAGTCGTCGAAATTTTTCTTTTTTTATATTTGAAATCTTCCATATACTTGGCTCATAGCGGTGCAGTGACATAAAGGAAAGTTTTTTGCATTTGGCCTTATTTCACTTTGGATTACTGAATTTGTTTGGCCTAATTCCAAAAATTTGTATAAAAGTTAGGTTTTTTTTTACCGTATTTCATTTCTTCACTTAACTTAATTTCAAGACCTTTCCAACAGTACCAAACATGAAAATATACTGCAACATATTACTTAATATTGAACGAATGGTTTGTTTTCATAGAAGTGCCATCCATCTACTATGGAAGCGAGCACTGGGTCACATTTTTGCAAACAAAAGGTTTTCCATTACAATTACACCCGCCGATCACTCTTTAGTGTTTTGATTCACAAAGGGAATCGAAATGCTTTTTGAGTGCGAATTACCTATAAGGCAAAGTGACGAAGCCGCGTGAGCGCGGCTAAGGCCTAACTTATTGTACTATACATTGAAAATTAAAGGATCAAAGCCATGAAAAATGACCATATATGTATATTCGAACACCATGTATTCTATTTCCGTTGCTAGTTTTTATTTGAAGCAATTATGCATAACATAGTAACCTCTTTGGCTTTTATTGGAAAGTCGACGATTCGCTCATTTTGATAACACTTTGAAATATCAAGACACTTCGTGTTCATCGAAACTTACATCGGGGCCAATAGGAAGTCTGGATAGAGCGTCCACGTTGGTATGCTTTTTCGTAGGTCGATAATGAATTTGGTATGAATAGCTCATCAGTGTTATGGCCCAACGTTGTAAACGACTAAGGGTTGCTGTGGGAAGAGCTTTGTCGGGATTGAAAATGGTTTTAGTTTAGTTAGTTTTAAATTCTTCTACCGTGAGCATCGAACTTGTCGAGTTGTAGAGGCTGAGTAGGGTCAATGACTCTCGAGAAGAAATTCTCCAGACGAGTCCTGAAACCAAAGGATGCTCCCCTCCCCCCTCCCCAACTCCCAAAGCACTCCATCATTCCCCTGGGCTGGATCAAGGTGTTATACGACCCGTGCCGAAGATCAACCTGGCTGAGGGCCCAGTATCTCCAAAAATAGCTCAGTCGCAAACGGAGTATCCGGATACCTGGCGACCTCCGGATTAGCTAGCCTTATCTGTATATGGCGGATCTCTGTACAGATGGACATCCCTTTCTCCGCTACTCGTGGGACTATTATGGACAACAACCTGACAACAAAAACCGAGGCCGGTACTCCTCAATTACCGGGCGGTGGAACGGTGACTACACCGACTACCGGCAAGGCTCCTGCATTGCCGAGAGGAGGCAAAACTGTGGCAGGCCATGGTGCGCCATCCTCTAAAGGCAAAAGGAACAAGCCAAATAAAAAGAATTCAGGAAGTGTTAAGACTGTGGCAGGCCATGGTCCTATCACCTCCTCCACCCCTAGCAGCAGCAAGTTTGTGGCAGGCCACGGACTTGTCGCGGCTACCAAAACTCCTTCAGGGAGTGTTAAGACTGTGGCAAGCCACGGTCCTATCACTTCGTCCGCCCCTAGCAGCAGCAAGTCTGTGGCAGGCCACGGACTTGTCGCTGCTACCAAAGCTCCTTTGGGGAGTGTTAAGACTGTGGCAAGCCATGGTCCTATCACTTCCCCCGCCCCCAGCAGCAGCAAGTTTGTGGCAGGCCACGGACTTGTTGCTGCTACCAAAACTCCTCCCTCCAAAGAGGAATCTGGAGCTCAGCCGCATCGGCAAGCTCCATCTAAGGCGCTATACATAAGACGCCGAAATGCTTCACGCATTATCAAAACCTTCGGATCCATTCCGGAGGTGGAGAGAAGTGCGGAAATAAAGAGCAAGGTTGAGTGGGCTAAAAACATCCTAAAAGATGGATTTCCCACTGCTTCCATTGCTCACAAAATGTCAAAAGACTCCTCTAAGCGTCAGAGATCGTTGGAGGAAACCGTATCGGTTTCCAAGAGGCCCAAAATTCAGTTCAGTTCCACAACCCCTGTGCCATCCAACAGCAGATCTCTGAAGTCTTATAACGAAGTCCTAAAGGACGCATTGGTGATCGCGGTGATCGATAGAAGCGATACCGACGGTTCCATTACACCGGAACGGTGGCAATTGGTCAAGTTGAAGCTCTCCAGCAACTTCTTGGCCATCATGCGGGAGAACCCAGGACCACCTCCTATCACAAGCGACGCTGGCTGGCACCAAGGCCATGTCAAGCTCATCGCTTGCTCCGACCAGAGATCTCTCGATCTCTTCACCAAGGCCATCGATGGTTTAGGAGAGGTTTGGCCAGGTGCAAAACTCGAGGTCGTATCTAAGGAAGACATTCCTAGTAGACCTCGAACTCGTACCAGAAAATATCCTGGAAATCATCCGGCTCAGCAACCCGACTCTTCCGACTCATGACTGGAAAGTCGCGAAACTGGAGGAACTAAGGGGTTCTTATAGATGCGCGTTAATTGTGATCAATAAGGAATCCCTTAATCCTCTGGCGCAGACGAAAGGCATGATTCGGTTTGGATTCGAGTCCATTCATTTAAGGGTGTACAAAAAGGATGAGTTGGATGCTGATAAGCAACCTCCTCCTCCTTTAACACCTGACATCACAACCGTGGATCTTGGAGCATCGATATCCTTTCCAGAATTGGATAGCGATGACTCCAATCTGTCCGAGGTGACTACAAAGCCGTCGGTCTCCGATTCTGACACATTGTCGGAAATGGAAACCGATGGCGAAGCAAATAGAGGTTCTACACGATCAGAGATTGAAGATGAGCTCTTGGGCACATCTTCAGAATCGGAGGACCTCAACAACACCGTGGTGGAGGCGACTCTGGAAGACTGTAGCAATGATACGGTTTCTCCAGATTAATCTCCACCACTCAAAAAAGGCTTCGGCCACACTCATTCTGCGTCTTTCCAAAAGCGCAGAAGACATTATTCTAATCCAGGAACCATGGATTGCAGAAGGCGTGGTTCGTGGACTTAGGACACCCTCATACGTTCCGCTCTATACAAGAGACAAAGGTAAGATTAGAACTTGTATATTAGTGAAACGTAGCCTTAATGTATTTCTACTTCCCAACCTCAGTGACCCCGACCTAACCGTTGCCAGATTAGAAACTGCCAAAGGCTCATACTGGCTGGCATCGGCTTACCTTGGCCACGACCAAGTGGGCCCTCTCCCTGGTGATAACCTAGAAAGGGTGGTACTGGAAGCGGGAAGGCAAAAAACTGGCCTCATAATCGGATGCGACGCCAACGCACATCATACGGTATGGGGCAGTACCGACATCAATGATAGAGGTGAGTCACTTTTAGACTATTTTTTAAGTACTAACCTCTTAATTTGCAATATTGGCAATGAGCCCACTTTCATAACAAAAAACCGACAAGAAGTTTTAGATATTACTCTTGTCTCCGACAGCATCACCCAAAGGCTAACAAACTGGATGGTATCGTCTGAACACTCCTTTTCGGACCATAGGTACATCCAATTCAGTCTGAGTGATGCTCCCCCTCGCCAACCAACTTTCCGGAACTACCGGAAAACTGATTGGACAAAATATAGAGGAATCCTATCGGAAACGATATCCTCCAAACTATCAAGTCCCCCGCGTGACACCAATGAGCTCGACATGAAAGTCAGGGAATTTACTCTGACTCTCAATAAGGCTATGGCCGCTTCCTGCCCTCTTATTCAACCAAGAGGCAAGAAAAAGCCACACTGGTGGACATCGGCACTAGGACTGCTCAGAAACACATGCAGAAAACTGTTCAACGCAGCAAAAAGCACAAGAAAAGTGACCGACTGGGACTCATATAAAGAATCCCTCAAATTATACAAAAAAGAACTGAGGAAGGCAAAGCGACAATCCTGGAGGTCATTCTGTGACAAAATTACAGAAACCTCTGAGGCTTCGCGGCTAAGAAAAATCCTCTCCACAAATCCTATGATGCCCAGCTGTTTGAAAAAAACCGATGGCTCTTGGACAACCTCAAGTGATGAATCACTCAACCTGCTTCTGGACACCCACTTTCCAGGTAGCTCCCAACTCGCGGCCAGTAGCAGCCCAAACAAGCCTACTGCAACCGTGACCAAAATTCATAGTCTGATTACGAGAGACAAACTGCTCTGGGCGCTACATAGCTTCAAACCATACAAGTCTGCTGGTCCGGACGGTATTATACCTGCCGAGCTACAGAGATCCTCAGATATTATTCTACCAGTGTTGGAAAATATTATGAGGAGCTGTGTAGAACTTATCCACATTCCACTGTTATGGAGAGAAGTCAATGTAGTATTCATTCCCAAAGCTGGAAAATGTTCTCATGTGGTCCCAAAGGACCTCAGACCCATAAGTCTATCGTCATTCCTTCTGAAAACTTTAGAACGACTGATTTATATCCATATTCGAGCTAAAGTTGATCCAAGACTTCTGTCTACGGCTCAACATGCCTACTGTAAAGGAAAGTCGGTGGAAACGGCTTTGCACTCTCTGACTAGCCACATCGAACGATCCCTACAATATAAGGAGTACACAATGGTTGCTTTCCTGGACATAGAGGGCGCCTTTAACAACGTCAACACATCCGCAATCACGACTGCGTTGTCAACTCTGCAGGTAGACGACTCACTTGGGGAGCTGATTAATCTAATGCTAACAAGCAGGATAATCAACTCCAAACTGGGTGAGACTTCTGCTAAAAGATATGTCAGTAGGGGTACGCCGCAAGGCGGTGTCCTCTCCCCCCTTCTTTGGAACTTAGTGGTTAACGAACTACTGATATACCTGGAAGAGGGTGGTAGCAGAGTGATTGCCTATGCGGATGACGTTGCCATAGCCGTCTCAGGAAAACATTTAAATACCATTAAAGAACTCCTCCAAGTAAATCTTAACAGATTAACCTGCTGGGCAGATCGCTGTGGATTGGGAATAAACCCCCATAAAACTGATCTTGTCCTCTTTTCTAGGAAATATAAAATTCCAATCATAGACCCTCCTTCAATAAACGGTACCAGTTTAGCTTTCTCCGATACAGCAAAATATCTGGGTCTCATTTTTGACAGGAAACTAAACTGGAAACCTAACATTCAAGAAAGAGTCAATAAAGCTACAATAGCTTTATTCTCCTGCAAGAAAGCCATTGGGAACAAATGGGGCCTTCAACCTCGCATAACCCACTGGCTATACATCTCGGTCATAAGACCGATACTCACTTACGGGGTGGTTGTCTGGTGGACGGCCTTGGAAAATGCAGTCAACTGCATTAAATTAAGCAGAGTCCAAAGAACAGCATGTCTATGCATAAGCGGAGCCTTGCGGTCTACCCCCTCTGCGGCATTAGATATTCTGCTTCACTTGACACCCCTCGACATTTTTAGCAAGCAAGTAGCTGCGACTGCAGCTATTCGCCTTAAAGCGACTAAACAGTGGACAAATAATTCATTTGGCCACGCCAACATTCTTAATACATTAGGAATCCTCACAGAGAACACCGATTACACCATACCTGAACTTTGGTTTGACAAAAACTTCCATGTAAGCTTCCCCTCTAGATCATTCTGGGAGGAGGATGCTTTCATGGAGGACAAGTCAATCCATCTCTACACAGATGGATCTAAAACCGACAGCGGAGTTGGCGGCGGTGTTTTCTCAGATAAGCTTAACCTAAGCCTCTCTTTCCGCCTTCCAAATCACTGTAGCGTGTTCCAGGCGGAAATTTTGGCGATTAAAGAAGCTCTGTCCTGGCTGAAGAAAAACGTGATATCTGCAAAGGATATCCGCATATTTTCGGATAGTCAGGCCGCCATCAAGTCCCTGGACTCGGTCTCATTGTGTTCTAAAACTGCCCTTGAATGCCGATCATCTCTCATGGAGATGGCAGAGCAGTTCAACATTCACCTCTGTTGGGTGCCGGGCCACAGAGACATTCCAGGGAACTGCAGAGCCGATGAACTCGCCAAAATTGGAACCACTCTACCTATCCTACCAGACAAAGGTAGTATAGGTATACCAATCGCTACGTGCAAACTAACACTAAAGCTAGATGCCAATAAAAGAACGGACCTTAGGTGGACTGCTGGACAAACATGTCTAGCGACAAAACAGATCTGGCCAAAGCTGGATCTGAGTCGATCTAAGTGTCTGATCCTCTTAGAAAGGAAACATCTCAGCGCCATAATAGGTGTCATTACCGGACACTGCCTTATAGGCAAGCACGCAAGAAGGCTTGGCGCTTTTACTAACGATTTTTGTAGAAGCTGCATGGACGAGGAAGAGGAGGAGACAATCCCCCACCTACTCTGCACATGCCCAGCTCTCTCTCAGAGAAGGAAGCTTCACCTAGGAGCTTTCTTCTACAACGACCTAAACGATCTAGAAAAAATAGACGTTAACAGTCTCCTACGCTTTATTAAAAGCTCAAACTGGTTCCAGTAGTAAGAAGATCATAGATCCACGTGGCATCACAATGGGCCAATAGGCCTAAGTGGGTTGGTATTTCCAACAGCCACTCTTACCTAACCCTAACCTAGTTTTAAATTCATTTTATTTTCTAAATCATTAATTCTTACATACTAACAAAAAATGCTTAAATGCTAGCTTAAAATTACTTAACAATCTTATACTAACTTACAGGCCCCACACAGACACTCTAGCTACTCTAAATTCTTATATCTATGTCTTTCGACTTTATTTACATTTTATTTAGGTACTTATTTTCTATGCTTAAGGCTAAGAAAAGAATTTAACAAAAAACTTTGCATATGGACATAATTTTTTATTTTTTATAAAAACTTAATATCTAACTTAAAATAAACCTTAGTCTACCTAACCTACATACACAATACGTACATACATACATATAGACATTACACATTACATACACTAGTATATACCTATATATATACTAATATATATATATGTATTTCGTAAATGCTAACCTAAACCTATGCAAGTTGACCATCGCTATTTACAGAACAAATAGACTGGTCAGCTCTGCCTCATTAGTGAGGCTGGTCCGTGTTTGACGGAAACGGCGACGAAACCCCTTCTCCATCATTCATCCACCAGAAATGCTGGTGCTGCCGAACGACATCCCTCTTATCGCGATTCCCCACCGCCCTACTGAACCTGAGACGATTCACACTGCCGTGTGCGACGTCTCTGTTGTAGTTGAGTCGCCTGTCCCCAGCTGTTCGAGCGACATGGTAGATTAACGGGACCGCTGATCTATCCTGGATCAACCCTATCTGATCTAGGTAGAGGAATGCTTCTGGCGGAACGAAGCCATCAGAGCTCACACGCTCGTGGTAAAGGTAATTGGGGTAGTAAGCCCCAGATATCAGGTTATTCGTCGAGGTCATTGCTCTTGCAATGTGCCTTCGAATCAGCTTAATTACGAAGTTGTCCACTCGTATTAGGTTCGCCCTGTTGTAAAGGACCTCATTACGATAAAAATTTTTGTACTCCGACTCTGGTGTTCTGTGCAAGCGAAGACAAGCTCTAAGGCAAGCCCTCTCAAACACCCGAATCTTTTGCATTAAGCTTGCTCGTACATTGAACCACACGGGGCACCCGAATACCAGCATGGGCCTGATAAGGGCCATTTAGCAGATTACCTTTACCCTCGCATCGAGTTGGCTGTTATAAAACAGTCTCTTTGTAAGGGCAAAAGCGCCTTCAGCTCTGGCCAGAGCAGCATCTACATTTTTATCAAAATACAGATCTCAAGGTATTTGACTACATTTCGACATGCAAGAGGCTGTCCGTGTTGTCCAATGATCGAGAACATTCGCCAATTTTTTCTGGTATCCCTAGAGGCTCTAGACAACGGCGTCCTAAAGAGAATGGTTTCCGACTTCTGAAAGTTGATTTTCAACTTCCAGTCATCGCAAAATCGTCTTATCTTATCGAAGTCACGCTGCAAGAGAGTATTAATGACCTCGATTTTTGGACCTGTTCTGTACGCTATCAAATCGTCTGCGTACGCAATAGTATGGGGAAGTGAACCTATCAAGTCGCTTGTATAAATGCTGAATAGGATCGGCGAATTGACCGCGCCTTTTAATTTGAAATATACCAACAGAAGTCACATCGCCATTTTTCACGATGAACTGTCTGTTGGTTAGCATATTATAAAGAATGTACAAGAGTGGTTTACTGATCTCCAGCCTAGTCAGCTTATAGAAAAGACCCTCTAACCATACGGTGTCGAAGGCCTTCTCCAAGTCAACAAGGCAGGCACCAGTACATTGGTTTTTGCCTTTATTCCATTGGATATCGGACACCGGTTTAGACGCGGCATGTGAGATATCATGTCCCGCCTTAAAACCGAATTGATTATCCGGAACTATATTTTTGTCCTCAACCCACCTAGACAGAGCTCTATTGATTGCTTTTTCAAACACCTTACTGATATTCGGAAGGAGACTTATCGACCGGAGATTCGCCGGATTGGATATATCCTTTCCCTTTTAGGGGATAGGTTGAACCACCGTCGTTTTCCAATGCGCTGGATAATGTGCATTATTCATTGCATTATTAAACAGGGTGGTGTAAATGTCCACCGCTTCTAGAGGAAGATGTCGAAGCACGATGTTTGGAATACCATCGGTCCCCACTGATTTCTTAGCCCTGATTGTGTCGAAGATCTCACGGAGCTCTTCCTTCGAAATGAACGGGGGTAGGTCACCCTCTCTGGTAATGACATTATTTGTCATATTGTCTTCGCTGAACCGGGTGAAACCAGAGCCCTCGGATCGCCAGTTCTCTACTTCATTTCGAATGTAGAAGTCGTGCACCAAGACGCGATTGTCCAGGTCATAATTAGGGCCAATGGTATCATTGGCCTTGTATATTTCCTGGAAAGTCACTCCTATGGTCTCAACCTTCTCCTGTGGATCCTCGATCACAAAGAAGTCGTCATCATCAGCGGCCTCATTTGGATCGATACCTGCTATTGTCAGTAACCGTTCGTTGTCTGTTGTCCGGGCTATTTTAAGAAACTGAAGGTCGTTTTGATTTTTTCTCCGAAATAGTTTATTTATTTGCGGGAACATATTCAGGTTGCTGGTGTTTACAGCCCGAACTTTATTGTTCCAATACGAACTTACAGAAATTCTGTAATTCTCTTTTATTAACGTTTGAAGATTTTTAATCGACGACTTCAGTGTCCTAATCTCCGGGTCTTGTCTGTTAGTTAGCTGTCTGTACAAGTTTTTGAGTCTCGACAGAAGTCTACTTTTCTGTCGGTGCAGTGCGTCAATAGTAGGATTGCGGAACAGGTCTTCGTTAGTCGTAGGTCGATATCGCGATATTGTAGCGTCCATAGTTTGTTTAATTGTCTCGTCCATTTGTTTTAGGTAATTGTCGATCTCCTCGTTTGACAAATTCCTATTGGACGGTGGGTTGAGCGTGTTCGAGGCGAGGGCTCTTGTCAAAGTTGCGGAGAAGCGTGTCCATCGACTCTTACTGTAGTTGTAAGAATATCTTTGGACAAACTCCTCCAATTCCGCAATTTCGTTGGGAACTGCAATTTCGGTGCTAAAACCGCAATAGTCACTGTCATACACGAATGTGCGCAGACAGTTTAGCTTTTGTAAATTCGTACCTGTCAGTCGTATACGTTCGTCGTACAGCAGTAGATCCAAATAAGACCCACCTCTGGGAAACGACGGGTTATCCGTCGCTTTAAGACCGAGTCTGTACATGAATCGTGCTGATCCCACCAATCAAGTAGTAGGTACCCTCTAGTATTTGGCAAATTATTTCCCCAATCTCTGTGTTTAGCGTCGAAATCCCCACCAGTAATAAAATAATTCTCCCCCGATTCCAGCCTCAGAAGTCGAAAAAGCGTGTCAAGCTCTGTAATAAATAAAGTGGATTGTGAAGTCTCAGGTGCATAAACAGAGGCCAAGTACAACCGCTTTCCACTGCGGAGCGGGATGTAAATGACGACTGCCTCCAACACCCGGAACCTACGCAACACTCCCTTGTACACTCTGTGAAATTTTATACCTTGTTTAATGAAGATCGCAATACCGCCTCCACGTTTGGATCCGGGCCGGTTTCTTCTTCTAACAATATAATTATTGTACTCCAGTTTGTGCTTATCGGTTAGCTTGGTTTCGCTAGCGAAAAGCACGTCAGGAGTTTGGTCTTGTAGCAATTTAAACATCGCGGCCCTTCGTTCGATCCTAATCAGTGAATTAACATTCACCGCAAGGACCTTCAAGGATTGCTCCACCATGTGCGTACCCATTACGACATGTGTTGCGTTAGGCCCTGCAGCAGCGTGTAGATCTGGTCCACCCGCCTGGCCTGTTCTTGCACCTGCTTTTGCAGCTGAGCCATCTGCTCTTGAATTGCGAGCAAGATGGCCAGCATGTAAGGTGCAGCTTCCGTTGTTCTCGGCATTGGTGCCGGAGAAGCAACAGTCGCTTGCTGTACCGTAGCCCCTCTACCTGCCGCCATTTGGGCGTAGGAAATTTGGGGCGTGACGGCTTGTGTTTGAAGCCTCACAGGTGAACGTTTGACCTCCACCTTCTGCTGCTGAGCCAGTTTTGATTTTTTAATATCAGCGAACTTAGGACAACCCCGATAGTTTGCGGTGTGTCCCACTTTCCCACATAATACGCACGAGAGCTGTGTCCTAGCGGATACTCCGTCCCTACCCAGAGCACACTCCTCCGAACTGTGGTTCTTTGCGCACTTCACGCATCGAGGCTGCATTTGGCAGTTCGACGCGGCGTGCCCGAACCTCTGGCAGCGAACGCATTGTATAACGCCTTCGCTCCTTTTTAATTTTTCCCAGTGAACCACCTGGTAGTCTAAGACATTGATACTCCTTAGACTATCCAGATGGCTTTCGGGACTGAGCTGTACCAGGAAGAACGGCAGACTCCGTTTCTCCCGCCTGGCTCTAGATGTGGTAAATGGCTTTACCCCCACAAATTTGAGTCCTTCGCACTCCTTCTCTTTGAGCAGTGCCAGGATCTCCTCAGGATCAGAAGACGGTTCCAACCCCTTCAGCAGCATCGGATGCCGCTTTTCACACTTCGACGTGAATGAGTAGTGCTCCGTCGTCGTTTCCTTTAGGAGCTCTTTCACTTTCGCGTAGCCCTCCACTGAATTACAGTGGATGGCATGGCGATCGTTCCCCAATCTCTTTATGTTAAAATTATTACCAATGACCAACTTACAAAGGTCCTTGGTAGCATTTACCTCTAGTTTATAGCTGCTGCTGCTTTTTCAGCTGTTGTGGTTTCAACTGTTGTTGTTTTTGCAGCTGTTGCTGTTTCTGCTGCTGCTGTTGTTTCTGCTGCTGCTGCTTTGTTTGCTGCAGTTGTTGTTTCTGCTGCTGGTTGTTTTGTTGTTGCTGTAGTTGTTGTTTCTTCTCTTGTCGCTTTTGTTGTTGGGAGCTCTCTTCTTCCAATTGCTCTCTCTGCCTGCGTGCAGTTTGTTTTTGCTTAATAGCAAGCACTTTTTCTGTTAGCTTTTGTATGCTGCTATTAAGTTCTACTACTAGCTCATCCTCATCTTCCGACTCAGATGCCGCTAGAGAGGCAAAGTTGTTGTTGCCCCCCTCATACTGGACCTCATGAGCGATGTACATTAATGCATCATCTACTTGTTTTTTATTTTGTTGCGTTGCTTTTGCCGTTTCTGCTGTTAAAGCAGCACTTATTTTAATTAAGTTAGGAGTGGTTTTTAACCTCCTCCTCCTTTGGATGGCTTTCGCCACGGTACCGGCAACACTATTATTGCCTTTTGCAGCTCCCGCTATGGGACGAGCGGAACGCTCTCCACCATCCATCACGTGATTTCTTCCTTAGTTGTTGGTTGTGTTTTTGTAAGTACACAATTTGAAGAACAAAACAAAGAAAAAAAAAAAAAACAAAATTAAAGTTCGGCCCGGGATCGAACCCGTGTGTCTTACGGTTTGATGACCGACGCCGCTAACCGCTTGGCTACCGAGTCAAGTAATTGAATTGAAACTATTCACTATTTTTTACTTTAGAAAAAGCCGGACACGTCTATTCTCTGAGGAGATCTACGAATGACTGATTGAAAATGGTGAGAAGAGGCTTGTGGTCAGTTAGCAATATGAATTTCCGACCAAAGAGATATTGGTGAAATTTGGTGACCCCATATATTATTGCCAACGCCTCCTTCTCAATTTGAGAGTAGTTCAGTTGATGCTCGTTTAACGTTTTCGAAGCGAATGCAATAGGCTGCTCGGACCCATCTGTCATGATGTGCGACAAAATAGCTCCAATTCCATGCGACGAAGGATCGGCTGCAAGGACAAACGGTAGTTCCGGGCGATAATGAGCAAGGCGTGCTGCATGGAATATGAGCCTTTTCTGCGCACGGCATTCAATGGAGCTACAATTTGCGAGAAATTATTAATGTATTTATTATAATAGTTTACCTTTCCCAAGAAGGTCTCCAGCTGCTTTAGATTACATGGTCTGGGCAACTTATCGATGGCGGCTAGTCCCGAATCCGATGGTCGTACTCCCTGGTGGTTGACCACATGGCCCAGATATTCTGCTCCTTGTTGGAAAAACTGACACTTACTCCGATTGATGCATAACCCATTGTCCAGCAGCCGCTTTAAAACTGCTTCCAACTTAAATAAATGTTCTTGATGTGTATTTCCTGCAACAAGGATGTCGTCTAAATATATTGCGCAATCAATTCCATTCAAAATCATTTCCAGTATTCGCTGATAAATAGCAGGAGCGCTTGCAATACCGAATGGGAGGCGTTGGTATTGGAAAAGTCCAATTGGTGTGTTGACGACAGCAAGAGGTTTCGATTCTGCATCCAACTCTAATTATAAGTATGCGTCGGACATATCGGTTTTGCTAAAGAATCTCCCATTCGCAAGCTTGGGAAAAAGTTCTTCGGTTCGAGGGATCGGATATTGATCTACCTCCAGCTGATGGTTAAGTGTGACTTTAAAATCCCCACATATTCTTAGCTTGTTGTTACGCTTTGTAACTACTACAATGGGGGCTGCCGACTGGCTGAAGCGCACTGGCTTCCAAATTCCTGCTTCTTCGAGACGCTTCGCTTCTGCCTCGAATGTTTCCAATTGGGAAAACGGCATTGGCCTGGCTTTAAAAAACTTAGGTCTGGCGTTTGGTTTTAAGTAAAGGTGTACTTTATAGGAAGTACAACAGCCTAAGTTATCCGCAAATAAATCGGGATAAGTCGAGAGCAGTTTGTCTATTTCCGATGCTGGTGGTGTCGCGTGCTGTGTCTTTTTACAGGCAGGCTTCAACATATGAGTTTTGTGGTTACTGGTTGAGAAGGATTCCTCGAAACCAAGTTTTTTAGCCCAACTGAGTCCGCAAATGTTGTCAGCGTCGGGTGTATTAGCTATCAGTATGGGGAGTATATGAGATTCACCATTAGATTTGGCAGTCACCGTGGTTTCACCGAGAATCGGTATTGCGTTGGCACCAAACGCTTTCAAACTACACGAAGGTGTACGATACTCCGGGGAATTAAGTTGTTGAAAACCAGGCAACCCTATTACTGTTGCACTCGCTCCTGTGTCCAATAGAAACTCCATCTTCACATTGTTTACCATCATATCGATCAACAGCTTATTATTTTCTTCTCGTAAAGTTTTAACAGATAAAATGTGTTCTATATGATAAACATGCTCACCTTTATTGTTGGGATGATGACGATACGGCTTCCTTTTATTAGCACATTGGAACTTGCAATTTCCGCGCTGATGATGAACATTACACCCCGAGCAAGACTGCATTTTTGTTTTGCTTGTATTTATACCATTATGCTTTTTCCCACCCCTTTTTGCACTTATTTGATTGATTTCAACTTTCGCTGGTTCTTGTCTCATCGTTTGTAAAGATTTCTGAGTAGCTTCGTAGGCTTCTGCGATCAACATCACATCCGACAGCGACGCATTAGGCTTTTGTAGTGTAGCGGTTCGCACACTATCATGCGGCGTATGTAAAACAATCACGTCACGGATCATATCGTCAACAAATTCACTAAAGCAGTCCTTGGCGGAGCACACGAATTGACAATGACGTGAAAGGCCACGCAAATTCGCAATCCAGTCAGAGTAGTTTTAATTCGCTTGCATTCTGCACTTAAAAAAATCATGACGAGCTGTGCATACGTGAACCTTCGACAAAAAATGCTATGAGAGCTTTTGTGTGATGTCGTCGTACTCTCGGTTGGCTTGTTTACTTGAACCAAATAATTTTTGTAGGAGTTCATATGTTTCTGGTCCTAACCACGATAAAAGATAAGCCCTTTTCTTTTCACTTGTGATGACGTTGTACGCATTGAAATGTTGCTCCAGTTGTTGAAGGTAAATTTCCCAACTGCATTTTTCCTTGCCAAATAGCTGAAATGGAGGAATATGCTGATTATTCCCTTTATCCACAATCTTTTTTTTTTGTGCCAAGATATTGTTCATAAAATCTTGCTGAGATTTTAGAAGTTTTGTGACAACATCCAAAATGTTAGGATTGGTCATTTTGCCAGAACAATATTTAAATATGTATGCAGGAAACGTTTGCTGGGTTCACGTACGCGAATTCGTGGTTATTAGCACACACGCGGCTTCGCAATTCTCGTCGCCAATGAAGTATATGGGAATATATCGAACGCTAGCCATTAAAATAAATGTATATTTATTAATTTAGATATTACTTAAGAAAGATACTTATTACACTAATTATTAGAAGAGGAATACATGTGTGAACCCAGCAGCGGGACGATGCGAAAAAGACCACGTTTTCTAATTCCCACTTTGACAGTGACTTTTGACAATCATGAGATTTGACAACTGATGAGTTGACTGCGTTCCCGGTAGTACGTTGTCGTACATATCACACAGCTTCCATTCCAGGCAAGTTCTTGAACTTGACCTTCACAGAACTGTGGAGAGACGGCTCATATGCATAGGTGGCGGATTGACGGATTGACGGATTCACAGTGTTATTTTCAGATAAACTGATTGTTTAGTACATCATTTAGTCATGTTAAAATCAGGGACCTTGTGACTATAATACAAATATATATGCGCTATAAAAAGGAGGTTGTCTCTCACTTTAAATTTCATATATACATGTTTTTTCTACCCACTTATATTCAAGTGAGATGTCCTCAAACTGCAGGTATGTATTTCAACAACTCGTAATAAAAATATTCTTTATCTAATTTCTTTTCATGATCTATTTATTAAGCTTTATATAGTAGATATATGTATGTCATATAATGCATTTACGAAAACCGATAAAGAAAGGCATTTCACTTTCATCAATAGTATTGGAGAATTTGTAAATGATATAGGTGCTATATTGAGATTTGACTGTTTTGAAATTGCCAAAAACTTTACAGAATTCTGTGGTTCTTCCTCTATTGAGTCGCTTGCAATGACAATGTCGTCTAAGTAAATTGAAGCATCCTCACGATCCAATCGTGTTTTGATTTAATTCACGCACGACTCTGAAATAGGCGGGAGCACTAACATTTAATTTAGTTTCTCTTCTACAATTCTGCGTTTGGCGAAGTGTAGCGGGTAAGGTTAAGTGCACACTTGCTGTGTTGTGTTGAGTTATATAACGCACTCTCCCCAGTTCACGTTACCTACAACTGACTAGTCCCTTGTATCTGGGATTCGGTTTTCTGTACTTCGCCCTGATGTGTCCTGTTTATGTGAAACCACCGTATTTGCATTACGCGCTGGTTGTTTTGGGTGGTATCTGAGAGCTGCTATCCATCGAATCTTGTTCAACAATTCCTTTATTGTATCAGGAAGTTTTGCTTTCACCACGTCACGACATTCGACATCCGTAATGGTCCACTGATTAACCACTGATTCCTCTTCTAACTGACATCTCGAAGCAATAGCACTCAACTACAAACTCTTCCGTGTCCTCGCCTTGCTTTTATTTCTTATTGCGCAAAAGTTTATGTACATCAGCTACGTCATCTTCAGCTGGAAAGTTGATCACCAAATCGAACAAAAATTCTTCTAATGATGGATGAAGAACTTCATTACTCTAAAGGTTTGCTGCTCCCGCTCCATATGGTAGGCATTCCGTATTTCTCGAACTTTTCAAGCATAGGCAGGAGAGGGAATTCCAGCGGGATTTCTAGGATTGAATCCACAAAGCATCTCAGTCACATCCTTTACTGTGTATCCGCTTCTCGACACTGCCGTCTCCACCGTAGGACTTTTTGCTCCTGGCTTAAGACTTCTTACTTCTTTCACTTCTTCAATGGACCTCTGAGACTTTATATTCTCCAACACCGCTTTCATGAATAGGATTTTCCTTAGTACATATTTCCACTTCAGTATACTCATCATTTTCAGATTCAGTCTCCTCTTCATTTTCCTTCTCTCACTGGCTCACTGGTTCCCTGTCTTCAACTAATTTCTGGTATAGCAATAGTTTATTAAGAAATTGGGGCTTTTCTCTTGTCCCTTTCAAACCACGTTGTTTCAGTTCATCTTACAGTTGATCAATGGTCGATGATCTCCATCGTCGTATCGCATCGCTTTCAATCACTTTTGAAGTTCCAATTAAATAAATATATTTTTTTGTTTTTAATCTGGACCACACACTTACTTTACTTTTTTTTTTGCACTGGTGCTTTATTCCACTTCTGAAATTGTAATCGAATCGGATAGCAATAGCAAAAAACTAAAAAAAAAAAAGAAAATCAAAAGACTGAACATTTTGTATTTCGGTCATATTCCCGTGCTGTTTACACACATATGAGCTAATCACTAATAATTGGTACTCGAAATTTTGCGTTTTATATCGAGCATCTTATGATTTATAGAATCTGCAATGTAGTTAACTTATACTACAGTACTTTTATTTAAGTAAGTATTTTATGTATAGTAGTGTGTAAGGCATCCAATTGGTTTTAATGGAAAAAGTGCTACATAAATAAGACTACGCTATAAATAATGTGCCAAATTATCAAGAGACGACGATAGGTTATAGTTGTACATTCTTTGTTTCTTTAAGAATTAAATTTCAATTTAAACTTAAGTATAGAATTGTTTAAAAGTGTTTTTCTGAAAAAAGAATTTATATATGCATTACGTCGAAAATTGTTGAAAGAAGTCGCAAGAAAGCCATGAAATTGACAGCGGAAAGTTATTAGAATTAAATCATTGAATGGCTGAAAGGTAAATATGAGTTTGAGAAAAATAGAAAACGACTAGTCCTTTTTACTTAAATTGCGAATATTAATGGATAGTATGGTAAATTAGCGAAACTCACTGTCCCTTTATTCAAGAAAGCTGCAATTCATATTATGAACTATATGCAGAATATGCTCAACTATTAATGACCACTTTTTAGCAGCGATTTTGGATCATAGATATGAGAAGATTTGTAAGATCTATGATAAAGAAATGCTTGCGCTGCTTGCGGTGTCAACCATATAAAAATCCTGTACAACAAGACACGTTAACATTTTGTTGACCAATGAGATTTGCGCGTTACAAAAACTTGTCACGAAGGTAGTGTATGTAAAGGTTTCTTCCGATCACTCAATGTAGCCGTTCATGTGTTCTGGATGTGAAATCTCCAAAATACTTATTGACTTATATTTTGGGTGAATCTCATTTAAGGAGACGATGTTTGTAATGAATTAACTTATTTTCACTGCAATATAAATTGATCAGTAAGACGAGATATTTAAAGTGCCATAGCATTTTTTGACATGCAGCTTACCGGAACACCGAACTCACCACGCTATTCTTTGCATCAACTCCAATGGTGAGTCTCACTCACTATCTTAATTTACATGAACAATTTACATTTATTTCAACTAACTCTAGCTCTCTTTTGACAAACTAATGCTATATCAATATAAGAAAAATAAAACTGATACTCAGTATAACGAGTATAATCAGATAATATTCTGTGTGGCATTCGAACGTAGCGATAATAAATTTTGTTTAAAGAAAAAAATACGTGGAGACATATTTTTGCAATACATAATAATTATCTTATTACTTTCACCTTTTGAAGGTATGGAAAAAAAAGTGTTAGCTGTAAAAGTTGTTAAAAATTTTTTGCTGTTAGCCCCCAAAAATCAATGCAGTGAAGATGAATTTGATTTTACGTTACTTCAAAACAACCTTGATAATATTATAGAAAAGACATGCATGATAGTGATCAACATAGCAGTGAAGAAAGTGTTGAAAACGTTGGTGTGAGAAGATGCAAAATTAGAGTGATTGAAATTGACACTAATTCTGACTCCGAGGCTGTAGAAGTCGAAGATAGTTTTGAATGGGAAGATGTGACGGAACCTGAAAGTTTGCCAAGCAGAATAACATTTGCAAGTGGCCAAAGAGCAACAGAGCCACACGTTCCTGCAAATGTGACGGAACCACACCATTTTTTCAAACTATTTTTTACTGACAAGCTGATCAATAAAATTATAACTGAAACAAATAATTATGCTCGCACTAAACTGGCCAACAAAGAATTATCGCATCACTTAATTTGGCAAACATGGAAAAAAGTAACTATGGAAAAGTTCTTAGCATTCATAGCTCTAATTCTTAATATGGGGACAATGCCGGTTGTAAACATCCAAGAATATTAGTCAAAGCAAAATAATAGTCAAATTCCTTCTTTTCCCAACACATTTACAAGAAAAAGGTTCAGCCAAATTTTTTTGATGTTTCACTCCAAGACAATTCCAGGGTGAAGTACTGACATAAGAAATCGTGTACAACGAGTTAGTTCCTTCTTGGAAGACATAAACTTGAATTTTTTTGAATATTTGTGTAGATGAGTCGTTTGAAAAATCAAAGGGAATAAGGATTTATATGCTTTGTGATTTTGAGACTGGATATATTTGCGGTATTCTTCCATATTATGGGAGTGTAACAACAGAGATGTTGGTAAGGCCAGATCTATCCAAACTATTGGATAAAGTGTGTGGTGCTCAAGGATACCACATGTTCATAGATAGATACTACACAAGTTTGAACTTAGTTGAGGAATTATTAAAAATGAAATGCCATTTAACTGCAACTATTCAAATACTAGGTGGGGTGAAAAGTAACATCCTTGACCGCCAGAATGCGCTGCTACTGCAAAAAAGGTTATGGTGTCTTGAAGTCCGTTCATATTTAGGCAGACATGCCAAATTTCAGTGCGATACTGTCTTTAGTTTTGTTTTGACAGCTGATTGTTGTTGACGTGTTTGGCATAATGTTGAGTATGGACAAAAACGATTTTCGTTCTCTCATAAAACATTATTTTTTGAGAGGCAAAACGGAGAAGGAAACAAAAGAAAAGTTGGATAAACATTATGGGGCTAATGCTCCGTCAGATTACACCGTCAAATATTGGTTTCGAGAGTTTCGTGGTGGCCGCAACTCCACTACCGATCAAGTCCGCAGCTGCAGGCCCAGATTAGTACTGAGCGCACACGCCATATTTTGGGCAATATTCTGCATATGAAAAAGTTATCCTGCCGCTGGGTGCCGCGAATGACCAAAAACACGAACGCGACAGCACTTGGAAAGAGTGTTTGGACTTGCTGATGCGGAATCGGGTGGACTTTTGGCGTCGATTGGTAACTGGATTTGGATCCCTGGGACTATTATCTCTTCCCAAACCTCAAAAGATGGCTTATCATACTTTTCGGACGGGATCAAGAAGTTGGAAAATCGCTGGAATAAGTGTACCAAACTAAAAGGGGACTGTATTAAATAATAAAATAAAAAAAAAACATTTAAAAAAAAATTTTTTCATTCCCAAGGAGGTTACTTTTCACCCCACCTAGTAAATCGAAAAGGATTGCCAGTTGTCTTTAACAAAAACCCAAATTTGGGAAGAAAAAAACTGTAGCATTTCGAAAAAGAAATAATCTGTTGGCAGGCTGAAAAGGCAAGCGAGCTGTGACCATGATGACAAACTGGAATAATGCTTAAATGACAGCCATAAAAAGATTTGAACGAGGTGGTGTTCAAAGTCAAATTAAAAAACCGAACGTTGTCATAAATTATATCAAATATAAGGAAGGCATTGACTGAGCTGACCAGTATGCATCAACATACTGTTTTTTTGAGGAAGCATCTGAAATGGTGGCGCAAGTTATTTTTCTGGGGATTAGAAATTTGCGTTATCAATTCCTTCCTATTGTATAAACTTGTAAAACATCAGAGAAATGAGTGTCCATTCAGTAATTTAAAATACGTGAATCTATTGATTAACCATTTAACAGATTTCCAAGAACGCTGTGTGGCTTCAACATCCACTGATATCCACACAAGTGATCGATCACATAGAGGGATCCATGTAATGCTAATAGGTGGAGTCAAAAATTGTCGAGGCTGCTCTCACAGAACAGAAAAAGGTAAAAGACATCAAACGACATACTTTTGTGGCACTTGTCCCGAAAAGCCTGCAATGCACCTTGGTGAGTTTTTTGTAAAATATCATACCCAAAAGAACTATGTATAGGGCATAACATTTAAATATTATATTTATAACATTTCAATATACGAATTTAAAACATTAAAATAAAAAAATAAAAAATTTAATTGACTTTAAAAATGGCACGCAGTTTGAAAATAACTGTTTGAATATAAACAAAAAGGATAACAAATATCAGATGCCGATGGCCGTTATGGGTGCATTATAGAAAATGTAACTTTTCATTTAACTGTGAAATTTTTTAATTAATTTTCTTTGTGTATAAACAGATAATATAATACGAGGGCGGGTCAATAATTCCGTGCATTTTTGAATTTCTGACCTCTTTACTGAAACAGCAACACTGCTCCTGTCAACAGGCATTTGTCAGTTGACTCCTGTCAAAATTTAAACTTGCTGCGTCAGTTAGTTTGTGTTTGACAGCTATTTTTATCAGACTACTCACTAATTTGAGGAGAAAATGGAAAAAAGTGAATTTCGTGTGCTTATTAAGCATTATTTCTTGCGAAAAAAAACCATTACCGAGACCAAGGCTAAGCTTGATAAATACTATGGGGACTCTGCACCATCGATTTCAATGGTAAAAAAGTGGTTTACTGAATTTCGTTGTGGCCGTACAAGCACTGAAGATGCCGAACGTCCTGGACGCCCTGTTGAGGTCTCTACACCCGAAACAATCGAAAAAATTCACGATATGGTGTTGGCCGACCGAAGATTGAAAGTGCGAGAGATTGTGGAAGCCGTAGGGATCTCGCATGGCTCAGTGGTTTCAATTTTGAATGATCACTTGGGCATGAGAAAGCTTTCCGCAAGATGGGTGCCGCGTTTGCTCACAGTCGACCACAAACGCAATCGTGTAACAACTTCACAGGAAGGTTTGGCGTTGTTTAATCGCAATATGGAGGAGTTTTTGCGCCGTTTTGTAACCGTGGACGAAACATGGATCCATCACAACACACCAGAGAACAAACAACAGTCAAAACAGTGGGTTTCTAAGGCCAAGGTGGGTTTGTCAGCCAATAAAGTTATGGCGACTGTTTTTTGGGATGCACGCGGGATAATCCACATTGACTACCTTCAAAAGGGAAGAACAATCAATGGGGAATATTATGCCAACTTATTGGACCGATTCAATGCCGATTTGAAAAAAAAACGACCTCATTTGGCCAAGAAAAAAGTTCTTTTCCACCAAGACAATGCAAGGGTGCACACATGTGCAGTTGCCATGGCAAAAATCCATGAATTGGGCTATGAATTGCTACCTCATCCACCCTATTCTCCAGATTTGGCTCCGAGCGACTACTTCTTGTTCCCAAACCTGAAGAAATGGCTTGGTGGAAAAAGATTTGACTCCAATGATGAAGTCATCTCGTCATTTTGAGGACCTCGACAAATTATTTTTTTTGGAAGGGATAAAAAAATTGGAGAAGCGTTGGACAAAGTGTATAGAGCTCAAGGGAGACTACGTTGAAAAACAAAATTATTTTTTTATCAAAAAATCTGTTTTAATCCAAACGTCACGGACTTATTGACCCGCCCTCGTATATTGCGTTATGACAACAACATTAGTGAAACTTATTTGTTATTTTCATTCGGCACTAAATATTAGTCATATGAATATGGAGACAATTGACAAACCTAATAATTTTGTCAAGGAAGTAGGAATAAGAAATGATTTCAAAAAATATATACTCGGATATATTGGCAGCATGTATTCAATATAGGTTGTACATTACAATTAAAAAGTAGATACGGAGCAAAACAGAGAGATTGTTTCACAAAAGATGATTTTTTAAAAATTGGCTTTATAAATAATTTAAACATCTCTATATATAATTGCTTCGGGGTGAAACTCGATGAACTCGAACCGATGGGCCGATTTTCTGGATTCTTTTTTGTTTTGTTCGTATTGCTGTATTTCAGGTTTAGGCAGAAAGAAAATTCCGGAAAATCGATGAATTCGCATTTTTCGCACTTTTCGCATTTTACGATAGTTGGCGTTGGGGGTATCTGACAGTTTATTTTGTATGCACGTTATTATTTTGTTTTACAAAATTGAATTGAATAAATCGAGAATTTCCGGTTAATGTATTACGTTTGTCAACAGTGCTGGTTTTTGATTTTGTGCGTCGCTTCAACAGTTTCATTGCTTTTATACAGTTGATTTAAGGTAAAAAAAAAATGCCAAGCCCATGCGCGCAAACATTGCCCGACGAACAAAGCAAGCCAGACAATAACAAATATATCAACGAAGCCAAACTGAAGAAGAACGCGAAGCACATAGAGAAGTCGACAGAATGGGACATCACATAAGACCAGATTAACAGGCAAGCAATTTGAGAGTGCATCTAATGAGAACTGCGTCAAATCGTACTGTTGCTGGGAGAGAGCAAACAAGTTCAAACCGAAGAGTGACAAGACGCGCATTGTTGCCGACATACGAACGACTGGCATTTCGGTATGAACCAACAGAAAACTACTATGGTGATGAGATTTTCGACTTCCCTTAGATGCACCTCCGGAGCCATTGAAATCTTTGTTTGAATTGGACGATTTTCTCAAGAACATTCGACAGTATAACAACTGCTTCCGTATAACTTCGTTGGGAACAAGGATCATTCAAGAAACTGGTTTCATTCCGACTTGCAAGATATTTTTTTCTTTTATACATCATGCAAACACACCTGTCCTAACAATGACACGGGATTCTATACTACACAATTCGGGTTCACAGATTCAAGGCCAAATTTACCATCGGATGGGAGCATTCTTGCCAGTAAATGAAGACGCACACCAATACTTCATTTCGTCGGAGGATAATCAAGTCGATAGGCGGTACAGAGGGCAAATAGGAGTGACAAAAAACGTCATTCGACAATTGCAACAATTCTTTAATGCAAACAACGCTTTGGTTACGATGTTTAAAACAGCGCTGGAGAAAATGAACTCAAACAATCGTAGATTTGTTTTTAAAAATGATGGAGATGAAGGCGGAGAACATTTACGGCGATACGACATTACGATGAAAATCCTAAATTCAATTACACACATAAAACGCTAATTAACACTTGATCCTCCAAATGTTCGATCCCGCATTTGCAGGCCCTCCGACAAATAAGAACCTCAGCTCCATGAACTACTACGCCTATCGAATGATGCATCGTCCGAATGATGAGAATATCATTTTGAAGTGTCGCCGTTTATTTCAACAAAATTTTTGTGTTTTTTTTTTTTTTTAAAAAAAAAACTTAACACTCAAGTGGGTATGAATACTCTTACAATGCCTCAGCATGTGTTAAGCTTTTTGGAACATGAGATAGAGAGAGAAAGAAAGATGTTTGGACTCAGTGGTTATTTCGTTCCATGGGTGGCATCCAACATTTAATGGGGAGACTAAATTCTTAGTGGAAGTTGGATTGATGTTGATTTTTAGTCAACTACTCGTCTTACTTGATTTTCGTTAACTGAAAAAATGGATGATATGTCTTTCGGGCGGAGCTGGGATTCGAACACTGAACCTTCCGATTTGGAAGCCAGTCCACTACCACTTGAGCCACGGCCGTTTATTTCAACAGTATGCAGTCGATATGTATGTCAAAGTTGAGAGTGAGGGACTACTGTTCATTAAATCGAACGCGCAGAATCTTGGACAAGTGGTGATTTTACCATCGATTCATGTTGGAAATCCTCGCCATATGCATGAGTATACACAAGACGCAATGACATATGTACGGAACTACGGAACACAGGACTTATTTATCACTTTTACGTGTAATCTGAAGTGGAACGAGATTAAAAGGAAGTTGTATCAGGGACAAAACCAGAAGACCGTCACGATATAATTGCGAGAGTATTCAAGCAGAAAGTGAAGATGATGATGGAAGTGATCGTGAAGCATCGAGCATTCGGCATTACAAGGTGTTGGATGTATTCGGTCGAATGACTTGACTGATGCGCAAATTGCGGTCGAAGTAGACGATATTATAACAGCTGAAATCCTCAACCCAATCGCTGATCCAGAACTGCACGAGATTGTCAGAACTCAGATGGTGCACGAACCGTGTGGAACATTGAATCCAAAATCACCACGCATGGTTGATGGAAAATGCACGAAACGATACCCACGGCCATTAGTACCTGAAACAGTAAAGGGATCAGATGGATATCCACTTTATCGACGACGCTCAAAGGACAATAATGGTCGGACAATTGTGGTGACAGTTCATCGTCAGAGTCGAGAGATTGAGATCGGAAACGAGTTCGTTGTGCCACATTGTCTATTGTTGTCCCGCATTTTTAATACTCACGCAAACGTTGAGAGCTGTCATTCTGCAAAATCAGTTAAATATTTGTGCAAATATGTAACGAAAGGCAGTGACATGGCAGTGTTTGGAGTTGGTTCTGAAAATGCCAATGATGAAGTCTACCAATACTAAATGGGCCGATATGTGAACACCAACGAGGCGCTGTGGCGTTTATTCTCTTTCACAGTACAAGAACGGCATCTAACAGTTGTCCACTTAGCGGTTCGTTTGGAAAACGGTCAACGCGTGTATTTCACCGAAGCAACTGCTGCGCAACGAGCGGTCAGGGCCACCGTCAACGACGTTGACAAGTTTCTTTGAGATGTGTGCAACTGACCCATTTGCCGCTATATTGTTGCCAAATATTACACTTGGAGTCAGTCAACGAAAAAATTTCAGCGTCGCAAACAAGGAGTTCCATTTGCGAATTGGTCAGATGTGTTCTCAAGTGATGCGCTTGGACGCATTTACACTGTTCATCCATCGAATGTTGAAAGTTTCTACTTGCGCTTGCTATTGGTTAACGTACATGGTCCAAAATCATTCACACATTTACGAACGGCAAATGGTCATCTTTGTCAAACATATCGAGAGGCGTGTCAGCGTTTAAGCTAATTGGAGAACGACTCACAATTGCTGATTCCGTGGCCACATTGAATACGCATCAAATAAGAATGCTATTCCCATCATTGTGACAACATGCTATCCGACCCAACCTATAGAGTTGTGGAACAAATACAAGAACGACATGTGCGAAGACATATTGCATCGCGTACGAAATACATTGCACAATCTGGAAATGGGAATGTGTGACGAAATATACAACGAAGGACTGATTGCCATCGAGGATTTGTGCGTGATGATAGCAAATAAATTATTAATTCAGGTTGGCATGATTGCGTCGAATCGACCCATGCATGATGCGTTCGATCAAGAACTGAACCTTGAGCATCAGTACGAACGTGATGTGCTGCAAGAAGCGATTCAGTCTAATGTACTATTGCTGAATGATCAACATAAAAATGCTTACGAAACATTGATGCAATCGGTGGACAACAACACTGGTCGGATCTTTTTTATAGATGGGCCAGTTGGAACAGGTAGACAATTCCTTATTTCGCTGACTCTGGCCACGATTCGAACACAAGGTGACGTTGCACTAACTCTCGAATCATCCGGAATAGCAGCGACGTTATTAGAGCGGACATACTGCGCGCTCAAACTGCCATTGAATTTGAACGCAACGAAAACTCCAACGTTCAACATCACCCGCAACAGTGCAATAGGAAAACTGTTGATTGAATGCAAACTAATTGTTTGGGACGAACGCACAATGGCGCACAAGAAATCAATTAAAGCGCTAAACATCTCAATGCAAGATATTCGACGCAACAACAACATCTTTGGCGGGGTAATGATTCTGTTGGCAGGAGACTTCAGACAAACGTTACCAGTGATTCCCCGTGGGACTGCTGTGTTTGGAAACACCTGAAAATATTAACGTTGACTACGAATATGAGAGTTCAGCTTCAAAACGTTCAAAGTGGTGAACAATTTTCAAAGCAATTGTTAGAAATTGGTAACGGAAAAGTCCCAGTAGGTGCGACGACAGGGTTAATAACGTTTCGGCATGATTTCTGCCAATTCGTGATTCACAAGCGGCTCTTGACAATGTGTTTCGCGAAGTAAATCGAAATCATCGTAATCACGCTTGGCTTAGTGAAAGAATATCGATGTCAACACATGAATTTCACCATTCAATCGCAAATTGCCGGAGATTTAGTGTCCACCACTAATCAAGATGATGTAGTGAATTAGCCGATGGAGTTTGGGAATATAACCGGATTTCCATCGCATAATTTCCAAATCAAAAACGGATCGGTCATCATAATGCTACGAAATCTGAATCAATCCGACTTGGTCTTAAGAATTTAATGCCGAATCTGATAGTAGAAACAATTCTAAAAAGAAAATATTCGGGGGAAAATGTGTTCATTCCTCGCATTCCGTTGATTACGACCGATATTCCTTTTGATTTCTAAAGATTACAATTTCCAGTTCGATTGGCATTCGCAATGACAATCAACAGATCTCAGGAACAATCCTTTAATGTTTGTGGCCTGAATTTAGAGAATCCATGTTTTTCGCATGACAAAAAAACGAAAAAATTTCGTTTATCATAAAGCATTGCAGTAAAGCCGATGAATTACAGAACGTGAATCGCTACGATGAAAATGAAATACTCGTATAATGAATTCGTTTCGATTAATGTTTACTAAATTTCAAAGTTTGAATGTTCAGTCAAGCTCACATTACATTAAATTCAACTACATTTGTAAAACGAAATAAAACATAATGAAACAGTTGAATAAAATTTGAATACATTGAATAAGCTTTTTTATCAAACAGAATTTGACATCGTGTGAAATGTCACAAAAACTGTAAACAACTAAACGTCAACACGCACGAAATAATTGCCGCCTGGTGGCCAACTGTTGCTGGCAAAACGGAGTTATGCCGGGTCCAGCTAGTTTAATATAAATATGAGTATACAATTTCTTTATTGAAAGAACATTTGCTCTGGGAGCGATTGTTTGCTTTAGCAATAGAAAACATTTTATTTTACTCGTTTACAGAATATTTCATTAAAATCAATTCAATATTTTTAGTTTGTCAAAGATTAAGAATGATCGAGTTCTTTTACTTCCAACTTTTAGTTTTTTTAAATTAATAATGGTGTTTCTATTGGTTGTTGGGTGAGTAAAGACAGCTGCGGACTTGGTGTTGTGTGTAAACGGCAGTGCAATTTACATGCATAATTTAATAGTAGGAAAACTCATTAGATTTGGCTGTGCCAACCCAACGCTAAGTGATTGTAACTATTTGAACAAAAATAAAAACGCTCTCCTTCATCCAATTGAATAAGCTAAATAACTCAAATATTACCAATGTTCAAGTAAAAATAACCCCAGCTGCAGAGGAGGCTTTACTTCTAAAAATGCGCTACCGAAATCAACATCACTCGCCGCATAGTGGCTCATTTAAGCTAAAATGCTTGCATAATTCAGTTCTAGTCTATAACACAAAATTTTTAAATTCACTGAATTAACAAATGTTTGGAGCTCTGATAGTCGAAAACATGATTTGTTTTGGATCAATAATTTTGCGTATAGAGCCAGTCAAAATTAAGTAATTCTTAAGGTCACTTAAAAATAAATTATTTTTTTTGTTAGTGTTGTTGAGTGTTATTGTTTTTTTTGCAATACTAGGTGGGGTGAAAAGTAACTTCCTTGACCGACAGAATGCCCTGCTACTCTAAAAAAGGTTATGGTGCCTTGAAGTCCGTTTATATTTAGGCAAACATGCCTACTGCGATACTGTCTTTAGTTTTGTTTTGACAGCTGATTGTAGTTGACGTGTTTGGCATCATGTTTAAGCTAATTTGTAGGCATTTTTTTTGTCTAGGTTGTAAGTGTAAATGAACTCTATAAATAAAAACGCGTATAAACTAAAAACTGACTGCGGTTCGATTCTCCAGCCCAAGACATTCTGTTTTTTATTTTCTTTTATAAATACATAAACAGTAAACAAGTGAGAGTGCAAAAAAAAGAATCACGTGATGAGTGACAGACAGCTTTCCGCTCTCCCATTAACGGTCGCAGCTAGTGGCAGGGCGAAAACATCCGATGAGGATGCCATATCAAATCACCTACCAATTATGGTAGCTGAAGGAAGTGCCAAGCGAAGGAGGAAGCTAAGGCGAATCCCAAATCTGGTGAAGTGCCCCTCTCTATCAAGATCCACCGAAAAGCTGCCAGGTGCATTAAGGGAGACGGCGCCTTCAACGTCAACCACGGCAGCAGTAAACCCAATGGGTCAGGAGTCGTACAATTACGAATATCCATATATATCTGATGGTGGCGAAGGTCATTATATGGGAGGCGACAACAGCTTCGCATCTCTGGCTGTCCGATGACGAAGAGGATGAAGTCGAAGCTCTGAATAGTAGCATCAAGCAACTACAACAAAAAGTGCTAACTATAAAAGCTAAGCAAGTAGCAAGGAGGGAGATGGAAAAGCAGCAACAACTCCAGAGACCTCAGCAGCAACCAAACATAAACGTGGAGATTCCACAACAACAACAGAAACAACCTGTGGAAAAACAAAACATCCAGAAACCTGCACAAGAGCAGACAAAAACAGATGCACACAAACAACAAAAATCGCAACCGATTAAGCAACAACAGCAGCAGCAGAATAAGCAGCAACAACAACAGCTGCAACATCAACAGCAATAACAATAACAGCAACAACAGCGACAACAACAACATCAAAAAAAGCAACAGCAATAGAGACAACAACAACAAGAACACAAATCCACCAAACCGAAAATGCCACCAACTAACACTTTCAAATTGGAATTAAAGGACACCATCAAACTGCGTAAGTCGGCGATAGGCAACAACCTTTTTACAAAACACTGTCATACAGTGGAGCGCTACCACAAAATTAAAAACTTGTTAAAGGATTCGACGACGGAGTTCTTCTCCTTCACACCGAAGTGCGAAAAGCTACAGACAATGCTGCTGAGGGGGTTAGAACCGTCGACTGATCCGTAGGAGCCACTTGCACTGCTGAAAGAGAAGGAGTGCGAATAGCTCAAGTTCGTAGGGGGTTAAGCCATTCGTCACGACTAGAGCCAAAAGGGACAAGCGGAAACTACCGTTTTTCCTGGTCCAGCCAAGTCCCAACAGCAAACTGGATGGCCTAAGGAGTATAAAAGCCCTAGACTACCATGTTGTACATTTTACAATGTGTTCGTTGCCAAAGGTTCGGGCACGCCGCGTCGAACTGTTAAATGCAGCCTTGATGCGTGAAGTGTGAATAGAACCACAAGTCCGAGGACTGCGCTCTAGGCAAGGACGGAAAGTCAGAAAAAAGCCAACTCTCTTGTGCGTTATGTAGGAACACGAGACACACCGCAAATTATCGGGGTTGTCCGAAATTCCAGTACATAAAAGAGTAAATCTGGCTCGGCAGCAGAAAGTGGAAGTTAAACGTCCACTCGTGCAGGTACAAACACCAGCCGTTACTCCCCAAGTTACCTACGCACAAATGGCGGCAGGTAGGGGAAGTACGGTACAACAAGCAAAGGTAGCTTCTCAGGCCCCAGCGCCTAGAGCACCGGAACCTGTACCTGACATGATGGCTATCTTGCTCTCAATTCAGGGGCAGATGGCTCAGCTTAAGCGTCAAATACCGGGCTAAGCGGGTAGATCAGTCGTAATGGGTACGTACATGGCGGAGCAAACGCTGAGGGCCCTTGCAGTGAAAGTCAATTCACTGATTAAGTTCGAACGAAGAGCCAGACTGTTTAAGTTGCTTAAAGACCAAGCCCCTGATGTGCTTTTGGTTAGCGAAACTAAGCTCACCAAAAGACACAAAATGAGGCACAGAAGATATAAAATGTTACGGAGAAACGGACCCAACTCCATTCAAGGAGGAGATGTTGCGATCTTTGTAAGAAAAGGACTGCGTTTCAAAAGAGTATACAGTCGTGTAGTACGTAGGTTTCAGGTGCTGGAAGCATGCATCATATACATCCCTCTCCGTAGTGGAAAGCGGTTATACATGGCGTCTGTTTGTGAACCTAAGGTTACTAAATCCACCTTATTCATCTCCGAGCTCGAGACATTTTTTCAATTCCTAAGACTTTAATTGGAGGAGAATTATTTTATTATCAGCGGAGATTTCAACGCCAAACATAGAGATTGGGGAAATAATACACCAAATACTAGAGGGAACCAACTATTCAATTGATGGGGTCAGCACGGTATAATGTATCGACTCGGCCTTAAAGCGTCGAATAGTCCGTCGTTTCCTAGGCACGGTTCCCATTTGGACCTCTTGCTGTCCGACATACGAATACACATGACGTGCACTAACCAACATACCATAAACTGTCTACGCACTTTTGTGTATGACAGTTACCAATGCGGTCTTTGTACCCAAATAACCGTTCTGAACGAAATTGCGGAATTGGATGAGTTTGTTACAAGGCATTCCTACAACTATAGTAGGGTGCGTTGGACACACTTCTCCCGAGCACTGACGAGAGCACTCTCCTCGAATTCGCTCTACAGTCCAATAGAAATCTGTCAAACGAGGAGATTGACAGATATCTAAAACTAATGGACGAGACAATCAAACGAACAATGGACAAAACGATACCTCGGTATCAACATACTGACAACGAAGACTTATTCCGCAACGCAACTATTGACGCACTGCACCGACATAAAAGTAGACTGCTGACAAGGCTAAAAACCTTGTACAGACAGTTTACTGACAGACATAACCCGGAGATCGTGACACTGAAGTCGTCGATCAAAAACCTCCAAATATTAATAAAAGAAAATTACAGAAATTCTGTAACTTTGTATTGGAACAATAAAATTCGGGCTGTAAACACCAGCAACCCGAATATGTTCCCGCAAATAAATAAAATATTTCGGAGAAAAGATCAAAACGACCTTTCGTGTCTTAAAATCGCCCGAACGACGGACAACGAGAACATACTCATAGCAGCAGGCATTGATCCAAATGAGGCCGTTGATGATGACAACTTCTTTGTGATCGAGGATCAGCAGCAGAAAGTTGAGGCTATAGGAGCGACTTTCCAGGAAGTGTACAAGGCGAATGACATCATTGGCCCCAACCAAGACCTGGAAAGTCGAGTCCTTGTGCTAGGGTTTCACCCAGTTCAGTGACGAGAATATGGCAAATAATGCCATCGCCGACGATAGGGTACTACCCCCGTTCATTTCGAAAGAAGAGCTCCAAACGATCTTCGAATCACTTAGAAGTAACAAATCAGTAGGAACCGATGAAATACCGAACATTGTGCTTCGACATATCCCACTAAAAACGGTGGACATTTACACCACCCCGTTTAATAATGCAATAAATAATGCACATTATCCCCTAAAAGGGATAAAGATACTACCAATTCGGGGAATCTGCGCATGATCAGTCGTCTTCCAAACATCAGTAAGGTTTTCGAGAAGGTGATCAATAGAATCCTGACTAAGTGGGTTGAGGACAAACATATAGTTCCGGATAATCAATTCGGTTTCAATGCGGGGGATGATATCATTCACGTTGCGTCTAAACTGGTTTCTGATATCCAATGGAACAAAGGTAAGAACCAGTGCACTGGTGCCTGCCTCATTGTATGGTTAGAGGGACTCTTCTTCAAGTTGGACAGGTTGGGCATTAGTAAACCACTGTATAGACAGTGCACAGTTCATCGTGAAGAATGGCGATGTGACTTCTGCTGGAAAATTTAACATTAAAAACGGTCTGTAACAAGGTGCGGTAAATTCGCCGGTCCTATTCAACATTTACACAAGTGACCTGATAGGTTCACTTCACCATGCCATAGCGTACAGACCAGTTCCAAAGGTTGAGGTCATCAATATACTTTTGCAAAGTGACTTCGATAAAATTAAGCGATATTGCGATGACTGGAAGTTGATTTTCAACTCGGAAATCGGAAACCATTTTGTTTAGGACGCCTTTTTCTGGGGCCTCTAGGGATACCAGAAAAAATTGGCGGAATTTTTCGACCGCGGGACAGCACGGGCAGCCGTTTGCTTGTCGAAATGTAGTCAGATACCTTGTGATCTGGCTAGATCCATATCTGTATTTTAACAAACACATAGACTTTGCTCTGGCCAGAGCCAAAGCTTCTTTTGCCCTTACAAAGAGACCGTTTTATAACAGCCAACTCGATGCGAGGGTGAAGGTGATCTGCTACATGGCCCTTATCCGGCCTATGCTTGTATTTGGTTGCCCCGTGTGGTTCAACATGAGAGCAAATTTATTGGAAAAGATTCGGGTGTTTGAGAGGGCTTGTCTTCGCTTATACAGAACACTAGAGTCCGAGTACATAAAACTCTATCCTAATGAGGTCTTGTACAATAGGACGAACCTAATTAGAGTGGACAATTTCGTCATTACTTTGACTCGAAGGAACATTGCAAGAGCAATGACCTCATCGAACAACCTGATCTCCGGGGCTTTCTACCCCAATTATATTTATCATGAGAGAGTACGCGTTGACGGTTTTGTTCCTCCAGAAGCGTTCCTCTACTTCGATATGAAAGGTCTGATCCAGGACAGATTAGCGGTGCCGCTAATCTTCCATGTGGCTCGATCAGCTGCGGACAGGCGACTCAACTACGACAGAGACGTCGCACATGGCAGTGCGGAGCGTCTCCGGTTCAGTGGGGCGGTAGGAAGTCGCGACATGAGGGACGTTGCTCGGCAGCACCAACAATTTTGGTGGCTCGTTGAAGGAGAAGAAACGTCGTCGTGTGGTCGTGCGTTGTCATGCAGAAACACCACACCGTTGGTAAACATTCCTCGTCTTTTATTCTGGATTGCTCTTCTCAACTTACGTAGAGTTTCACAGTAAACCGCTATTTGCAGGTTCCATAAACTCGGTCAACAATATGCCTTTACTGGCCCAAAAAACTGTGGCCATCATTTTTCGATAGGAAAAAGTTTGTTTGAATTTTTTTGGCTTGTTTGGGGAATGAGTGTGCATCAATTGCTTTGACTGTTCTTTGCTTTCTAAGTTTACATATGTTTACATACTGGACCGAAGTCTCATCTCCAGTCACAATTTGCTGTAAAAATTCTGCGCCTTCCATTTCTATACGTTCGAGAAATGCTTTTCCCGAATTGACACGTTGGGACTTGTGGACATTTATGAGCTGTTTTGGGACCCAACGGGCACAGAACTTGTGGTAACCCAAGTTTTCAGACACGATTCTGTATATGTAGAGTAGTTCGAGAAATTTCGGAAAATCTTGTCGGAAGATCTGAAATCGTAAAACGCATGTATTCTCGAACAAATTGGTTGAATTGTTGAACCACGTCTTGATTCATGATCGATTTACGCCCTTTGCCTCCTTCATTATGCACATCTGTGCGTCCGTTTTTAAATTGTCTACACCAACCACGTACCGAACCATCCCTTACGATGAATTTGAGCTGCGCCATTTCCTTCGCCTGCAAAAAACGAATTACACTTCGTACCTCACAGGCGGCGGAAGATAAAATTATATTCTCCATGTTAAAACGGCAACTATTCGAAGAATACTGAACGAAAATGGTCGAAACTTGGCATATTATTTGAGAATAATGTCCTGGTTGCGACATGCAGAAACACGTCACCGACGTGCACGTATGTAATGAATTGTAACACATCGGAGGTTGATTTTGGAATAGCCGTCGTAAATTCTTACATGGATTCTTATTCAGGTTTATCAGTAATTCATCAAAACATTCGAAGTTTACGTAAAAAATTCGATGTTTTTCTTGCGCATCTCGCATCTCTTGATCATTTGCCTGATTTCATATTTGTCTCTGAAATTTGGATTTATGAAAACGAAGTCTCTAATTTTCATATTCCCAACTTTTTATTAGCGCCAAATTGCAATAATTCTTATTCAGCTGGTGGAGTGGCGACCGTTTATAGGAGTGATATTGAGTGTCTTCTTAAAAGCGCAGATATAATTTGTTTTAATTTTAAATTTTCTAGAATTCAATAGTTTTGTTGGAATATACAGGTTGCATTTATTTACTGTCAACGCCTTTTTGGTGGAATGGAGTTTTTGGACTCCTTAAGTTGTAAAACCAAATTGTCTTAGGGGATTTTAATATAGATATTTTGTCAAATTCACGTGATGCTGATAATTTCCTGGCGATCTTATTTTCTTTTGGTTTCAGCTCCCTGGTGAACACACCTACGAGAGGGTCCTCCTGCTTACATCATATTTTTGTTAAATTGCACAGGAATAATAGTGTCAACTATAAAACAGAAGTATATGATCTTAAGATAACTGATCATAGCTTAACCACAATTCAGTTAGAGTGTAGTGTTGAAAGGAATAAGCCCTTTTGCGTAAATTCATTTAAAAAGATGGATTTTTCTGCACTTAATACTGCTCTGACTTTTGAATTTTGGGAAGAAGTATACAGAGGAAATAATCCATCTACTGCATTTGATATCTTTTTGCAAAAACTTCAATATCACATCTCAGACAGCAGTCAATGTTTCAATAATAATAATAAAAAGTTAATACCATTAAAAAAGTGGATGAACATATCTCTACTTAAGAAATTTTATTTAAAGAACAAGCTCCATGTTAAAGTTAAAAAGCATCCCAACAATATTAGGCTAAAAACGTGTTACGATAAGCTTGGTAAAGAGCTAAAAACTGCAGAGATAATTACTTCAGTAATAAACTCACTGATAATTTAGGTAATTCTAAAAAGGAATGGGAAGTTGTTAACCAGATCTTAAGTAGAACCAAGCCAAAAGCTGATATTTCTATATTGGATGGTAGTTCTTCGCCCAAGCCGTGCAAAGACGACATCTGTATTTAGCGTTGCTAACGCATGCCGCCGAAGCCTTCTTTGCCCAAGCCGTGCAAGGAAGCAACAATTTTTTGATACATGCAATTGCGTAAGCCACCGCCGCAAAGGCAGCCATCTGTGCTGAGTACTATTACAACACATGCCGCCAAAAGGACAGTGGTATTATGAACACCGCCACTGCTTCGGCGCAGTCCACGTAATGTCACGCCACCCATCGAGCCAACTACTTCACCAGCCGCCGACAGTTCGAATGCAGCATCAATCTGTTCAGCCAATAGTGAGACTCCTGGGGACACTACGCCAGGTATGGTTGTTGAAACTCTAGTGTGCAATATCGCTTTGGGGAAATCTGAGGGTGCTACGCCTGTCGCCAAAGCCGCAACAGTTTCTGCCCGTATAAATGGTCCTGGAGCAGCTACCACAGATGAGGCGGAGAAAAGGTCTGTTATTTCATTACAGGAACAGATTGCCGCTCTTGAAAGATACTTCAAGGCTACGCAAGTGCAATTGGGGAGTAGTGACTTGCAGTGTAGCACGCTAAAATTAGCTATGAAGTCACAGTCACTGCAACAGCCAGCCGTCCACACACAGTCAGCAGATCTACATGCACAGCCATTACTTTTACATGTGCAGCCGCCAGCTACATATACCCCACAGCCACTGGTGTATGCGTCGCAACATACATCTACGCATGAACAGCCGCTAGCCATACATGCACAGCCATCACTTTTACATGTGCAGCCGCCAGCTACGTATACACCACAGCCACTCGTGTATGCGTCGCTATCTTCATCTACGCACGCTAAACCGCCAGCCATCCACGCTCAGTCGACAGTCTTAAATGCATTAATGCCAGTTATTCATGCGCCGCAGCCAGCCTTGCATGAACAACTACCAGCCACGTATACGTCGCAGCCAATCGTGTCTTCCTCGCCGTCATCTACTTATGCAACACCCACGAGCGTGAAAATGATGTCCAGCACGTACGTATCACCGCCATTCTTGCATATATACACACCGTCGCCACATTCGTACCATCGCTTGCTCAAACCCAACAGCAGCTGAATTCAGACAATGCTCTAAGCCAGTTGTCAGGGGCCAATGTATATGCCATGGCGCCACATAAGGTCCAGGATCTTGCTATGTTTTCCGGGAATCCAGATGACTGGCCAATGTTTTTCAACACATTTTTGCAAACGAATGCGGCCTTCAATTACACGAACTTGGAAAACAATCAAAGGTTCCAAAAATACCTGCATGATTCGCATGATGCGAAGGAACCCGTCAAATCTCTCTTGATCCACCCTAATAATGTAGGAAGTATTATAGAAGAGCTACCATTTCGTTTTGGCCGCCCGGAGCAATTGATCAACGGCCAGCTGCGTCAAGTTCGTGAAATTCATCCAGTTAGCGAATCGA
This sequence comes from Volucella zonaria, assembly GCA_963966105.1. Lineage (NCBI taxonomy): Eukaryota > Metazoa > Arthropoda > Insecta > Diptera > Syrphidae > Volucella > Volucella zonaria. The sequence continues at coordinate 128,120,306 of OZ014530.1, read as the reverse complement.
ACATGGGTAATCTCGTTCCCTTTGCGACAAAAGGGAGGAACTTGGCAGTCTTTTATTATTATTATTATTAAGGGAACGATACAAATCAATTTGTAGGGTCCGGGATTTAACACCGGGGTACTATGCCCATGTGGTGCGTTTTTGTCAACAGCACGCGGAGTACTGAGTTCCCATGTGGTCACCCACTTACGTACTTACCTCGCCCAACACTGCTTGATTTCGGTGATCTAGCGGGAACCGACGCTTTCAGTGTGGCGAGGCCGTTGACATTGGCAGTCTTTTTATAATCAGTCAACGGCCAGCAGCACATCACTAACCCAACGCTGTTTCAAGTGCTCGTTCGAAAGCTGCCTATGACTAAGCGGTTGGAATGGGCCAGAGAAGCAACGATAATCCAACCATACCCAACGATCATTAACTTTAGTTACTGCCTCTCTGATGTAGCAAGGTTAGTTTGTGCCGTCCAAGACACCGAAGACAAGGAGCCAAAGCGACGCCATTCAGTGTTACACACTGCGGAGTCCCAGGTATCGGTGTATTCAAGGTGTTCCTTGTGTCATGAGGAACACAAAATTAACGAGTACAAGAAATTTCTCAAAGCAACAGTGCAAGAATTTTAATTTTAATTTTGGTGGGGGCTGAGGCCCCCATTTATTGGCTTAATACAAGCTTAATCTAACTTAAAAACTAACAGAAAGACTTAAGAGCTAGTGACCAAGGAAGTGATGGAGGAGATCTTGTTTAAGACGAGGAGTGCTCAGGTGGAAATGAAAAAGGGAGAGGTTTGAGTTGACCTTTCGGAGCATTCGGGAGATAGGTTCGTTGGAGCCATAAGAGGTGCGGTGGGCCGGTAGATAGAAGAGACGAGGACAACGTAGATTGCGGGGGTTGGTATTGAAGGAAATGGAGTTCAAAATGGATGCACAGTCGATGGAACCTGAAAGAAGACGATGAATGAAAAGAACGTCAGCAATATTCCTACGTTCTTCTAACGAATTCATATTTAGAAGTTTGAGGCGGTCTTGATAGGGAGGTAAGATTAAAGGGTCGTTCCATGGCAGGCCACGGAGGGCAAATCGGAGGAATCGACGTTGAATACTCTCGATTCGGGAAACATGAACCCGGTGAAAGGGGGACCAAGTTTGACTGGCATACTCAAGCAGGGGGTGAACAAAGGTAATATAGAGAGATCTGGTTACATACGGGTTGGAAAATTCATTGGATCACCGTTTAATAAAGCCAAGTGATGAGTTGGCTTTGAGGATCATCTTATCGATATGCGAACGGAAATTAAGCTCACTGTCGAATAATATGCCAAGGTCTTGGAAACACTGAACCCAGGGAATTGGTTTACCATGGAGAAAATAAAGTCGGGGAGGAGACGGGTTGCATTTACGTGAGAAGGTTATAGATTGACATTTGGCTATATTAAGTTCTAGGCAATTTTTGAGGCACCAAAAACCGATCAAGGTCTTCTTGAAAAAGGGCAGAGTCCTGGGGAGAGGAAATAGATTTAAAAAAATTGGTGTCGTCAGCGTAAAGGGAGAAGGAGGAGTGCTTAATGACACTCTCAACATCGTTGATAGTAAGAATGAAAAGAAGAGGGCCAAGATGACTGCCTTGTGGAACTCCAGATGAGGCCAGGAATGGAACTGAAAGGGCGGATCTAAACCGAACACTATAATATCGGTTTACCAGGTAAGAAGAAATCCATTGTAAAAAGAGAGGCTCAAAGCCGAGAGCAGACAATTTGGAAAGGATCAATTTATGAGATATCTTATCAAATGCTTTAGTGAAATCAGTTGCGATAACATCGATTTCTTTGCCATTTTCTAAGGCTGAGAGAGCAAAAGACACGAATTCAACTAGATCTGTGGTAGTTGACCTCCCTTTTAGAAAACCATGTTGTCGGGGGAAACAAAAGGCTTGCATTTGGAGCTTAAGGCTTCGTATAAAATGCTTTCAAAGAGTTTGGGTATATGAGAGAGTTTAGCAATGGGACGATAATTGGTAACTTCATGTTTAGATCCCTTTTTGTGTATTGGGATTACAAAAGAAGTCTTCCAAATCTGGGGAAATTCACCCTGTGTAAGCGATAGACGAAAAAGGTAGGAAAGGGGTAGAGACAGGTTGGAAGAGCATTTCTTAAGAAACATGGCGGGGAGTCCGTCTGGGCCAGGTACAAATTCATCCTTAAGATTTTGTAACTTTTCTTTAATAACTGCAGGATCGAAATTTTGAGTTAGAAAGGGACCAATAGAGAAATTTGGTAGATCATTGAAGTAAGAGGGATCTGGTACGAAGGAATTGTTGGCAAATGATTGCTTGAAAAATGTAGCAAAAAAGTTGGCGATGGTAGGAGGATCACATGAAGTTTTGGTTTCGAAAGCGAAGGAGGAAGGATAACCATCAGTCTTACTTTTGCAATTGACAAATTGAAAAAAGGACTTGGGGTCATTTATGAGATTGGTTAGCGCACTATTCAGGTAGAGCTGATAGAGAGAGAGTTATAGAGTTCAATGAAATGAAGATATGTACCTAGATAATTTGAATAGTCGGAAGAAGAGTGGGTGCGAAGGAATACCGCCCATAACTTGTTTCTTTTGTTTCGTAGAGAGCGAAGTCTACGATTATACCAAGGAGGGGATGTAGAAGAAGTTTTATGGCGGGAGTAAGGCACATAAAGGGAGATGGATTTGAATATTTCTCTGTAAAAAATGGAGAGGCCATCAACCAGAGATAGATTGGTAAACTCAAAAGAAGCACTGCTTAGATAGGTATTAATTTTACGGAAATTAGCTTTGTGAAAATTGTAAGAAAATAGAACTGCGGGGGGAGGCGACTGAAGGGGAGAGTTGTGGAAAAATGAGAGAAGAAGTGGAGGATGAAAGTTATCAATAGCTGAAAGAGATAGGGGACAACACGATACTGAGGAGTTGATGGATCAGTTATGAAGATAAGGTCTAATTGCCTTTCCATATAGTTGGAAACGCCTCTGACTTGGCGTAGACTAGAGTCTGTTAGCCGATCTAAGAATAGGCATTCCTTAGTAGAAATGGGATTGGAAGCGATGAAAAAAGATAGGTCTTCAGATGGAGTCCACTTCAGCTGAGGCAGATTAAAATCGCCGAAGATAATGATATCATCAAGCGATTCTGATAAGTCGATCAAATTGTCAATTGCTGCAATAGCAAGTTGGTAGGATTCGATAGGTTGCGCCGAAAGAATGTAACAACACATAACGTACAAGCATCTACGAGTGACGGTTATTTTAACCGACACAAAGTCGAGCTTAGGAGAGGATGATGTTGCAACGAGAGAGGAGTCCAAGCTGTTGTGAATAGCCAGTAGGGCACCTCGACAAGGGGATTCAATCAAGGGGGTGCACGATCATCATCCCGAAAAACATTAAAAGAAGGAGGGAACCAGGAGTTACCTGGTTTTTTATGTTGGGGATAAGATTAGTTTCGGTCAGAGCATAGATATCAAATGGGAGAGCATGAGATTGGCGGAAAACAGCGTGGGTCTTAGAACGGAGTCCTCTTACGTTCTGGTAATAGAAGGTGAGAGGGAGGTTTTTGCATGACTTTTTAGGGTCGAAGAAATTTATCATGGTCAAGGCGACTGCGTTGGAGGTGTGAGACTGTTTTAGAGTGTACATAGTGGCGAAGAGCGGCAAGATCGTCTGCAACTTTTTGGGGGGGCGTATTGAAAATCTCGTGATACTTTATATAAAGTTTCCTGAGACTGGTAATGTCTGTAGGGAGGCCTTCCTGCTGGATAGAAACCATGACGCTTGTTTTTGTTTTACCCTCGTAGCACACCGAGTCGGATTTATCGTGCAGATAAGCGAGATATAGACGTATATTCTCATATATCTTTTTATCTCTAAGCCTAGAGAGCGCATAGCGACATTCGGTGGTATCGCTAGTTTGCTGCGTTAATTTAACAGTGGGTGGCGAAAGGGGGTCAACAGAAGAGGGAGTGGTTAATGAGTTTGGTGTCGCAACGGCTGGTTTTTCTGAAATAGGGTTTAAAATGTGAGAACTGATGAAATTGGGATACTTAGCTCCAGTTCTGAGGTCGAAATTAGGGAAAGGCGTGTATGTTAGTGGTTGAATGGTGGGAGTTTGAGTGGCAGGAGCAGTACGATGGTCAATTGTCAAAAAACATGGTCTTTGTTTTACGTGCCTGAAGAAAGCGCATGCTACTGGAACATGTCGCGTGAAGAATATTTGCGCCACAAACAGATGGCAGATAAGACACCATAAGCTACTCTATGAAGTTTTGCTCAAGCCGATTCCATTACCTGATGTGAGTCAAGAAGTTCCTCAATGCTCCTCCACTGGTAGTATGCTAGCTACAAAAGGGAATGCCAACAGCGATCAGAAGCTCCTGTTTAGAGTTCTCCCTGTGACGCTGTATGGTCCAAATAAGGCCATTGATACGTTCGCACTTTTCGATGAGGAATCCTCGATTTCGATAGTGGATGCGGCCTTGACTAAGAAGATGGGCCTAAAAGGTAGTCCTCGCCAGCTTGATATTCAGTGGGTTGCTGGAAAGCAGGCACGGAAGCCAACATTGGTGGTTGACCTTCAAGTTAGTGGAGCGGCACGTGTACGGGATTTCGAATCTCAGCCTACCTACTCAAAACCTGAAGGACTCAGATTTGTATAGCATGTCAAGCCGCCATGAATTTCCTATGGAGTCGTACACAAATGCCGTTCCAAGACTTTTGATCGGTCTCGATTCCTAACATTTGGGAATACCGATAGAACTACGGGATTTGGGTAAACATGGACCCTTTACAACGCGTACGAAGTTTGGTTGGGCTGTGTTTGCTACCACGCCGACCATCACTCACACGAGCACACCTGAGTGCTTTCTGACCTACACAAATGCCGAACTACACAGCTTAGTTGACGACTATTTTCGCACAGAGAGTTTTGGGGTAAAAACAACTTCCCCATTAGAATCCTAGGATGACTTTCGTGCCAGAGGCTTTCTCGAATCCACTACGGAGCAACTTGATGGTCGATTCGAGGTGGGTTTGCTATGGAAATCTGATGACATCGTTCTGCCAGACAGTTTTACCATGAAACAGAACCGCTTGGTAGGTATAGATTGAAAGATGAAGAAAAACGAAAACTTTGCCGTTGCCTACAAATCAATTATGACAAATGCTATGCTGGTAAGCTGCAGCCAATGGAAGCCGCCGTCACAGGACCAAGGACATAGTATTTGGCACATTTCGGGGTAGTTAACCCTAGCAAGCCTCAGAAACTTCGTCTAGTTTTTGCAAATGTTTCTTTGGCGTGATGGAGACGACAGCAAGCCGCCAGATATTAACGAGATGCTGGTGATGACGTTTGGGGCCGCTTGCTCGCCTTGTGCTGCTCAACACGTAAAGATTAAAAATGCCCTGGTGCGCAGCAGCATATACGATTCTCGCGCCGCCTAAGCCATCACTGACTTTCATTATGTTGACGATTTCGTTGACAGTTTCCGATCCATTGAGCAAGCCATCAGAATTTCAAATCAAGTTCGAAAGATACATGAAGCCGCTGGATTTGAGCTACAAAACTTCAGCTCCAACTCGGAAGCCGTCTTCCGAGCCTTGGATTGTGGATTGTGGCAGCCAGCTAGGGACAAATTCCAGTACAAGCAGCTTTTTCACCGAGTGAGGAAGGACGCCATTGATGGAAGCCGACGTCCCACCAAACGAGAACTACCCAGCATCGTCATGTCGGTGTTTGATCCACTGGGATGTTTGAATTTTTTATTGTAGCAGCGGCGGAACGTTCTTTGGGACGAAGAGCTGCCGGATAACATCTGCACCCTTTGGAACAAAAGCGCTTGCAGTTGCCTAATTGAAATGACAGTTCCTCGTTCTTACTTTAATGGTGGTCCCCCAAGGAGCTTCAGCTCCACGCTTTCGTCGACGGATTTGAGGAAGCTATTGCAGCCGTTGCATATTGGAGAGCAACGAATCAGGACAACTTGGTTGAGACCGCGTTCATATACGCGAAAACAACGTGCTCTCCAGTGAAGCCAATGACCACGCCTCGTATTGAGCTTCAAGCTGCAGTTTTGGGTTCACGACTTATGAAGACAGTGCTTGAAGGACATTCTGTCGCTGTCACCCGAAAATTTCTCTGGAGCGACTCTTCGACGGTCATCAAGTGGATCAATGTTTGACATATGCTGCTAGAAGACTCATAATCTTTCTATCTGCTCATCGTTTTACGACACTCATGATTGCCTATTGCCACGACAAGATGATGCACCAGAATACAGAAGCTGCGATTTGCGAAGTACGTCGCAAGTACTAGGTGTCCCGCCTGCGCCGGGTTATGCGCAAAGTCATCGCAAACTGCAGGATTTGTAAAATTCGGAGTCACGCCAATACCGCCACTTATGGGATCCTTGCCGGAGGATCGGGTAATGCCTTACCTGAGACCATTTTCTTATACTGGTCTAGACTACTTCGGACCACTAACTGTCACCATTGGTCGCCGCATCGAGAAGCGGTGGATTGCACTCTTCACCTGGAAGTAGCGCATAACCTGTCAACAGATGCGTGTATAATAGTTATACGTAACTTTATAAACCGCCGAGGAGTGCCGCTCAGGATACGCAGCGACAACGGGAAAAGCTTCGTCGGAGCCGACCAGGAAGCGAGGCGTTTTTCACTGTCATCGGATCCAAGACGAGCTGTTAAAAAAGGGAGTCGACTGGCGTTTTACCTATCCGAACAACCTATCCGAGGGAGGTGCCTGGGAGCGCATGGTGCAGTGTGTGAAGCATGTTTTGCGACTCACACCCAAGGAGGTTTCACCACGAGAGTACACTCTGCTGTGCTTAATAACTGAAGCAGAGGATGTGGTAAATTCAAGACCTCTTACCCACCACACCAAATCATTTTTTTCTGGGTTCGGCTAATACAGCTTATACACCTAGAATGCAAGAGCCAGATGAGAAGACATGCCAAGAAGCAGTATAGAATTGCCCGCCTTTTGCGAGACAGGTTTTGGAAGCGGCGGGTATTTGAGTACCTTCCAACTTTGACGCGCCGAGTCAAGTGGTGTCAAAAGACGAAGCCAGTCGAAGTCGGAGACTTAGTCTTCATCTGTAATCCCAATATCCGGAGACGTCAGTGGCGGCGAGTCAGAGTACTACGTGTACATCAAGGATCTGATGGAGTGGTCAGGCGAGGCGAAATACAGACGAGCATCGGAGTTTTATGTCGTCCAGTCTCAAGATTGGCCGTATTGGATGTTGTAGATGGTGGTGAATCAAACCGACTCACGGGGGCGGCAGTGTAGATTAGTTATTCGTGCACGCGATCTATCTCTTGATAGGACAGTTACGTCTCAGAGACCACTCCCTTTTAATCCCGTTAGTCTCCCCACCTCCTCTAGCCAATCTAACCAATGATAAAGGCATTGAATGGCAGTAACTACCACCTCCCCCTTTTCCCGTTACTTCGCCATCTTCCCAATTTAACCAATGATAAAGGCTTTGAATGGAAGGAACCGCCACCTCCCCCTTTATCCCGTTACTTCGCCATCATCCCAATCCCACCATGCAAATATGCATTACGTCTGTTCACTCAGGTAATTGATCACGCATACCCCACATGCACACTTTGCACTCAATAGTGCACGATCAGTGCATACGCTTGGAATCAAGTGACAAGCCAACAACAGACAAATTCCTTTCCCACAAAAAGTACATGCGCTTGGAATCAAGTGACAAGCCAAGAGCATACAAATTCCTTTCCCACAAAAATATGATGACGTTTGCAAAATTGTAGCTATAAGTATAGGTAGAAACTGATTGTTAGTTTAGTTTTTAAGTGGAAGTTAAGAGTGAATAAAGTTTTTTTTTAAAGCAAACTCGTATTTGCACCTATAACTGGCGCAGTCGGTCCTCCGTTCAAGGAGAAATAAATTAAACTCCGTTCAAGGAGAAAGAAATGAAACTCCGATAAAGGAGAAATAATTAAAAAAAGGTGAAAAGATCCGTTTAAGGACAAAAACGCCGCTAAAAGTGAAATAATTAAAAAAAAAAGGTGAAAAGATCCGTTTAAGGACAAAAACGCCGCCAAAAGTGAAAAAAGTAAAACAAGGTGAAAAGGTCCGTTTAAGGACAAAAACGCCGCCAAAAGTGAAAAAAGTAAAACAAGGTGGAAAGATCCGTTTAAGGACAAAAACGCCGCTAAAAGTGAAAAAAAGAATATACAACAAAGTGAAAAGATTTGTTTAAAGAACATTATTAGTGCAGAAAAGGTGAAAAATCCATGTAGAGAAAAAAAAAACGAGTTTATTTAGAAAAAAAAAAGTGAAAAATTTTTTTTCCCCCCTCTGCAAAAAAAATTTAAGAAACAATATATAATAAAATACAAGTAAGAAAATAAAAAGAAAATAAATTATTGAACAAAAATAAAAGTGAACAAACAAAACAAAAAATATAACAGAGTGAATGTGAATACAAAAATAAAAAAATAAAAAAGAGGACAATACGAGTAATAACAATAAATCTAAAAAGTGAGAAGCCCTGGAAAAATTAAGGAAAATACACCGACGGATGCTGCTTGAACAGAGAAGAAATTTGGAAATGGCGACACAGGAACCAGCATCAGTAAGCCCCCTAACTTTAAGCATTGATCCAATTAAGTATTTAAGCAATTTACCTCCTTATGATGGTAATAGGAATAATCTTCATAGTTTCATTGATCTAGTAGATAGGATTTTTCCAACTCTTAGTAAATATGACGAGACAAGCCAGCTTATTTTCTTTGATCTTATAAAAAGTAAATTAGTAGGCAAAGCTAGAGAGGCAATTGAAATAAACAACAGTGTCAAGAACTGGCATGAAACAAAGAAAATATTCTTCCAGTACTTCGGGGATAGGAAATCAGTAGAACAGCTTTACGATGATTTAAGGGGGATACAATTCAAGAAAAATTGTCAGGAATTCTATAATGATATAAAAGTAGTCCTTAGACGTCTTAATAACAAAACAAAAATAGATAGAAGTGCCAATAGTTCGGAACTGGAACAAAACTGCAAAGCCGCTTTGAACATTTATATTAGCAAATTACCAGAGCCCATGAAAGGACTACTATATTGTAGGAATCCTAGTAACTTAGAAGAGGCAATGCAAATTCTGCACGAGACAGGATATGCATATTACGGTCAGGACTATAAACAAACTAGTTATAAAAATAACAAACAGCAAAATAACAAGCGACAAACAGACAACCAAGAAGAGAGTCACCAATCTCGGGAGAATAGGTCAGGAAATTTTAGGAAAAATAACAAACCACAGAATAGCAATGATTTCGGTAATTATAATCAAAGGAATAGTATTAATAATAGTAATATGTCCAGAAATAATACCAATAGAAATTTCAGAACAAATCAGGGTAATTCTAGGAATAACGAAGATGCTGTCGAACCCATGGACACTCTTTCAGCTGTGAGTAGGCAAATACATAATCTAGAAGAAAAATCGGATTTTCAGGAAGGCAATCTTCCCGAAAATTACCCTATATAGTTGTCAAAACCAACAGCTATGATCTAAGAATACTAATCGACACCGGTTCGGAAATTAGCATTCTTAGAAAAGGGATATGCCACCCCAAATGCCAAATTAAGTTACAAAAACCAGTCAAAATTTTGACTACAAGTACACCATTACATATAAATTCAAAAGTTAGAATTCCTTTATTTAAGGAATTCGAAAAACCAAATAGAACCGCGGAATTTCTGGAATTCAATTTTCACGATACTTTCGATGGTTTACTCGGAAATAACATTCTATTGCCATTAGAAGTAATGCTCGATCTCAAGAGTAGGCTTCTAATTGTTGATGAAACAAAAATCCCGATATATTTCAGCAAGGCTGAAGAAGAAGTAACAAATGAAGTTTACAAAAAACAAGTTCCAGCTTTGGAAATATATCACACTGAAACCAGCAAAGATCCGATCTCTGAACAAATTAGAATCGATCACCTGAATGAGGAAGAGAAAAGGGGAATCACTCGCCTCGTCTCTCAATACTCATCAATTTTCTATCAAGATGGTAGCGATTTGACGTTCACTAATGCGATTAAGCATCATATAAAAACGTTCAATGAAATACCAATATACACAAAAACATATAGATACCCGGAGGTACACAAAAATGAAGTGAAAAGACAAATAAATGAAATGCTCCGGCAGGGTATTATACGCCCAAGCAAGTCGCCCTACTCGGCACCAATCTGGATCGTTCCAAAAAAGAGGGACGCATCTGGGAAGGAAAAATGGAGGATGGTCATCGATTACAGGAAACTCAACGAAGTTTCTATCGACGACAAATTCCCCATCCCAAACATGGACGACATCTTTGATAAATTGGGAAAATCCAATTATTTTACGACACTGGACCTTGCCAAAGGTTTCCACCAGATAGAAATAAATGAAACTGACATAATGAAAACGGCGTTCTCAACGAGCGACGGCCATTACGAATTTATTCGAATGCCGTTTGGCTTAAAAAACGCACCATCCACCTTTCAGCGCTTAATGAATGACGTTCTAGCAGAATTCATTGGGAAAGTTTGCCTCGTATACATGGATGACATCATCGTGTTTTCTACCAGTCTTGAGGAACACCTTACATATCTCAAGAAAATTTTTCAAAGATTAAAAGAAGTCAATCTCAAAGTCCAACTCGACAAAAGTGAGTTTTTAAAAAAAGAAACTGAATTCTTAGGCCATATAGTAACAACCGAAGGCATTAAACCGAATCCTAACAAAATAATGGCCATAAAAAACTATACAATCCCAAAAACAACAAAGCAAATCAAATCCTTTTTAGGCATTACTGGGTACTACAGAAAGTTCATTAAAGATTATTCAAAGGTGGCAAAACCTATGACAGCTTTCCTCAAAAAAGACGCAAAAATTGATGTGAATAGTCCCGAATATATTGAGAACTTTGAAAATTTGAAAGCGTTAATAACTTCAGATCCCATCCTGAAGTACCCAAATTTTAACAAAAAATTTACACTTACAACAGACGCATCCAACCATGCTTTGGGAGCCGTACTGACACAAGAAAACCATCCAGTAAGCTACGCTAGCCGTACATTAAATGATCATGAGACTAGGTACTCTACCATAGAAAAGGAGTTGTTGGCCATTGTATGGGCCACGAAATATTTTAGGCCTTATCTCTATGGCAGGAAGTTTACCATAAGAACAGACCACCGACCATTAGTCTGGCTCAGTTCATTGAAAGAACCAAACGCTAAGCTTCAAAGATGGAAAATCAAATTAGGAGAGTATAACTTCGACATTGAGTATGTAAAAGGTAAAGACAACCAAGTTGCAGATGGATTGTCAAGGATAGAAATTCATTACAGCGAAAATGTAACGAATTTGGAAAACCTCAGCAAAGACAACAAAACCACAAGTGCAGAAAACATAAATCTCGATGACCAATCTGTCATAGCCACAATCCATAGCGCTAACGAAGATAGTAGCGACTACATCCCGATTGTCGAGACACCAGTTAATATTTACAAATCTCAAATCATTTTGAATAACTCAGACTCGATAAATACACATAAAATATATACAGAATTTGGCAAAAGAAGACTTGTTATAGAATTAAAAGAGTTCAAAGAAAGTTACGTTTTAGATATTTTGAAAAAATTTATTCCATCTAAAGGAATAGTAGCTATATATTCAAATTACGACCATTTATTTGCAAAGTTTTAAGACACATATATTAAATATTTCAGTAAAAATCGATTAATTAAAACAATAAAATGTAGTAAATTTCTAGGAGACCTCAACGACGAAGAAAAAGTAGCAAAAGTAATTATAAACACGCATAAGCTTTTGAACCATAGAGGCATTAACGAAACATATGCGGAAATCAAAGACATATATTATGCTCCGAATCTTAAGGATAAAATCCAGATATATAAACAATTGCGAAATATGTAACAAGGCCAAATACGAACGACTTCCGAATAAAATACCTCTAAAATAAACTGCTACTCCAGAAAAACCTAACCAGATTTCACACATCGACATTTGGTATGCAAATATTAATCTCATGTTTGTTACTATGATAGATAAATTTTCCAAGCATGTGACAGTCCAAGAAATAAAACATAGAACTTGGATATCTCTTTTAAATACCCTAAAATATAGATTTGCTAACTTTGGCATTCCAAAAAAAATAATAACCGATGGCGAATCCGGTTTCTCATCTATTATTATTAAAGAATTCCTTAAAGAGAACAATGTAGAATTGCATATTACAACTCCTTACAATAAAACAGGAAACTCAGATGTAGAAAGGTTTCACTCGACGTTAAACGAACATATTAGAACTTTTGCAGCAGATAAAGACAATAAAGATACACTCCGAAATAGAATCTTAGAAGCAGTTAAAATTTATAACAATACTATTCACTCTACAACCAAACAGAGACCAAACAATTTCCTTAACGGAACTCTAACCCAGGAAGATTTTCCCAAAATTATAGAAATAGTTAGGAAGAATAAAGAAAAGTACACAAATAAACTCAATAAAGATAGGAAAGACATAGACTTAACAAAATAAAAACATACATTTTTGAAGAATAGAGGTTACAATAAGCTTAAACCAATACATAAGAAAACAGACCTAGACATTTTAGACAAAGACCACGTTGTGGATGAAAAAGGTAGCAAGTTTTACAAGACGCAAATCAAACGCAAATACAAATATGAAAATTCAGATTAAAATAACAATATATTTAATATTTCAGAAAATAAGAAATGGACAAGGATACGTGACAATAAGAGACGAACAGCTTCAAGTAATAAAAGGCTACACGAAACTACTTCACTGTGTTAACCTAACATCATGGACAGAAAACTTAGACATTATTGAACACAACATTAACAAATTAAATAATAAAAATGAATACCCGACCTTAATGCATAGCTTTAAACTTTTGGCACAAGAGATAGAAAATATTTCATATAGGAATAGGCATAAAGTCAGAAGGGGATTAGTCAATATTGTCGGAAAAGGTTTAAAATACCTGGTAGGAACAATGGACTCTGAAGATGAACAAGAAATAAGAAAGAGTCTGGAAGCCAACGAAAGAAGTAGTCAGAATTTAATTAATGGACTAAATGAACAAATCAACATTAATTACCATTTCAATGAAGCTATAGAAAACATTACAAGACATATTAATAGACAGCAATTAGAAATCAAAGGACAGTTAAAAAATTTAGGAAATGCAATCAACAGAGAGTTCTCAGAAATCGCACACATGCAGCAGGTATTTCAAATACAATATGACATACAGCTCCTAAGGGAACAGGTAGGAAAAGTCAAAGAAAATTTGCTGGCAAGTCAATTAGGAATCTTAGGAAGTGATCTATTACTTCCAGAAGAGATTAGGAAATTTAACATAACAATTGTAAAATTAACAATATAAAGAGTTCTGTTATAATATATGATAGTGAAATAATATTCGTCGTAATGATACCCCAATACTCAAATGTAAAATTTTACAGAATAATAATAGAACCAATACCAAACTAAAATAAACTAGAACTTATTTCGCCTTTCAACACATTTATAACAAATAATGAGAATAATTACCAAGATGTAAATGGAACAATCCATATTAAGAATTTAAAACCAATAAAAGACAGTTGTATTGCAAATCTGTTCAAACAAAATGCGTCATGTAGCTTTAAGGAAAGCAAAGATGTAGTAATTAAACAGTTAAGTAATAATATTATAATAACTAAAAATATTCCATATACACACTTAAAACATAATTGTCATAAATTTAGCATAAGTCTCATAGGCAATAATATAATACGATTTGAAAATTGTGAAATTGAAATAAATAGCATTAAATATGAGAATTTTATAACATATGATAATTTTGTTATACCAAATTTTAATAATGTAACAATTGAAAATATTGCAGTAAACGTTTCCACACAAGAATTACATATAAAAAATGTAGAAAACCGAAAATTAATAGAAGAATTAAAAAACAGAAAAACAATTTATGAATATGCAAACTCTGTAATAATATTTATAATCATAATTGCACTCGTAATCATTATTTTTAAAGGGAAAAATAAGGATCACACAAATGTTAAAATAAAAGTTCAGAACATTGATTCTTCGGAGCAGAATCGTATGCGGGGAGGAGTTACGTCTCAGAGACCACTCCCTTTTAATCCCGTTAGTCTCCCCACCTCCTCTAGCCAATCTAACCAATGATAAAGGCATTGAATGGCAGTAACTACCACCTCCCCCTTTTCCCGTTACTTCGCCATCTTCCCAATTTAACCAATGATAAAGGCTTTGAATGGAAGGAACCGCCACCTCCCCCTTTATCCCGTTACTTCGCCATCATCCCAATCCCACCATGCAAATATGCATTACGTCTGTTCACTCAGGTAATTGATCACGCATACCCCACATGCACACTTTGCACTCAATAGTGCACGATCAGTGCATACGCTTGGAATCAAGTGACAAGCCAACAACAGACAAATTCCTTTCCCACAAAAAGTACATGCGCTTGGGATCAAGTGACAAGCCAAGAGCATACAAATTCCTTTCCCACAAAAATATGATGACGTTTGCAAAATTGTAGCTATAAGTATAGGTAGAAACTGATTGTTAGTTTAGTTTTTAAGTGGAAGTTAAGAGTGAATAAAGTTTTTTTTTAAAGCAAACTCGTATTTGCACCTATAACTGGACCAACGTATACTGCACGTTATTTGACATGATCCCTTTTGGCCGCGGTTGGCACCCCTTTCCATGGTCGGCCATTATCAGCCATGTTAATTTCCGGCTGATCAGCTCTCTCATTTTTGTTCTTGAAGCCATGGGAAGAGGTGCAAACCGCGAAATAAACAAAAGAATTACAAAAAACGTTGGAGCATGCGCCTTTTTATTATCTCCGTTCAAGAACAGTATTATTAACGATTCCCCTAACGTCGACAGGTTTTTCTTTGAACATTTTTCGTCGTTGGAAACTTATAATGTCTCTTAAAATGTCTAATTCAACATCAAATGATATGATTTCCAGTAAAATGTTAATGAATATTTCGTACAACCTTTCTGACGTATTAATGCATATCTTTAATCTAAGTATACAAAAATGGGAATTTTCAGATGCACTTAAGCTGGTAGTGGTTATTCCAATGCACAATAAAGGTGAAACTACGAGTCTTAACAATTACCGTCCAAATTCACTTTTATCAGTGTTCGCTAAAGTTTTTGAAAAAGATATGAAAACAAGAATATTATCTTTTCTGGACAAAATCAATTTCCTTAGCGATTCCAAATTTGGGTTCAGAAAAGGTAAATCGATTGAAGAAGCAGTTTTGAACTTGTGTAGTGAGCTTTATCAAAGTTTGAACGAATCTCAGACGTCTGCGACTCCATTTATAGATATTACCAAGGCCTTTGACATGGCGGACCACACTTTGTTGCTACAAAAACTGTTTAGGATAGGTTTTCGAGGGACTGTTTATGACTGGTTTGGGTCTTATCTAAGAGATCGTAAACAAAGAATTAAAATTCGTGATTGTTTAAGTTCGGAAAAAACATTAAACTTAGGCGTTCCACAAAGTTTAGTTCCTGTTTTAAATTTTTGTCAATTCACTCTTCGTTCAACCTTTTAAAGGTCAAATTACAGCGTTTGGTGACGGAGGTATCCTATTCTGAAAAAAACTATTTTGACTTATGTCTTGTCTGAATAATGATTTAGAAATTTTACGCAAATGGTATTCTTCTCATAAACTGATTACAAGTGAAAAAACGAAATTTATGATTTTTAACATTTCTGGTTCTCCATGTGAAGACATGGTGTTAAGTTATCGTTCACCTAATTGTTCGAAATATAATTTAAATATGTGTTCTCATCAATTTAGTAAAGTCTCTTTTAATGCTAAAAATAAGTGTTCTGTTAGCGGTTTTAATATTGAACGGGTTGAATGTTTTAAGTATTTGGGGATAATTTCGGATAGCAGGTTAAGTTGGAAACAACACACCTCTCAATTGTCCAAATATTTGAATTACGTTTTGAGGCAAATCTATCACCTTAGCCTTTACTGTAGTCAATATATTTTAAAACTAGTCTATAATGGGTTATTTAAATCAAAGTTACAATATGGATTGGCTTGCTGGGGTGGTACGCATGCGATACGTATTGTTTGCAAAGTTAATCGCAGAACCCATAGTTTTGAATTCTTCAAGAGCCTTAAAGCTCTTCCTCTAAAACATTTATATTTTTATAAAGTTTTGAAAGCATTTTTTGATTGCTCCGGTCACTATTCCTCAAGATTGTATGAGTCCCATAAACTACGGGTAAATAGCCAGAATTTAGTACATGTACCGACCATAAGGAAATCACATTTTTCACTCTTCTATAAGATCATTGCGCCACGTTTATTTACTATAATTGTTTATCTGTCGGTCTGAGATGCGAGAGACGTGAATCAGTTTTTCTGAATCAATTAAAATCTTTTCTCTTCACTTTTAATCTTGAAGAAATTGATTCGTTATTAAATGTTGTAGTCTAATTTGTAATTTGTTGCACAATACCGAATTTAAAAACTATTTTAACAAAAACTGAAACTATAAGCTTCACATATTGATCCCCATCAATATTTATTTAAAATGATTAAAAATGTAAGAGTTCATTCATCTCTTGTCTTTGACAATTGAATGATCCTACCTATTTCATTGAAATTTTAAGCTCTTTCTCCACATATAATGTTTAGTTGGTTTGTTAAGTAAATTATTTTAGCTTTAAGTTTTTACATGAAATAAACTATAAAAAAAAAAAGATGTTCTTGCATCCTACAGAATTACAACAGTTGCTAAAAAACAAGCAGTTCTAGAAAATGACGAAATCAGGGAAATATTAGCTATAGTTAAACTTCAAGACATGATGGATCATACTACAAGACGGCTTTAGAAAGCAAAAGTGAGGGAGAATAAATTGCACTTCCAAGAATTCTTGCATTATAAAGTAAGTGGAACCGTGATGGATAATCTGAGCAAGGTGCTTATAAACAAAAAATAAATACAGCATATGTTTATGGATCCAGTTGTTCCACTGAGGCTTAAAAGTTAAAATGGTCAACATTGGAGGAACCATCAACTATCATCAGTTTATGTTTGCCTACCCATATAGCTCCTATATGCAAAGGAAACTGGAGAACTCAGTTATCTCTCTCTACATCCCCCCTGCCCAAAAGTTTTCGGTACGAGACCTACAAGGTGGCATAGACGGTATAAACACTCTAATATTAATAACAGGCGACTTCAATTCATGGAGCCCTTCTTGAGGCTCTGAGAAACTAAACAAACGTTGCAAACTAATGGACAATTTCATTGCTAACTAAGGGCTAGCGATTTTTAATGGTGGTCGGCCCGACTGAACATTTACTCACGAAGATTTCCAATAATCTCTCTGCCATCGATCATTTTCCCATATTCAAGTGGGTATGACTACACTTATAATGCCAAAGCATGTGTTAAGTTTTTCGAAAATGGGACAGAAAGAGAAAGAAAGATGTTTGGGCTCAGTGGCTATTTCGCTCCATGGGTGGCATCCAACATTTAATTGGGAGACTAAATTATTAGTGTAAATTGACTTGATGTTGTATTTAGGCAACAGTTCATCTCACGAGAATTTAGTTGACTGAAAAAAAAAGTCTTTCCCTCACGGCTGGTATTGAACCCCGAACCCTCCGATTGGGAAGTCTCATCTAACATCAATAAAGAAGCTTCACTTATTCATAAATGCTTCACTTATTCAAACTGCAGCAAGTATAGCCATTCCTCAAACAAGCGATAAAATACAAAAAAAAAAACAGTTCCTTGATGGAAAAATCATGTCTTCTACCGGAAGCTGAACGCTATGTTCCGTAAAACGATAAAGGCTTTTGAATAAAACTCTAACAGGTACATACGCACCTAATACAAACAAAACATTAAATCCCCATGAGGCTAAGGCAGCGATAAAAGAACCTTTAATAATGTTCTACCAAGAACTTTAAAAGAAAAACATTTGGATAAATTCCAACCATACAAAAACTTTAATCCCAACGGCGTTAAATCAATTTACCCCAGGAATGTCTCTCCAAAAAAAACTAAAGATATACATCAGACTCTGCCACTGATACATCACGCACAAACATTTACTCAACAAGGAGTCAATTGCATTATGTCATCTTTGTGAAAAAAAAAAAAACCGATTCCCAACATGCCTCACCTGCTTTCCTGCAAAAAAGTTCTTTCAACAAACCATAGTCTCAACTTCCTCCTCTCCAACGCCAATATTGATCATATTATTCAAGTTTGAAATCTTGAAACCTCTATTTAATCTAACACATCTTATTAGGTATTCTCCTCTCGTTTTCCTTACTTACTATTGTAATTAAGCTACCTAGTTGAAATAATTATTAACCTTGCAATTAATTTTCACTTTAATAAAATTATAAAAATAATAAATAGATAACATATGTGATAGTGAAAAAGGTTTTTTGAAATACCTAGAATTGAGAACTTCCGATGTTAAACAATTGTTATGTTGGTGATAATACTGCGTAATTAGTTAGATTTAAAGATTCTTCTATTTCAAACCCTAAGCATAGAAGTTATAATATGGTTAAAGTCACTTATTCTATTAACGCTTGTGAATTTGTGTTTGAACAAGTTTCAGCTGTGGTAAAAAGTAGTAGACGTAATAGTTAGAGACGTTTTTATTGAATATTTATCATCTTTAATAAAAGAAAAACATTCAAAAAATTTGACTATATAGGTGCAAAGTGATATGGATCTTGGCATTCTAGTTTAAGGGTTAAGGATGTTCAAAAAATGATATCCCAAAAGATTATGACCGGGAAATATCTCGAAATATCTTTTTCAAAGTATAATACAAGGCCGCCAGGTTGGCACCGAGCCTCTTATGAATTTTAAACGCGTTGGCCGCACCCATAACTTGAACAATTTTCCACCAATTCTGTTCAAATTTGAACTAGATCTTTAAAAATATATTGTCAAAATACGGACCCATAGTTCATTTGTTATTAACAATTTTCTGGCGATTTTTCTGCGAATTATGCAAGTTTGAATTTGGATGTGCGCCATCCGACCAAAAATCAATATATCAAAAAAATCCTACGTACTTCTCTTGCTGTTACTAGGACAATAAAAAAAAATTAGTGACTCATAATAATTCAGAATTTACAGAAGCTGTTGGTTCGGCCGTATACATCTCCAAAAAAAGAGAGGTCATCTGAGAAACGCTGCACAGCCGCCATTTTTATATAAATTATTCTATAAAAATTATGTTTTACAGTCAATCATATGTACAATAAACTTCTACCTTTGCAAACTCGATTTATTTTATCTTTTTTCTTGAAAAAAAAATCACAAAAAACCTATTTTTACGGCTCCTAGAGTGGCTCAACCCCTTAATCCTCGGTTGCCGAATAATACCTTATACTTGTTATGTATAAACCAGAAGAAGACAACAAACAAACAATCAGCTGTGCAATTACAATGGAGAAGAAAACAAGTGTCAAACTATTACTACAACACAAAACAACAATTTTTCGTTAATCTAGACTGTTTTATTTTCATCGTGTGATCTACATATGGTATGTACGAGTATATGAATCATGAGTGATAATACAACGCGACTAGTATTCATACATTTAGCATCACATTTCCAAGCGAAATGCAAATTTCTGCAGCAGAAAATGTTCCTAGGACAAACATATGGCGATTGGATAGCTAACTTACGAGGACATGCCAGAGTTCAACTACGTCTGCGGCAAGGAACGGTGCAATACATCATACGCCGATTCATTGGTAAGGGATATGATCGTCTACTACACTGCCCACGAGTCGGTCCGAATGGCAGCAACCAAACACAAAATATTCAACGCTTGATGAAATAGAGGAACTGGTATCTGTTTTTGAGTCAGCGGACCGGAGACGGCAGCCGAAGTACTAAATTGCGTTATTGGAGCACCATCAACGGGTGAGATTAACCACCTAAACCATAGGAGTTTCCACCAAATATCAAGCAAGTCAAACGAACATTTTCTTGCATGAAAGTCTTACCCACGTTGTTTAATTCATCTTGACTGTAATCAATGTAAACATTTGGACTCGTAACATTTGCAAACGACGCGAACACACAAGTAGTGTGTGTATGTCACAACATAGATCTGAAACAGTTATCCTAAGGAGAACTCAACAAAGGAGTAAGTAAGGCACGGAAGTTGTCACACTCTCAGGTAAAGTATGAACATGCAAGTCGTAACGACAACAGTCATCACCGTAATGAAGCCGATACGACTTATTCTATAAAAATTGTTGACGAGTTCATTCAGAGAGCAACCAGTCACCAGCAACAAGGGAGGACGAAGTCCCGTCAACACGTTGTGTGGCCGAACGTAGGGGCCGGAAAATGTTCGCACCGCTTCACGTAAATCAGCTATCAATTGTTTTTGACCTGGACATTGGTGAAACTTGCTCGCTAGTAGGTCTCGATGGATACCAAAGTCTTGGAAACCTGTATTGTGAACAAACGTCCACATCATTAAAAGCGTACGGAGGTATGATGTCTCCAATCAAAGCTATAACAAACGTAACTGTGCCTTGGAGAAACAAAACATCCAAATTGTCACTTTTAGTAAGTAACACTGCACACGACACCAACATAATGGCCTTGGTGCCAAGCGTGTGATTTTAGGACAAATTCGGCAGACATAGAACCTATTCCTCAACTTGAAAACAGCTGGCTGCAGAGGCAAAATCGACCTGTCAAAAATATGAGTCCGTTTTTAGTCCTAAACTTGGTTATAAAGGGTGATTTTTCTCCTGTTTGGTTTTTCAATGTTCTATCTCTGACAGCTCACGCGTGATTCGTGATATGTGTCAAAACCCAACATGCTCAGTTAGGATTATCCTTTCATCATGCACAGACTTACAACCGGATATAACGCTTACAAATTATTGAATTTTATTATCACAAATCGCGTTCTGTGAAAAATGTTCTTCGCGTACTTCGACCATTTTACAGTCGTCGTAATCGACCTACTGGGCAAGCAATTCAAGTCATAGTGACCAAATTTCGCACCAATTTCAGGCTATTAGACATCAATCCACTTACCCGTATGCGTAGAGTGTGTACAGAGGAAAACATTTCTGCTGTATCCGTCAATGTTAATGAAGACCGTGCTTTGTCCATTCGTCGCAGTTCGTAGCAATTGGGATTGCGTTACTAGACTACGTGGAATATTTTACCCAAGCATCTTGGCCTAATACCTTACAAAATACAGCTCGCGCAAGAACTGAAGCTGAACGACCTGCCACAGCGTCGAATTTTCGGTGAGTGGGCCTTAGGAAAGCTGGAGGAAGATCTGCTTTCTTATCAAAAAATTGTCGTCAGCGATGAGGTTAACTTTGGTTGAATGGGTATGTCAATAAATGAAACTGCGGTATTTGGTCCGATTAGCAACCGCAAGCAATACAAGCACTGCCAATGCACCGGGAAAAATGCACTGTTTGGTGCGGTTTATGGTCCGGCGGAATCATTGGCCCGTATTTTTTTAAAAGATGACCGTGAGAACAATGTTACTGTCAATGGCGCCCGCTATCGTTCAATGATTTCGAACTTTTGTTGCCCAAAATGCACGAGCTGAACCTGGTCGACATGTGGCTCCTGCAAGACTGTGCTACACCCGAATAGATGGGTGTATGAGGAATGAGTTCGGTAAGCAATTTATCTTCCTTTTTGGCCGCCTGAATTGGCCGGCTAGATCGTGCGATTTGACGCGTTTAGACTATTTTTATGGGGATACGTGAATTCGTCTATGCCGATAAATCGGCGTTAATTAAACGTGCTATTAGCAAGATACCACCCAATATGCTCGAGAAAGTGATTCAAAATTGGACTATCCGTACTTAAAACGTAGTCGTGGTCAATATTTACGTGAAATAATCTTTAAGGTGATTTTTGAGAATTTTTTTTAAAGAAAACTACAGCAACAAGTGTTTTAAAATTTGGAGAATATATTTATAAATAAATAATGAATATACACTGCAATTCTCAAAGGAAAAAATTAAATTTTCAGCGAGTTATTCGCTATCTCTCAAGACACAAAAAAAAGGTCCTCCACTGCTGCAGTGCTTGCGGTCTTCACCGTGGCTGAAATAAATATAAAAAAAAAAAAAAACAAAGATTATAAAACTAGAAGGTATTGCCTATACAACAACCCACGATTGTGAAAAAAATTGGGATTTAATGAAATGGCAAAGTTTTCAAAAAACTCCGAAAATTTGATGATTTTTGCCCCGCCAAAATTACATTTTTCATACAATCAAAAAACTGGAGCGCCATTGTATAGAAAAATATATACAAAATAAGTAAAAAAATCTAAGTGGTCGGATGATCGAGTCACAACTGCAGCAAATTTGAAAAATGTAGTTTCGAGAAAAACGCGTTTAAAGATAAAATGATTGACTTCATTGTTATTAATAGATAAAAATCATACTTAGAGCTAAGCTGTTATTTCAGGCCCATATAATTTACCTTCCTCTTCTTCAAAAAGCTCCTGCTGGGCTGTTGAAGCTCTTCTCCGAGATGATCGGCACTCTTTCGAGGCAGCCTGTTGCCGATGCTCTGCTACTCGTCGTCTTGTTTCATCTTTGCTAGCGACATAACCTCTTGCTGCACGTCCAACTATCACGCCCATCACATTATATATTTTTAAATTAGTTGTGTAACCGTCATTGAATATTGAAGTAGCAAAGTAATTTGATAATTCAATAGTTTTGTGACCACTGTGGAGGTGTTTCGGAGCAAAGTGCCAAAGCAAACCATTGTAGCTTTCGTTAGCTTTTTGAACATTTGGATCAAGTGGATCTACCACTCGTGCTTGAACTTAGTTAAGTTCATTCCTTCAGCTTCCGCACGGCGACAAGTGCACCAACACTCTGCACTTCTGGACAGTTTCCACGGTTTGGATTCTTATCAGTCGAACTCAAATGATGAAATGTAGCCCAGAGTGCTTTATATATTTCATACACATTATCTTGATGTCTCATGATCGCTAGACTTTTGAAGTTTATTAATTAAGTCGACAGTTAATTTTAGCGTGGTTTTACTTCTTTCTCCTAAGCTTCTATCCAAACTACGGCATCGTGATCCCATTCTTTTTTTAATATGTAGATAGCACTCTAGTTTTTCCACAGCAATATCATATGGATTCAAAGCTAATAATCCTTTATATGGGGCACTATCACGATCACCAATATACCGCGAATATCTCACCAGCGACCAAACATGTCTTTTGCACTGACGACTTCCATTTTTGAAGCCGATCCGTTATGATTTATGTCGCAATCATCTTCGTGTAGCGAGAGCCATTCTTCGTAACCTTCAGGATCGCTGCCTTTTTTATTTTCCCAAAAGACACAACACTGACAGTAAGTAGACTTTACACACGAATCGACGATTTTTTTACATTTTCCTTCCAGAGTTGCTACACCAAAACATGAAGAATGCCCACGTTTTTTCCACGTGCCATCTCCCGAAACTGTCAAATTTGTCTTTGCATTTTCTTTCTCTTTGTCTTTGCATTTTCTTTCTCTAATGTCTCTTGCTTCTTCTCTTCTTCAACAGCTCTTTCCATAATAAATTTAAAAACTGATTCTGCTCCTATTCGTGAAACATCCAAGTTCGATGATAAAATTTACTTGCTAAGTCCGTCAAACCCCAAAAACAATTAATTCCGTTTATTCCGATACCCAAAAGACGCACCACAGCCACTAAACATCTATTTATTTCAAATCCATTTTCAATCATAGGCGCGGAATTGGTGTACGAAACACCGCATTCACACATGACAGCAATTTTGAATCCTAAAACTTGCGGACTTGCTTGATTAAAAGTCACATTGTTTTTACAAGTTTTACACATTACTACAATAAATTGCTAATTACATAAAAAACCGAAACAAACTGAATTATGCAATATTCATAGTTCGATCAATAACAATATTTATTATTGCCATTATTTTGTGATACTTTTTCAGCGGATGTACTGGTTTTCGCGGTAAACTGCTCGAATGTACATATGTTGATTTCTCGTAAACTTTTGTTTTCTTGAAACTGATCCATGCCAGGGAATGTCGTGAATACCTTTTTGGTTTGAATACAGAGGTTGATCACTCATTTTTATTAAAATAAATGTGTCTGGCTCCGAAAACATGTGACGTAGTAGACTTATTCATGCATTTTTGTATACCTTAAGGTGGGGTACCTAGAAATATGCCATAACGGTGAACAAAAGCATGTACATGCAATATACAAGCGACCTAGCTCGAGCGTTGGAAGGTTTATTGAAGAATTATTGTAGATGGAATTATAAAGGGGAATAATGAGAATATCGTGTTGGGAGATATCAATATTAACATTAGGGATGAGAATAACTCACTTGTTTTAAAATACATGGAGATGATGGCTTCCAAAGGGCTAACAAGCGTGATTAAATGTTCCACGCGTATTGATGTTTTAAATAACACAGCGACGATAATTCACCACGTATATGTTAGTATAACTAAGCGTGAAATATTCTCAGCAGTAATTGAAACCGATCTGTCTGACCATTACGTTGTTTTATATGCAACGAAAAGCCCAAATAGTTCTAAAACACCATGTGAAACCAAGGTTAAAAATATTAATCAGCAAAAAGTTAATGAGCTTATTCAGAGTACAGACTGGCAACATATACTTCAAGAAAATGACGTTGAGGCACTCTACAATAAATTCATAGGAGAAATGAATAAGATTTATGTTGAATCAAGTAAAATAACCACAAGGAAAAGAACACGGAAGCATAAGCCATGGATAACTCCAGAAATAGTCCCAATGTGCAAAAAACGAGATGAGTTACATAGGAGGTGGAAAAACAGCCCCAGATGTAAGATGTTTGAAGATGAGTACAAAAGATATCGAAACACAGTTACTAAGAACATTCAACTTATAAAAGCCAAATACTACAAACAAAAGTTTTTAAATGCCAACAACGACCCGAAGAAAACGTGGAGTATTGTGAGTGAACTGCTAGGAAGAAAGAAATGCTCAGTAGACGAAGCAATTGAAAGTAATTTTCCAAATGCTGCCGATGGCTTAAAAGACATTGTTGAGGAATTTGCGGAGCGGTTTTCAAATCAAGCGGCAAACATCATTCATATCTGTGATACAAAAACCTCAAACCACGAGAACTGGCAACTTCGAAAAAGTGTTTACGTAGAGGAAGCAACAGAGCCTGAAGTTTACAAAATACTGTGTCAACTGAGTGACAAAAAAGTCCTGGAGCAGACAACATTAGACCAGTTGATCTCAAAATAAATGCTATGTGTCTCACTCCTATAATCACGAAGATCGTAAACCGTAGTTTGCGTCAATCCTGTATGCCAAAACTAATGAAAACTTCAATAATTCGCCCAATATTCAAGGGAGGAATAAAAAAAGATACGGAGAATTATAGACCGATTTCAATTCTACCAGCGGTTGAAAAATGTTTGGAAGAGGTAGTTGTTAATCGTGTTAATTGTTTTATGTCGAAGCAAAAAGTGATTCATCCAAACCAATTTGGTTTTCAAAAGTGAAGAGCACTCAATCGTTACTGGGGGAATTTACCAACGTCGTGAATGCTGGACTGAATAAAAATCACCACGTAGTTGTGCTCTTTATAGATTTCAGCAAAGCGTTTGATACCCTGACTCCTGAAAAACTTGTGGAAAGCATCAACAGATTAGGACTGAGAGGAGTACTGGCAAACTGGCTTAAAAGCTATCTGAGTGAAAGAGAACACATTTAGCAAAAAAAGAACGATCAAATACGGCGTGCCACAAGGTTTCAAACTGGGCCCCATATTATTTATACTGTTCACAAATGAACTATTAAGCACTTAGCCATAAAGATACTGCAACACGAGTTCAACATTGTATCTGCATGGTGTCATGATAACGGCCTGGTGATCAACGCAAATAAAACTAAGTTGATGCATATTCGGACTCCATCGAAGCCAACGGAAGTTATTCAAATCTTTCATCGAAATGATCGTTGTCCATCACTGAGGAGCAGCAGCACAATCGAGGTAGTTAAAACCATTAAATACCTCGGAGTTACCATTGACGAGAATTTTCTGTGGCGTGAGCACATCAACGTACTGCGTCTTCAACTTAAGAGCACTATATTTGCAATGGTGTATCTTAAGCGTTACTCACATATGGAGGTACTAAAGCAAGTGTACTACTCGTTGGCAGAGTCACGCATGAAATACGGGATTGTGGCCTGGGGAAACGCTGCAAAAACCCACCTGGAGAAGATATCAAACTTACAACATCGTCTTGTTAAAATTATTCGACACACTAATTCAAGTTTTAAAGTTTTAGATGTAATCTTCCAGATGGCAACACTCCTAACTTACATGGACGACCGACGGTTTCTTCAACCCATCAACCACACGCTAAACACCCGAAGACGTGCCCAAGGGATGCCAGAAGTTCCGACAGCTTACAACTCGTACGGAGACAAAGAACTACGATGCACTGTTCTTAAATTGTTAAATTCGCTCCCACCGTTACTGAAATTATTCCTAATTTTAAAAAAAGGAAAAAAGAGATTAAAAACATTTTATTGAATTTCATCATGTAAAGCAGTAAAGTCATATTAAGGGCTGAAACGAATAAAATTTGGAAACTTCAAAGTAAAAAAAAAACAATATTTTCATAATTCATGTAATTTTTTTTTATTTGCTTTAAAACTCGGTTTTTATTAAATTCATTCACAATTACAAAAAATAAAAAAAAATATTTGGGTTCCCATTCTTTCATCAACTTCTTTCGAATGTCTTTCATAAGGTTGGTGACAGTTACATCCGTGTCCTTTTTAGATCTTGGAAAACATTTAGCACTAAAATCTTTTACGACCTTTGCACACTGCTCACTTTACCTCAATTTAGCTTTGACCAAAGCCCAATACCTTTAAATGGGACGGCACTGTGGAACATTGGGTGGATTCATGTCTTTTGGGACAAAGTCGACATTTTTAGCAACAAGAAAGCTCAACGTCGCATAAGCATAGTGAGCTGAAGCTAAATCTGGCCAAAATAATATTGAACCCTCGTGTTTGTTTAAGAAAGGAATCAATCGTTTTTTTAGGCATTCGTTAATGTACACTTCTCCGTTAATTGTTCCCGTTGTAACAAGCGATGAGCTTCTGTGCCCACATTGGGAAATGGCCTGCCAAACGAGATATTTTGACCCGAATTTTTCCATCCCAATCGATGTTGTTGATTGCGGAAGAATCTCAGCTTCAAACGAGTTGTAAAACTGCGCACCTGGAAGAGTAGAAAAGTCGGCTTCGACATAAGTTTCGTCATCCGAAACCAAGCACACTTTCTTGTTGCCGATCAATTCGTATAGCTTTTCAGTAACTTTTAGTGTTTTCGTGTTTTTAGACCATTACGATTTTTAGATCTTTGTACCATTGTTTGGTTGGTATTACATTTCCGAGCAACATCTCTGGATGACATAGTCCGGTTTTTTACGATGATACCCACTATTTTCCTGTCCAAATTTGTATCATGTGCTCCACTTTTAGCTCCACTTTTCTGTTTTCGCTTAACTGACAACGTCTCCAAATATCATTTAATAACAGAATCCACTGTACTGCGTGCTATGTTTAATTTTTTTGCGATGAAATGATTTGGACGGGAAGTATTTTCGAGCCATTTGTCGATGATCTTTTTACGGCGTTCCTCTTGACTCATATCATATAAATATTTTAAACCGCACCGAACTAAAATCAATAACAAACTGAAACTAGAGAATATACAGGCTAATTTGGGTACAAAATGGGATTGCAATTTTTACGCATTGGAAGTATAGCCCGTATTAAAATTTACAGATTTTATTCGTTTCAGTCCTTAGTAATTCTTAAAATCACCGTAATAATATTAACTTCAAAATTAACTAATTGTATTTAAACCTAATCTTTTCAATTTGAAATCACCGCAAAACTATATCAATGTTATGTCCAACCACCTGCAGATAAGCACTTTGCTTTGCAGGTAAAACAATGTTAACGAAAATTTATGTGTAAATAAAAACTACCTTTAAAAAGAAAAAAAAATAACTCTGGTAGACCCCGTAGCAAACGTAACTTTCTCACCGCTGAGCGGCTACTTTTTAAAAGGCTATACCTGTAAAACTATTTGAGATATTCATTTGAAATTTTAGTATGTTATTTTTAAATTTTTAAAAAAAAATTTATCAACTCAAGTAAACTTTTTATAGACTTTTGCAATTTTCCTGTTTTTTTTTTGACAATTAAAAACCAAGCGCTTATAAACATGCATGTAACCAACCATAAAAGCAGAATACAAATATATGGTATACTACAAGTTTATTCTTTACTTGACTTTACTCAGTAAAAGAACTTACTTCATGTCTTTACTCCTTTGAACGCATATCAATAAGAATTCTGCAAAGGTAAACTTTGTTCAAAGCATAATCGACAAGTCAAGGAAATTCTTCAACCTATGGTAAACGGAATAACTTCCACATTGCGCGGTATTTAAAAATTTTATTATTCTAATACGGTTGACAAAATTTACCTACCCTAGCATTACTTTAACTAGTGCAATATAAGATTTTCGGATTACTGATCATTGTTTACTTTTATTGCTTTTTAAAACCAGCATCCTCAGCAAAACGAAGGAAAAATAAACAATATTCAAACAACCAATAAAATTAATTTCTAGAGTTTTTTATTCTTACAACTGTTTGTTAAAACATAAACTAATTTACATCTTAATCTATACTTTTAGCTACCAGGGCTACCGGCTAAAATTAAAGAAATTATTGCCATTATACGTACTCGTATGTTATTCGAAGATTAGATATTTATACCCAAAATGATCCATCACTCGCATTTGACTTGTTTTGCAAAGCTTTAAGCGGTCACTTTTAAATTTGCACTACCCAGACTTACTAAGTTGAACGAACTGCAGCCTCGGACCTTTAGAAAAAAAAAATACAAAACAAAGAAAAATTTGCTGTATCAAAGAGAGTGGGTCACAAAATAGCTTTATCTTTAATCCTATCCTTTCTTCTAAAGTGTACAAAAAGACGAGCAATGTGTTACTTCACAAATTTAATTCTTTCAACTTGAATAACTCTCCTTTTAACTATAATGTGCAGGCCATAATAACAGTTGAAAAGCATATCCTTGCAATAATATGGAGCAACAGTTAAACTTTAATATTTTTATAAAAACTTATAAATATTTTACCAAAGAAGGAACAATTTTCTAAACCAAAATTCAAATGCGTATAATCTTCGTAGCAATGAACGACTTTAATTCTGTCTCAGTGTATTTGTGGCTTCTTCACTCCGTCCAATAAAATCTATGGGAGGTCTGTCGAACGATTTTTCCAAGTCGATAAAGGCGATCCTTCGAAGCATCATGATGTTTCTCCATTATTCGCAAACTTTGAATCGCGTCATATTTCGACCTAGCGCATTGACCGCGTTGTCGACATTCTAGAAATTGCTCGTACGTTTTTATATTATGCGACTTTAGTTTCACCGATTAGTAGTTGTTGCAATTTCCAGTGTCGCTTTTGACTTTATACAGAAAGCTGTACCTACACTGGTTAGGTATTCGATCGTCTCTCATCATCTTATTAAATAAAATCCCGAGCCATTTAAGCCAAATTTTTCCGATTGTCGCCCACACTTCGATAGGTTTGTTATCCGATTGCACGGCCCAAGTTCATTCCTTTAATAATTTCAGCTTCCATAAAATCTGCCGTTTGCTTTTCGTGCGCGATAGCTGAGGGAATGGTAATGCGCTGAAAGTAAGGCGTTAAAGTACTCATTCGATCTATTGCAAATCACGTTCTTGCGCATTTTTAGGTTTCCCTGTCCATCTTCCATATATTCGGCGAGTTTTTCTTGGTTGTGCCGATCTCTAAAAAATGTTAAGTCGTTTGCCCGTGTTTCAACGTTGTACTTTTTTTCCTGTTTGTCGCCTGCTTATATTCTGCGAAGGTATCTCTTCTCAATTCCGATACAATGCTATCGTACCACTTTTTTACAATGTTCACTCAAGATGCATTTTGTCGGTTTCGCTATTTACGCTATACTTAGTCAACGCCCCAATCACTTGCTTTTTATTCTTTACCGACATTTTCGTTTTATTGGTCCGCCAGCACGTTGCTTTGTACGGAGCCGGCCTTTTGTAATACTGAGCAGAGTTCCGCAGTACTCTTACATTTTTCGAAGTTGCGATCCTTGGTGTATAGCACTTTGGAGCCAATTGATTGATCGTATTGAGTGCCCAGAGCTGGCCTCTTTCTTTGTTTAAATTGTGGAAGATGCCAGATTCCGTTAGTTATGATCTGAAAAATTCTGTTAGCAAAAGTCGGTGCTTAGCTAATGATTCGGCTAAGATCACTTTCCTCGCCATTTCGCGTTATTCGAGCATAGGTGGTAATCTATCATACGTGTCCACCTCTACAATATGTAATCAAGTGCAGTTAGAATATATACTTTTCTCATTACACACAGCGCTGCGTATGCGCTAACAATAGGTGTTTATTGCCATCGGTATCAGCGCTTATCTCCAATCTACGTGTAAATTACACTAACAACTTAACTTATACGCGCTAATTTATTGCAACATATTTAGCGGAGTGAACGCGGATAGCAATAATGATTCCAAATCTTTTTTCTCATGATAGGGATAACTTGTATGAGAATGCCAAAACGTGTCACTTTTTGAACAAATAGAATACCAGTGCTGCCAAATTATCAAATGTTAGTAATTAACGCTGATACCGATGCCAAAAAAACACACCTAATATTCCACGTTTTGTGGTCAATTATCAGTTTTATTGCCACAATTCGGTCGCTAATTTTTGCTACACTTACGGTCTTCATTTAGTCGCTTGTTACGACAAGCAGAGAAACTGATGTGATATTCGACTTGTTGTTGCAGTCTAGGTAACACCCCATCTCTCGTGGTTTTACTTGCCTGAAAAAAAGAATGTCTTTCGGGCGCGGTTGTATTGAACGCCGAACCGTCAATACACTACTACTTAAGCTACAGTTACCCACACTTGACACACAGTGCAGCGAGAAAACTAAGGAGATTTTTAGCTGGAAAATAAGCCAAACGACAAACTAGAAGATGTTATTGATAACAAAGAACTTATGCGAGCTTTTGTAGAAAATCTAGCTACGACCGTCCATTGTATTGCTGCAAGGTTTAAATTCTACACTTCAACAATAAGTTGTCACTTTTCAGGCATCATAAAGATAAACGAAATTTGGAAAAACGGGTACTCTATGCTACTCCAATGCTACGACGCTTGGAAGATAAATTTGTTTTTGACCAACAGATACTGTATGGATGCTTTTCTGCATCGAGTCATAATCTAGAGAAAAGGTGGATCCTGTACGATAGAATGAAAAATTGATATAGCCAGACGTGAGTGAACTCCCAGGGGACTACTTTCCAAGGCAAAACTACTCAACACAAAGGTAGTGGTAACGGTATGGTAAGCGAGTGAGGAAGTTGCGTATTATTCGTTTCTCCATCGCGGACAATCATAGGAGTCATACTGTACGGAAATTGACGCATTATATATCAAACAAATTGCCTCATATCTACCCACACTAGTAGGTAGGCATGGTTCCATCCTGCTTCATGGTAATGCAAAAACATATGCAGCAGACTTTACGCTCCTTACAAGGGCGGGTGTGTGAAGTTTTGCCTTATCTACCTCGCCTACCTACTACCACATTTTCCAGAATTAAAACAGTCTGGAATATAGACTTATTCCATACATACACCAGGACTTTGACCAAAAAGGATAAGAGATTATATTGCATATTGCATATCAATAACACATTATCTATAACTGCGTTTTTGGTATAACTATACAGACTACACGAATCTCGTTCTTTATTCAAAATACGAGCTTTAATTGCTTTGTTCTAATCTCTTTAAGGATCAGACTCACAGCAAGAAAGTAAAAGGCATCCACCCGATTTTCACATTGCTCAGGTACCACAGGATTGGTAAATCAGGACGCTTTTGTTTGTTATAGGTGGTGACACAATTTTCAACGCAATTTATTTTCCACATGAATATACATATTTAAGTTGTTTGATGTATAAAGTGTATTCGGGCACAATTTCAACAGCTTCACGGTCGTATATCTACTTCTCCTCTAGGGAACACGAGATTGATGACAAGGTTGCAGCGTCAGTGTTTCTCTCTGAGTCTACTTATCAATAACTACATGCCGTCTATACAATAGGATCATTGAAAACGTTATATTAGTCGCGTACATGAGCGCACGAATAGATGTTTTACCAACCTCAATTCCTTTTATTATGTTAAAGTATCAGTCATGTCATTTATGTGTAGTATAAACAGCAAGGCGCTCAGGATATATGTTCATCTTTTTTCTGATTCTTTAATTTGCGAATAGTTGATCAACCGTTCTGCCTCTATCAAACTTTATTAATATTATCATTGATTCACAAAATACATAAACAGGAAATTCCCCTGCAATCATATGAATCTATGAGGTCTCTTCTCTTCTGAAGTCGAAATAAAATCATAATTTGATTTTTTAAACTTTCTGGAACAAATGCGTTTTTGAACACTTTATTAAGTTCAATATTGAAATAGGGAGAAAAAGTTCTAGAGCTACTCGTAACAAGGATAAATCTGGATTTAACACGATCTTCGTCGAATGGGTGGGACGAGCTTTTCATTATTTCAGTAAGCGTTTCAGGGTTGGGTTAGATCTATTGGTTTTAAACTATAGAGTTATTTGCTAAATGATCTACTCGTAAATACAGGTTCCAGATTAATTTTGGCAAGGATTCAGATTTGTGTTCTTCGACTTATTGGAGTAAATTGGCATTGTACTCCAATTTGGGGCGGATAAATGTCTTGATGTACCGTTTGGTTCCACTTTTCGGTGAGACATGCCATCAAATCACGGTTTATCAGCGTTTCCATGACCTTGGAAAGAAGGGACGTAAGTGCAATGGGTCTTTAGGAGGAGAAAGAAGAAGATTCGCCTTTCTAAGGGACGGGCTGGAGAAATGCTGTTTTCCATATGCTCGGAAAGAGAACGAAAAAGTTTACGCAATGGTTTTGGCAGCAAGGAAGAACACCTCTTTAGAAGAAGGGAAGATATACCATCTGGACCAGCGGATTTGTGTATGTTAAGATCTTTAAGTACTCTTCCTACTACACGAATGCGAAAGTGGGTTTGTCCCATTGAAGATTCGACGCACTCAAGTGTGGGCGTGGACAAAGCACAATCTGGCCTTGTGTAAAGAGGTGATAACTGGAACTTTATTAGAAATGAATGCTGGGATGGAGGATGAGACAGAATTTCTAATTTCGATGAATAAAAAAACAATTGTTACTATCTTCGGGACATTGTAGCATTTTTTGCCTCTCTTATTGGTCATATTGCAATTCCAAACGCTTAAGAAAGACGTTAGAGTCAGTGCTGGCTCGTTTGAATTTTTCCCAGTTTTCCTCTGTCGGGTTGGCTTTGTAGCACAGAACAACCATTTCTCTAACCCTGACAGCTTCTTTACAGCTCGAGTTGTACCATTAGGGATAAGGGATCTCATTCCCAAAAGACTAGTATCTGTAATCATATAAGCAGCGGCATTCACGTCGTTATCGAGGAAACATTAAATCTTTAAGTTAAGTGGTATATCTTCCAACTGATGTGGAACAAAAATATCAAGGTTTTTACGAGTCCAAGACGTTTTAAGTGATTTTCGGTTTCATGTGATGCAATAAGCCTCTTTGGGATCTCTCGCACAGTCATATCTGATTCAATTACGACTTTGATGTGGTCATCATCAACTTCAGTTGGTCATGTTTGGGTAAAAAAGCAACAAGACGAAATTTCTTAAAACAAATTCTAACACGTTCGTTCTGTGAAGCAGTCAACACCTTACTGTACTTACAGATGTAAGCAAAATTA
This sequence comes from Volucella zonaria, assembly GCA_963966105.1. Taxonomy (NCBI): domain Eukaryota; kingdom Metazoa; phylum Arthropoda; class Insecta; order Diptera; family Syrphidae; genus Volucella; species Volucella zonaria. Next base: position 128,086,135 of record OZ014530.1, on the reverse strand, counting down.
AACTCGTTTTCCTTCTAAAGTAAGCCTAAAATGACAGCTACGAGTATCAAATGTCGAAAGAAAAAAAATCATATCATTTACAAAAGCGATAATAAACAAACGTAATTCAATCTATTTGCAAAAACTATTCAATATTTTACGAAGAAAATAAATTCTCTGGTATCATTTATCACTGACGCAGACATCTCAACGAGCTGTCACCACTAGACGCGTTTTTAAAATTTAAGCCATGTGCCGTATTGACTTGTTGAATAAGTTTTACTGATAAAAATACATTTGTTACGGTAACATTGGAAAATGAATCAGGAATACACCAATGCATGCAAGGCCTATCATTTTGTGTGATAGTTATAATTATGGATTACATTATTACTACTCGTAACTAGCATAATTCTGGAAGTGATTGCATACCACTACCATTATAGATGAAAATCTGTGCTTGCACCCAGAACTTTGAACCCAAATGACCGCTGAGTTAAGCTTCTTTATATCTCTTTTTTGTTAAGAACCCTCTTAAGGGAAGAGCATGTACAATCTAGTATATACTATAATTTATATTTTATATGCGAGTCACGTGGAGTATCGGATGTTATACATGTTACTCAAATTTAATTGTGCGAAGTTATTAGTTTGGCGTGTACAATTTTGATTCCTATATTCCGTTTTCTTTTTTCTTTTAATTGTTAGATCCATTACACATTATTACAATTTCTTAAAGGCTGTACCAACAACTTAGATATTAACAGACAGCAAAAATGGAACACAGGCTATATGTAATAAGCATACATGTTTCCATATATGTATATCTGCTTCAACCTAATGACACACAAAAACTATCTTTATTATATTTTAGTATAAATATTTATAAAACTATTTAAATACACAGATGAAATTTAAGAATTTAAACGCACATACATATTATACAATGTAGATAATTAGTCCAATATGTATATAGCTTATAGATTACTATTACTTAAACCTTCTTTAATGACATAATCAGCTTCGTGAAAATTACTCAGTCCACTTATATCGATTAAAGAGAAAAAAAAAACCAAATCCGAATAACAACTAACGATTTCCACTCTTTAAAAGTTGTTCTACTACTACCTTCATTTCACATTAAAAAGGCCAAATGGAGCACAAAAAGAACAAATTAAATCGAAAGAAAAATATTCTGCATATTTAAGGATTCTTTTACTGGTCTCTTTTACTGAAATTATTGTGCGCAAAGCACATATTTGAGTTAAAAACTTTATGCATTCGCTTATCGTTGACTGTCTTTCTTGTAAAATAATAAATAAATTTTTTTAATGGGATTGTTTTAGGTAGGCGCACCTGTAAAAATACCTAAAAAGTATTAACAATAAAAAAATAATAGTAAAGTGTGTCTCAACATTCCCCTATATGAAATCGTACTATTTCTCATTCTGATTGTTTAATAGTTAAAATTGTTAATAAATTAAAAAAAAACTTAATTCTTAAACACAAATAAACGTTTTCCTATTTTCTCTTTATATGCTTTTTATGTTGCCGGCAAAAATATTAATATCATAAGAAGATTTATACCTAAAACACCTGTGCGGTATAGCTGCACGCATTAAAGCGCGCATCACACATAACACATATGTGCAGTAAAATTTGACAATTCCTCGCATCATATTGATGACTGAATTTTACATTGAAAAGAATTTGGAAAGACGTAATATATTAAAGAAAATAACAGTTTTAATTACACTATTTGTTAATATTATAATTAGTTCTTAGATCTTACTACAACTTTTTAAATATTGTGTATCGCTCTCTATCTTTGGTGAACTTTTCCTTCAAAATTAATAATCAAACTGAGAACTTTTTTTTATATTTAAATATTGTAAATTATTCAATGCTGCTGCTATATCATGTACCAGTACGTGTGTACACAGTAAAAAAGTAAAACGTAAAATTCAATTCGTACAAGTTCCATCGTTTTCCCTTTAGTCGTTTTCGTGCACGTTTACCATCGAAAGGGATTTCTCGACAAGGGTGCATTATGCAATTGTTTTAAGAAAAAAGAAAAACAGAACAATCATCTCGAAAAAATTGCGAGAAAAAAGTAAGCAAACACAGATATACTGCAATCAATCACATTTATGCTGATGATATTCAGATTTATCGAAGCTGTTCATTAGGTCTTATTGAGGAGCGTGTTGCTATCTCAAATGAAGACCTTAAACGAGTTTCAGAATGGTTTTTGAGATGTGGTTTAGTTCTCAACCCAAGTAAATGTTAGTGTTAAGTGATTTCCAAGACTAAACTAGAGCTTTCGTATTTTCCGAGTATTGCTTAGAACGACTCTTATATCGAAATTGTTGATTCCTCTAAATATCTAGGAGTTGTCTTCAACAGAACTTTATCTTGGAACAATCATATTAATATATTAGTCGGAAAAACATACGGTATGCTTCGCAATTTATGGAGTACCCAAAAATTCACACCGCTGAAAACGAAATTGCTACTAACCAAGGCTCTCATCTCAACTTACCTACGGATGTGAAATTTTTCATGGATGTGACACCGAGAGCAAACGGAAGCTACAAGTTGCATTTAATACCACCATTCGATATGTTTTTTGTCTCAGAAGATATGGTCATGTTTCACATCTTGCTCAACACCTGGTGGACAAGTCTTTTGCAAATTACCTTAAGTTTCGCACGCTCATTTTTCTATTTCGCATAATTAAAACCAAGCAGCTGTCGTATCTTTACGAAAAAATCCAGCTTCCGGCATCCGAATAGTTTCACTTGATATTTCTATGGCATTTAACAGAGTTTGGCATCAGGCTCTTTTGTCGAAAAGGCGTGCTTTTGGGATCGATGACTCTCTTCTTCAATGGATTAGAAATTACCTTTCGGAACGTTCAACATAAGTTGTCTTGGACGGCTTCAAGTCTGATATTCACAAAATAAATGCTGGTGTGCTCTAGGGCTCCGTTCTGTCTCCGACACTCTTTTTAATTTTCATTAATGATCTCTTGTCTGCTACTTTTAATCCAATATATTCCTTTGCTGATGACAGTACTCTCTGCTTTTCATATTCGTTCCCGGACTCACGCCCCTGCTCTTCGGCTGTAGAACGGGAACGGCAGCGTATGTTAAGCTCATTAAATTCCGATATTAATAGCTAAACCAATTGGGGAACTATCAACTGAGTGGAATTTAATGCTTCCAAAACTCAATGCTGTCTGCTGTTATAAAAGCGAAATTCAAATATCCAGCCATTATCCATGAATGGCACTTGCATCGTCGAAACCGATAAACTCTCCATTCTCGGTATGTGTGTCAGTGACAACTTATGTTGGAATGACCACATATTCGATGTCGTCGAAAATGCTGCGAAATGTCTAGGTTTCCTAAAGCGATGTAAGAAATATTTTAGCCCCTCTGATCTGGCCACAATATATAAGGCACTCATCCGCCCAAAATTTTAGTACAATGCCCACATCTGGTCTGGTGCTCCTAAAACATCTCTGCACATGCTAGATAGGATTCAAAACCGCGCGATAAAATTCATAGGTGATACTAAAACCAGTCAATCAATTGACACCATCGAACACCGACGTAATGTCTCCTGTCTCACTCTGTTTTATCGCTATTTCCACCACCAGTGCTTCATTGAAATCGCCAGTAACATTCGGCCCATTCAAACTTTCAACCGTAACACTCGTCTCGCTATGAATGCTCATCAGTATACCCAAGCCCATTTTCGGACGTTCTCTAAAATATCGTGATTCTTTCCTAAGCCGTACAACTCGCTTATGGAATGCCCTTCCGATCTCTGTGTTTCCTGGTCGTTATATAGTAACTTACAATCATTTCAAAACAATGTACGTCGGTACCTGCCCATTCTTCCTCCCTAAATTTCCTTCGCCCGCGCTATGTACAAACATTTTAAGGGTACACAAGCCCCTTGAGCGCGCGCTTATTATAAAAAAAATAATAATAATACTACCGCGATTTACTTGTTTAACATCTGAGCGGCAATTTTTCGTCGCTGTCATTCGTCTTTGGAATTCACTGTCCCGTAGTATACGAGAGCAAGACGGCATCCAGCGTTTTAGAAATGAGCTTAAACTTTACCTTCAGAGCAGCTAACCATTCCTCAGCATATAACCACTTCAAGCATCAATTTTAGTTGTTATTCGAATTTTAATTTTAAATTTTTGAACGGAATACGAATATGTCACAAACAATGCCTTAATTTTCTTTATGATTCAACTTAATGATTGTTATTATTGTAATCTTAATCTCAATGTTGGGCGCGGTAAGTACGTAGGTGGGTGACCACATGGGAACTCAGTACTCCGCGTGCTGTTGACAAAACGCGCCACATGGGCATAGTACGACGGCGTTAAATCCCGGACCCTACAAATTAATTTGTATCGTTCCCTCGATAATAATAATAATAATAATAAATTTATTTATAATATTGCTTAATTTAATTTAATTTAATTAAATTTTGCTTCATTTTTTAATTAATTTTTGCTTAAATTTATTTTGATATGATTTAAATGTAATCAAATTGTATATTACCAGGCAGCAGGGCCTGGAAATCTTCATATTATAAAAGGCATAATCTACCACAAATATTATATAAACGTTTTAAGATCAAATCTGTCGGAATCCCACGAAAAATAGGGTATTGCGTACGATTACTACTTCTATAAGGATAACGATCCGAAACAAAATGCCTACAATGTCAGAAGTTGTCTTCTCTATAACTGCCCCCATGTGCTCGAAACGCCACCACAGTCGCTAGATCTGAACCCCATAGAGCATGTGTGGAGTTATTTAGAAGAAAAATTAAAAAAACCACCAAATTAGCAATAAAAATTACCTGATTTCAGGTCTGAAGGATAAATGGGAAAAATTATTGCCAGAAAATAGTGAAATCGATGCCTAGTCGCCTAGAAGCAGTAATACGACAAAACGGCCTCCCAACAAAATATTAAATCTTAAGTTGTGAGACTGAAAAAATTGTTTTTTGTGTATTTATGGTGTGTGTCCCATTATTACTTTGAGCTACAGAATTTGACTTATTTTGGTTTTTGATTGCTTTTTTTTCCTTTGTGTTAATGAATTCATATGATTTTTGTTTCTTAATAAACTGATAGTATGAACATTCAAATTCGATATCTATTTCATCTATAACATTTATAAGTTCCGAGAAAATAATTGATATTTTTCATTTTTGCAAGTGTCCCATTATAATGTTGAGCCACTGTATATAAATAAACAAACAAACAAAAGAATATAAAATATACATTGAAACTCACAACAAGAAGACAGAAAACAATACACGTATTTCGGTTTCATAAATGTGTGACACTGTAAGAAAAAGACTACTTAACAAAATTTTATAAAGTGTTTATTACGCGAAGTGATAGCGACGACGGTTAGTATTCTCAGGGTCGCGGGTTCGCTTTTAGGCGATAGATACAACTTTTAAATTTACAACTATTAGCGCTAGCTAGTCTGTCGATAAGTAGAAGTTTATTTCCCACCACATAGAACGAATCAGTTGTTACACTTGTATTAAAAGTCAAAAGTTCCAATAAATGTGAAGATTTCCCGCCAGTAACCGCCTTTCCAGTCTATCAGAAAATATTTGAAAAAAATGTACAAATGCAACTCGAAGAGTACTTCGAAACTAATGGAATATTCCTTGAAAATCAATCAGGGTTCCGAAAGAAACATTCGTGTGAAACTGCACTGAACAGTGTCCTGATAAGCTGAAAAGAAGAGATCGCCGCTGGAAGCTATGTGATTGCAATATTCTTAGACCACTGAAAGGGATATTTTGCTGTCGAAACTACAGAGATCTGGAATTAGAGGCCAAGAACTGTAATGGTTCCGATATTACCTTACTGGGCGATCACAAAAAACCAGAGTGAACGGAGTGATGTCTATGTTGAAACAGCGTTTGGAGTTCCACAGGGATCAATACTTGGCGCTCCGCTGTTCATCATATATAGAAATGGCATAAATATTGAGCTTAATTATTCCCAGATCGTCATATTCGCTGATGATGCACTTATCTACAATATACATAAATATATCAGGAAAAGACCGCTTTGAATGTAAACATAACGGTTAAACCACATTTTTAATATTGTTCGTCTATATTATATCTGTTTAGTGATACTTCGTTACTTAAAATACAACGTTTACAGAATAGAGCCATGCGAATTATTATTAAATGTAATCGTTATACCCCTGTTATATATTAATGTTATATATCCTGTGAAACAAACTATTCTTGTAAATGTATTGTGCTTGGTCTTTAAAATTAAATATTATATGTTACCAACTTATTGAAAAACATACCTGAGATATGTGGGAGAATCCCAACCTTATCAATTAAGAAACAGAGAAAATTTCAGATTACCATATTATGTTAATAGTTTAACACAAAACAGTTTAGTTTACAAAGGTTGTCATTTATTTAATACACTCCAAGCTTTATAAAAACTGAAACAAATTTTTAAATATTTAAAACAAATGTAATAATTAAAATGCAAATATTGTATATACAATACATATACCTAATTTTAGGTTCAAATTGTAAACTCATAAAAAGTGAAATTAAATAGCAGTTCTGCTAATAAAATAAAAACAAAACAAAAAAAAAAACAAGCAATCCGCTATCGCTTCAGCCGAAAAGCCACCTGGTGAAATAAGGGAGCGAGCGGCAACAATACCAACAATTGCAGTAGTTAAACGAATGGGTTAGGAGTCATTGCGATACACATATATATGAACATCTTTTTTTTTCAATTCAATTTCATATATTTTTAAATTTTTTCACAATATAAAATAATTTTTACAAAGTAGTAATTTAAGTAAGCTTATGTTAAGTTTATAAAGTAACTGCAAGTCTATAGTTCATAGGGAACTAGAAGCGAAAACAGAGAACAAAGTATAAATAATAAACACATCATACAATTTATAAATTTTTTAGTATAATGGTGTCATAACAAGTTTTTTACTCTTTATCTGTTATATATCAAAATCCAATTACAGAGCCAAAATATAAGTAGTTGTGCAAAGTAAATTCGAAATATCATTATATGTTAATTACGTTGTAAAAACCATTGTTTCAGATTTTTCAGAAAAATGGATATATTTCTTAATATCCTTATTTAATGGGGAAGGCAGTTAAATAATTTTGGCGCTGTAGACGTAAAAAAAATTGTTAATTGTAATGTGGTACTGAAACCAAATTTTGGTTGTTGAATCTTAGGTCGTAACTAGAACAGCATCGATTCAATAGATAGCCAAATCTCATGAAAAATATTTTTAATACTTTGTAAAAATATATGTATTTTAATGGAAGTATCTTAGGGTTTCCGAAAAGTACAAGGCTATTTGACTGTCGTTTTTTATTGCAAATAAAATGGATAACGTGTTTTGAGAGACCAGAAGTGGGTTTATGTTGTTGTTATGTGTACCCCCCAGGAAACAATGCCATACTCAAGTTTGGAATGAACTAACCCATAGTAAATACACTTAAGAAGATCCCGTGAGCAATATAATTTTAAAAAATGTTTTTGCCTAATTGCAGCTATGAGATATCTTTTAAGTGCATCGGTATTGGCAAACCAACTCATCTTCGAGTCAAGCAAAACACCAAGATATTGGTATTGGCAAACCAACTCATCTTCGAGTCAAGCAAAACACCAAGATATTTAAAAGTCTTAACTTTCTCAATTTCGAAACACTTATCAGAGCATACACGCAAGCCAAAACATGTCTGGATTGCAAATATGTTTGCTACGTATATACGAGGGCTATTCCAAAATCAACCTCCGATGTGTTACAATTCATTACATACCTGCACTTCGGTGACTTGTTTATGCGTGTCGCAACCAGTACATTATTTTCTAATAATACTCGTATGACAAGTTTCGACCGTTTTCGTTCAGTATTTTTACAATAGTTGCCCTTTTAACATGGAGAATACAATTTTATCTCCCGCCGCCTGTGAGGTACGAAGTGTAATTCGTTTTTTGCAAGCCGAAGGAAATGGCGTTTGGAAATGGAAGGTGAAGAATTTTTACAGCAAATTGTGACTGGAGATGAGACTTGGGTCTAGTATGTAAACTTAGAAAGCAAAGAGCAGTCAAAGCAATGGATGCACACTCATTCCCCAAACAAGCCAAAAAAATTCAAACAAACTTTTTCCTATCGAAAAATGATGGCCAGTAAAGGCATATTGTTGACCGAGTTTATGGAACCTGCAAACACAATAAATGCAGCGGTTTACTGTGAAACTCTACGTAAGTTGAGAAGAGCAATCCAGAACAAAAGACGAGGAATGCTTACCAAAGGTGTGGTGCTTCTGCATGACAACGCACGACCACACACTTCTGCACGCACAAAAACTTTAGTGGAGGAGTTCAATTGGGATATTTTTGATCACCCTCCCTACAGTCCTGATTGGGCATCAAGTGATTATCACCTTTCCCAAAATTGAAATCATCCATTGCAGCCCAAGTAATGAGAAACTTATGAACGGTGTGAATCAATGCCTCAACGCACTGGCGGTGCCATTTTTTAAGGAGGGTATACAAAAGCTCGTCTCACGTTACCAAAAATGTATAGATTTAAACGAAGACTATGTAGAAAAATAATGTAGATGTTAATAAAACTATTTTGTGCAAAAAATTAATGTTTTTGATTTTTTTAAAAAATATTTTTCACTTCGGAGGTTGATTTTGGAATAGCCCTCGTATTTATTACACATTGCACAGCGAAAAAAAGAATCGTCCCAAGTGTACTTCTTTACCGCACACATAATTTTTGTATAAGTGATATAATCATTTTGTGCATCTTGAACCAGAAGAGTAAGATTTCTAGATCATGATTTATATCAGCAGAAAGATTTAAAACAGAGTCACTGTGAAAAGAACATGCCATATCGACAGCGAATGCATTAACTTTGCTACGATAATTTTGTGACAAAAGCGAATTAATAAAAATTAAGAAAAAAATCGGGCCAAGCACAGAATTTTGGGGAACTCCTATAGAAATAATACTAGAAGAACTGAGTTGTCCATTAACTTTTACCCTTTGCCTTCTATCAGATAAATATAAACATAACCAATTATGCCCCTAAACCCGCATTTATATAGTTTCTCCAAAAGAATTCTGTGATCAGCGGTATCAAAAACTTTTATTATGTCAATAAATAGAGCAGCAGATTAATTCTTTTTATTGAAATAATCATAAACATTCGAGCAACAAAAGAGCTCCTTCAGTTGAAAAAAAAGTATCATTCTATTCTTAACAGCTATTTAAAAAATCTTTAAAAAATACCCAGAGTAAAGAAATAGGCCTAAAAATTATTTATTGATGTTTTTTCTGACTTCTTAAATAAAGGTATTACGGCGGCTCGCTTTAAATCTTCTGGAAAAACACCACTAAAAATGCTTTTGTTATAAATGTGACATAAAATATCACAGATATTCATAGCTACTCGTACATTTCCGACAAAGTTATTTGAAAAGCAACGTGTTACGAGTATTTTAGAATCAGAATGTTTGAGAGAGGCGATGATTTTATACAATTCGGACGATGTTATACGAGTAGGACTGAAAAAGAAACTCTGATATGAAGACACATCATTTGCTAGGCATTGACAATTGGAAAAATCAGCGCAATTATCTGATACTATTTTTGTACCAACAGAAGCAAAAAAGTCATTGAATTTATCTGTTAAAATAAAGTTATTATCTTTTAGGCTCTGAATATAAATGCTTTCAGTTGGTTTGTTCAATATTTATTTTACCAATTTCCATTCTTTTTTTTGTATCACCTTTAATATCACGAAACAAAATAACTTTTTGCATAGCAGAACATCTTTGGAAACCTCTTTAGTTGCTTGTATGTAAATATCACTATTGCGATCTTCTTTGATTTTATGGATTAACTCAAAAGTTATTCACGGTTTTAGCTTTTTAACTTTGTTGTCTCTTTTCTCTACTGTTCTTAAACATTGTTTAACATATCTATTTAAAATTTCTATGAAATAAGCTCTTGACGGGACATTTTCTTCCCGTAGGTTTTCCCAACATTCAAAACGAAGTAGATTATTTAATGCAACAAAATCAGTTTTTATGAAAGAAGAACCGAGGACAAGATAATTGAACGTGCATCGAAAATATCTTGTGGGCTTAAACATGTCATGCAATGATCGGTTAGTTCTGTATCTAAAACAGAGCTACTGAGCAAGAATCTTTGGGATTGGAATAGGCGCACCATGATGTGGTTAATGCAAGTACTAGAAGAGTCAGTTGGTGTTGGTTTGTTAATGCATGACTCCAAGCCATACGAAGATGGGAAAATCAGATAGTTGTCAACTGGAATAGATTTTTGCGAAATATCTATGTTGATATTGCCCAGTAAGTTTATATCATTAGATGATTCATTTAGTTAGAGATTTTCTAATTCCTCATAAAATGCTTTTAATGAAATAGATAGCTCATTGAATCTATATACTCGTATACAGAAAAATGTTAGTTTTTATCATTTACTTTGCTTTTTATTTTTAAGACATCACAACTATGCAAATTATACCGATATGTTACAACGTTTTTCGCGTCTTTTATAAAAGTGCCAAGCCACCGGCTGCATATTTATTATTATAACAAGATCTGATGGTAGTGAAGGATAATACATAAGGTGGAAAAGTCCCGAGACTAACATATAAAAACATAATTTTTTTTTGACAAAATTCGACCTTATTCATCAACATAGTCTCCTTCTAAAGTCATACAATCATTCCATCAACACGTTGTTGTTTTTAGTCAACAGTGAGCAACCGCGGTAGCAACTTCAAACAGAGCTTTCTCATACGTAAATACTCGTGCAAACTATGATGTAGTACACGGTCTATTGATATCTTTATGTCAGCTACCGGATAATGTGTATGTGCAGAGTGAATAAAGCAGCGTTTATGTTTTAAATGAAATAAAAGACAATTTTCGTTTTAAACGTACATATGTATTTACATTTATGTTATATATTTCATTTCAGTCTAATACGTACAACTAAAGAAACAAAAATCACAATTCATTATTTGTTAAACTTGTTAAATTCCTGTTAGTAAAATAAAAAAAATTGTTAAATACAAAAATAGGTTCAGTTGAAATTTTTTTACTTGAGAGATTTTACGAGGGGCGTTCAATATATTCTCGGTATCGATATGAAGGAAAATGCGAATTCAATTTAAATTGTTTTTATTTTTCAATATGATCTCCCCTAACATCAATGCATTTGTTACATCTTGAGATAAGCTTTTTTAAACCCTCAAAATAATAAATTTCCTCTTTCTCTGCAAAATACCGACTTGAGTTCTTCATCATCCGAAAATCTTTTTCCACGAAGACATTTTTTCAAATCCGGAAACAGGAAATAATCACTAGGGGCAAGGTCTGGACTATAGGGTGGGTGTTGGATTTCTTCGAAACCACAATCTCGCGCAGCAGCCTTGGAAACTCGCGCCGTGTGAACAGGAGCGTTGTCATGAAGAAGCAACACACCCGCTGCGAGTTTACCCCGTCTTTTCTTTTTAATTCCCTCCCGCAAATTATGCGAAGTGGAAGCGTAGGATGTGGCGTTGATGGTTTCACCTTTTTTTTTGTACTTAATGAGCAAGATTCCCTTTGAGTCCCAAAAAACTGTGGCCATGAGCTTTCGGGCAGACGGAGTGACTTTGAACTTCTTCGGGGGGTCTGTTCCTTTTTTATGCCACTGCATGGACTCTTGTTTGCTTTCAGGGTCATAGTGGTGGACCCATGTTTCGTCCCCAGTAACAATTCGATCCATAACACCGTCCGCGTTCTCACTACACATCTCCAAAAGCTCTCTACAGCATGCGATTCTCACTTTTTATCTGAGGCGCTGTGAGCATTCGTGGCACCCACCTTGCACTGACATTTGAAAGGTTAAGATGGTCATGAAGAATGGTGTGAATGGTACCAATTGAAAGCTTGGTGATCTCTGCCATCATTTTCACCTTTATTCGGGCATCCTCAAGAACAAGTTTTTCGACTTCTTTGATGCTTTCTCCCGTACAAGCAGTAGCCGGGGGGCCGGAGCGGGGGTCGTCCTCAATGCTCTCTCTGCCTCTCTTGAACTCACTTGACCACTTTTGCACAGTTGATAATGAAGGTGCGGAACCCTGTTAAACAGCCACCATCTCTTCATGAATAGTTTTTTGACTTTTTCCTTGCTTAGTGAGAAATTTAATTACAGCGCGATGCTCAATTTTCACCATCATCGCCTCAGTTGCCATTATGATTCTGTTTAACTAGAGATAAAACGCGAATTAATAATCACATTTATATGAAATTTTACATGAATGCACTAAAATAATAGTATTACTTGATAAATATGTCAATTTATATATGCAACCACAGCTTCACCCCGATACCGAGAATATCTTGAACGCCCCTCGTACTTCCGCAATTGTACTCGTATCTCAATGTTTTCTTTGTGTTGGCGATTCTTTCCACACATGTATATTTTCTTTACCCTTCCTCTCCTTTTCGGGTCTCAATAGCACACGTTTTTTTTCCACTTCATAGAACTTTCTTGTGTATCTTGCTATGTCTAATGCCGTTTTGATCAACTTGGCAATAATGAGGAGCTCCGATTGTGTCAAAGTTTGATTTTTGAGAAAATTTAGTTCGGCGTCCTCCCTTACTTCATTCTCTTTCCTTACTCTATTAGTACTGGGTAAAGGAGTTACAGGGACGGGCATATTCTGCTGCTCTTCATCTGACATATATCAATTTCCTTTGTTGATAGCGTCATCGATATAGTATGTCTTCGCCTACTCCGAAAGTACTCTAAAAGGTGGATCGATGGTGTGTTCCCGTCTACAAAATTTTTCCAGAAGAAACCAAGAAATAATTGAAGAAGCATTTTAAATTGTTTATTTACAAAATTATCTTGTGCCACTCCTTTCCTTTACGTACCAGGAGGGCCCAAAGAACTCAATCCAACGGCAAATGTTTCCCAGTATTCTTTTTGGCATTTCTTAGATGAACCAAGTTGACCCCAGATATGGCAAAGGAATATCTGGGTTTGTCTCCATCAATTCGACCAGCTTTTCAAATTGGCGAGAATTGGTTTTCTTTAACTTGAGAAACATTATTTTACTACTAATATATGTATGTACTTTTGTATATATGCGTATCCGCAGTGGAAAGCGATTGCACACAAACCCAGGCTATGCAGCTGCATCTATTCAATCGACCTTTATTTATCTCAGAGCTCGAGCTACTGTTTTGATTCACATAGGTATTGGAGAAGAAATAGTGTATCATTTGCTGAAGATTGCGGAAATAATACATTCAATAAGGAGATCTACTATTCAATTCAAGGAAACAGCACAGTGTAAAGTACAGACTTTGTTTAAAAACGATGGACACGGATAGCCCGATGCTTTCCTGTTATGATTGATATATTGATCATCACGACCAAACAAACGTTAAACTGTCTACTCACATTCGTATATGACAGGCATAACAGTACCTTAATAACCGTTCCTGATGAAATTGTGGAGTTAGGAGACTTACCCTTAAAACACACTTCTCTAGAACTTTGACTAGAGCACCAACAAGACCTATGACCGGCAACTTGGAACTGATCAAATCGTAGCAACCTTCGGTGGCGTCATCTGAAGATGTTTACGATAAGACCAGTAATACGAGGGCGGGTCAATAATTCCGTGCATTTTTGAATTTCTGACCTCTTTACTGAAACAGCAACACTGCTCCTGTCAACAGCCATTTGTCAGTTGACTCCTGTCAAAATTTAAACTTGCTGCGTCAGTTAGTTTGTGTTTGACAGCTATTTTTATCAGACTACTCACTAATTTGAGGAGAAAATGGAAAAAAGTGAATTTCGTGTGCTTATTAAGCATTATTTCTTGCGAAAAAAAACCATTACCGAGACCAAGGCTAAGCTTGATAAATACTATGGGGACTCTGCACCATCGATTTCAATGGTAAAAAAGTGGTTTACTGAATTTCGTTGTGGCCGTACAAGCACTGAAGATGCCGAACCTCCTGGACTCCCAGTTGAGGTCTCTACACCCGAAACAATCGAAAAAATTCACGATATGGTGTTGGCCGACCGAAGATTGAAAGTGCGAGAGATTGTGGAAGCCGTAGGGATCTCGCATGGCTCAGTGGTTTCAATTTTGAATGATCACTTGGGCATGAGAAAGCTTTCCGCAAGATGGGTGCCGCGTTTGCTCACAGTCGACCACAAACGCAATCGTGTAACAACTTCACAGGAAGGTTTGGCGTTGTTTAATCGCAATATGGAGGAGTTTTTGCGCCGTTTTGTAACCGTGGACGAAATATGGATCCATCACAACAAACAACAGTCAAAACAGTGGGTTTCTAAGGGTGAATCGGCGCCAAAGAAGGCCAAGGTGGGTTTGTCAGCCAATAAAGTTATGGCGACTGTTTTTTGGGATGCACGCGGGATAATCCACATTGACTACCTTCAAAAGGTAAGAACAATCAATGGGGAATATTATGCCAACTTATTGGACCGATTCAATGACGATTTGAAAAAAAAACCACCTCATTTGGCCAAGAAAAAAGTTCTTTTCCACCAAGACAATGCAAGGGTGCACACATGTGCAGTTGCCATGGCAAAAATCCATGAATTGGGCTATGAATTGCTCCCTCATCCACCCTATTCTCCAGATTTGGCTCCGAGCGACTACTTCTTGTTCCCAAACCTGAAGAAATGGCTTGGTGGAAAAAGATTTGACTCCAATGATGAAGTCATCTCGCAAACAAAGGCCTATTTTGAGGACCTCGACAAATCATTTTTTTTGGAAGGGATAAAAAAATTGGAGAAGCGTTGGACAAAGTATATAGAGCTCAAGGGAGACTACGTTGAAAAATAAAATTATTTTTTTATCAAAAAATCTGTTTTAATCCAAAAGTCACGGACTTATTGACCCGCCCTCGTATACTCTGCCCCCGCTTTTTATTAGACAACGTCAATGATGGACGAAGCCTTGATAATTGTGCGGGGGCCCAAACTCAGAGACAGAACGTAGCTGGATTTTTAACGTAAACCTCCTGTCATGCAGACTTACGAGGTGCCCATACACCCATAGGGAGCAAGGATACGCCTTGCCATCGCTAAATACTCGCTTTATATTTACTAATACTTTGCTTATATTTTATACCAAAGCAGAACTTGTGTTGGAGACACAAGTCCCACCCTTGGTGTGAGTCGAGGCCGACTTAAAACCTCTTGCTGCTCTTAGGGTCGCAGCACCCAGTACTTCATTTGCAACTCTACAATGGGTAAACAGAAAAGAAAACCCGTACCCGCGATTTGGGTTTAAACCACAGCCACCATGACGCTCCCACAAGGGGGCCTACCTCTAACAAGTCAGGCCCGGACCGAAGTCCGGGGGGCTCCTGACTCCCATGGTACCGTGATTTAAGTCCTGGTATGGACTACCGGTGGTCAAGCCTACCAACAAGACCTATGACCGGCAACTTGTAACTGGTCAAATCGTAGCAACCATTCAGAGGCTGTAATCTGAAGATGTTTACGATAAGACCAGTTATAGAATAATCTACCCCCGCTTTTTATTAGACAACGCCATTGATGGGCGAAGCCTTGATAATTGGGCGGAGGCCACCAAACTCAGAGACAACAAATATTTGTCCTATCTAAGTCGGATTCAAGGTGCCAAATATAGGTTTTTTTCTAGTTTAAGCGAATACCACTCGGCCTAGACGCCGACGGGCTAATTTTCCCAAAAACTTTCTCAAAATCATTTTTTGTGTTTTTTCAATTTATTATTGCATGAACATATCAAAAACAGATAGTTTTAATAAAAAGCACAATTTTCAAGAAAATTTATACGAAAATTCTTTAAAAAATAAAAAAAGGTGTTATTGAAACGTTGATTTTTCTCAAAAATTAAAAGACTTTACGCCATAGGGTTTCTCGCATTAAAAACAGTTAATTTTTTTTTTCAAAATATTGATAAAAATTATATTTGGAAGACATAAAATAACTTGATCTGAATTAATAAGATTAAAGAACATATTTCTGGATTTAAAGGACAGTGTTGCCGTCGTTTTAATATCATTAAAGTTTTTTGCAGACTTCCAATTTACCTCACAGCATTTTTTCACACTCCTGTTCAAAAAATTAATTTTCAAGAGAAATAAAAAATAAATAAATATAAGATAAAAAAAATAATGTTGAAATTTTTTTAAAATATATAATTGTATTACTTCTTAATTATTTTAATTAATTAATTTTAATTTAATTAGTTTCAAATAAATACTTGTGAAACTAGAACCAAGTCTGCTTGCTCGACCTCTGGTTCTATTAGAAACTGAAGTACTCGTACTTCAGAGGGAAACGCATTTTTTTGGTTTTACAGTTTAGTTTTCTCAACCCACAAACCACCCACTAAATAGGTCCGAAGAAACCAAAAGGTTGTGAAATACATGTTCATTGCTGCCTCGAAAATTTCCTTTCTCGAAAACGCTTAATGTCTTTGTTCGCCGAGCTGTCCAATCAGATATAATTTTAGGGTTGTGTATAAAAATTGTATGCACAGTTGTGGGCATATTATACTCGTACCATGGGTACAGTTGCATAAAATATTTGCGGTATTAATGCAGTACAGTACTCCTTAAATCGACCGATTTGTATTGGATATCCACTGGATATTGTTAGTAAAACAACCCGAAACCGGCATATGATGTTTTCATCTAGGTTGGTTATTTCCGAAGAAGTTACAGAGTCATGGAAAATCGGTAGTGTTGCCATCGTTCGTGTACTATGCATAATAATCTGGTTTTGGTTTGTCATATAACAGTCCCGTTCGCTTCTGAACGCTCCCTGAATCTGTTTTCTTCAACTTTTCTTTTATTTTCCTCACCACGAGCTTGCCATTGTCCTATAGATGGCATGGAGTAAACATTCAAGAAATGTTATCCACGCGAGGATAACCCAAACCTCAGCTTTGACTTGTCTTGAACTTGCTTGGTGAATACCAAATCTATTTTCTTGAACTCGTTTGATGTTAGAATCCAAAGACTTTGAGTTGAAGAGGTCTCAGTTACTGCATTCTAGATTTTTCCATCAATCATTTTATGTTTTATTGAAATACTTCCGTTAATATGATCTATTGGGTTGTACCACCGATTTAATAGGAAAAACTTAAAAGCCAATATTATTGTTTCGTAAATTTTTATTCAATTAGCATCTATGGCATTCTTCCAACGTGATATAAGGTCATATATTCATTTTTAGTAGAAGTGCTGACTTTCTGAAGCCGTGAAATCTTCAAAGGCTTTTATGACCTCTGCTCGGTTCCGGAAGACCTTCTGCCGGCAAAATGAATCCAGATTGCGGAAAAGATGGTAATCTGTTGGGGAAATATCAGGAGAGTACGGTGAATGTGGAAGAATTTCAAATCCCAACTGCAACAGTATTTGCACCGTTACTTGTGATTGTGAGGTATGGGGGTCTAGCATTGTCATGCAAAAGAATCGGACCGTGCCTATTGACCAACGCAGATTGCTTTTCAGCAAATTGGCATGGAATATGTCGATTTCCTCACAATATTTGATAGCGTTTATCGTTTCTCCTGGTTGAAGAAATGAAAAGTGGATTGGCCCATTCAATGTCCACCAAATTGTCACCATAACCCTTTTTTGAGTGAAGACCGGGCTTGGGGGTCTTCACTCTGCATACAACCACTGCCCAGATCTTTTATGATTACTATACAGTGTCCACTTTTCATCACAGGTGACTTTCCGGTGCAAAAACGGTTCAGTTTGGTTTCTTAATGTAAGCGATGCGCAGATTTCCAGGCGGCGTAGTTTTTCAAACTCGTTCAGTTTATATCGAGTTTCATTAACTTTCCTATGAGATTTATTGCCATTGGGAATACTCACATGCTCTGTCCAATCTCCCGCACCGATTTCATTGGGTTTGCATCCATCGTTGCTCTTAAAACATCGTCGTCAATTAACGTTTCCGGCTTCCCAAGTGGTTCATTTTTGAGGCTTAAATCTCCCAAATGGAACTTTCCAAACTAGCGTTTGTTTACCTCTGTATCCTCAAATGCGTCAATAATGTTTTTCATTGTCAATGACACATTATGTCCCATTTTAAATTCGTAAAGGAAGAGGGTTCGAATTTGAACTGCTGACAGTATGGTAAATAATTCGTAGAAAAAAAATAACGGTCTTGTAATGAACCCTACCACTCGTACTTTATTTTATAAAAAAAAAATTTTACGTTCTGGCACAGATATTCACTCGAGAACTTATTATTTCCGACTGAGCGAAACAACCCAATAGTTACGGCCCCTGTATTGACGTGTCCGGATTTCGAGCGACCTTGTGTGGGGCAGACGGACGAGTCGGATTACGGGATAGTAGCTGTGCTTTGAGGAGGGAGAGAACGTTGTCTGCTACTTAAGCAGGTCGCTGAACAGGCGTGAAGGGAATTATTCGACGACGGTAAAGGAATATTTACCTCTTCTATGGGCAGTGGAAAAGTTTCAGCCGTACATCAAAGGTGTTCGATTCACGATCGTAACTGATCACTGTTCCTTGGTATGGCTGAACAATCTGAAGGACCCGGATTGGAGAGAAGCCCGACAACAATTCGACTTTGACATTGTCCACCGAAAGCGTAAAAAACATGTGGTACCCAATATGTTATCGCGAGGAGTTCCGGCAGCGGCCGAGATCTCAGAAGCGGTATCGGACCTTTGAATGGCAAAGATGATGGCTAAAGACGAGTCAAACATGATAGCCTTCCCAGCGTGGAGTGCAGAATAGTCACTTCTTTATGAAGAGAAACCACGTAGTGGTACACAAAGATAGTAAGGAATGGAAGTTAGAAGTAGGAAAATCAGCTAGATCGGAGATTTGGAAATAGTTCCATGATGGTCCCCTATCAGGATGCATGGGGGTTAGGAAAACTTGTAGGCCCACAAGTCGAGTAGGGGTAATATGTGCATTCTAACGGTATTTGATTACTTTACGAAATCCTCCTTACTTTTCGCATTGAGGTCTGCAACAGCAAAAGCTGTGTGTAGGGAGTTAGAGGATAATGTGTTCCTCTTTTTCGGTGTCCCTTCAGTGACTGTCGGTGGCAATGGTCCCCAGTTTAGGAGCCGGATATGATCACTCCCGATAGGGAGATTTAAACCATTAGTGATCATCAAACGAATATGGGCTCGAATTTAGGAGATTTAGGAGAAAGATTTAGGATATTTTTAACTTTTCGACAATTCAAAGCTGCATAAATTAGTTTTACGATCTGGTTTCTAAATAATAAGGTCTGTGTAAGTTAACTCGTCAATTGTATTTAGTTCCTTTTCCCTAAAATTCATTTCATATATGGGATAAAAACTGGCGTTGATGGTTCTTCTCGTCCTTGACCAATAAAATGATTGACTGGAAACGATTTAAGTTTGTTTGCAAAGTAAGTACATTTCCTTAGAGATTAGGGTGGGGTTTATTGCTGTAAAAGTTACCATAACTAGTTCTACTCTTTCCCTTTCCGTTTCGCCTTCACTGGTCCACATTCTTTTCCATTGGTTCTTCAAAATTATAGAAGGGTGGTGAGCAACTATAGGACTATCAGCCATTGGCGCACCCTCGTAGTATCTTGAAGGTGAACAACTATAAGTAGGACGGACGATCCGTTATTAAAGCGACTAAGCAGATAGAGGAACTGCCAAGAGGAAACAGCGAGACCAGCGTCCAACATATTCATATACAGGAGTCTTAAATGAAGTTGTCGGCTCTTGTCCCTTGAGTTGTGTTGTCTTTCCTATCGGGCAGTCTCCATAGCCTTAGAAGGCATCTCCGGTCCACTCCTAACTCTCCGCCCTAATCCCTTTTTTTGGTATGTCCCGTTGTCTCTCTGGAGAAACATATTAGCGGCAAGAATTGGTAAGTACTTGAACTCAGCGTATAATAAATCCCTAACGCCACAGAGTCAGGCGGATTATCACCAACGTTCTATTCGGTGATCACCCATTAGAACTTTCAACTTACGTAAAGTAGAAAGAAATTATTTTTAAAGCGGTGGTGGAAATCAGTCAAAAAAGTGGTTTGAAGAGAAAATTCTAATAAAAACTAGCGTTCCCTTGATAACTGAATTACAAGTTCCTTGTGGAATCTTATTAGAAAATATGAGATTTTTTTTCTAGCCTTAAAGGAAAAGGGAACAAGAAAGAACTTATTACAACCATAACATAAAGGGTCCATCTAGTGAGGAATAGAAGCGTTGAATTTACAAAAGCAATAAGAAAACAGGGTGTTCCACACAAGGCCTATTTTAGTTGGAAAATAGCTGAAATTATGCAACAAAAATTTGATTGAATCGTACTAATCTGGGCGAGTAAGATCAGGGGGTGAAAAGAAGAAAAATATTATTAAATTTGACCACGAATTAGTAGAAAAGAGAGAGTCGGTAAAAATACGAAGAAATAAATTGTTTGCCGACGGAAAAGAAGCATACATATATAACAAACCAAACAGCAAAGCTAATGAAACATACCCAAACTAATCAGATCACCAGAAGAAACCCAAAAGGAAATCAAAAAGATAAATGGAGAAAGGGGAAAACAAAAGGAGCAAAGAAGTATGAAAAATGAATAATTAAACAAAACGCCAGAGGTAAAAGTAACTATATGAATAAAGATTTGGATAATTAAAAAGAAATAGAGGAAGGCAACGGGAAACCACCTTGAATATATAAATTAAAAGTTGGATTTTACAAACAAAAAATGTATTCCATTAAAACACTAAGATACTCGTACAAATAACTAAAAGTTTAAACTATAGTGACTATAGGTGGATGAGCAACTCGACTCCTTGTAACGTCCTTATTTATAGTCTGTGGTTGGGGTGTGCTTTGGGTTGATATCTGCTTCTAGGAATATGATAAGCAGCATCTGGCGTTGTGTTATTTATTGAGGTTGTCAAACAGTATCTGGGGTTGTGTAGTTTATTGACAGTGTCGGGCATTGTGGGTGGCCGTTGCTCAAGTGGTAGTGGACTGGTTTCCTAATCGGAAGATTTCGAATCCCAGCCTCGCCCGAAAGATATATCCATTTTTTCAGTCAGCGAAAACCGAGTAAGATGAGTAGTTGACTAGAAATCAACATCAAGCCAATTTAAACTAAGAATTTAGTCTCCCCATTAAATGTTGGATGCCACCCATGGAGCAAAATATTCACAGAGCCCAAAATCTTTCTTTCTCTCTCTATCCCATTTTCCAAAAAATTTAACACATGCTGAGGCATTATAAGTGTATTCATACCCACTTGAGTGTTAAGTTATTTTTAAAAAAAAAAAGTAGGCCAGGCGGATCATATGGGTTATGTGTGTTTGTGATAATTATTATTATATTTTTATCGTTCAGAGGAACTGCTGTGATAATTTACATAAATATCACTCCCTAGTAATAATAATCATGAATACACAAACAAATACAGAGGCTGTCAGTCCCAGGCTGACCTTAAATGGATCAGAGGCGGTCAGAGATAGACATTTTGGGAATAGCCGACGTGCAATGGATTGGAAACGGAAGTACCATATATCAAAAAAGGGTTCCACATTGTATAATGCAACAGATACAGAGTAGCAACTTGGATTGCATAAAAACTTGGTTTACCTATCTAAACGAATAATATTAATGCAACTCAAAGTTAAGAATACCATGATTCAGGTGTATGCCCCAACTGCTGACTGCTAAAACGCGGTCATTGAAGAATTCTATAAATTACTGGACCAAGGCATTAGATTAACAAAAAAGGAAGATACAGCGTTAATAATAGGGGACTTAAACACAAAAGTGGGAAAAGGAAGAATTAAAGACATAGACGGTGACTATGGTCTAGGCAATAAAAATTAAGGAGCGTAAAGGTAGTTGAATTTTGCCAACTAAATGAACAAACATTTGGTTTAACCAACTCCCAAGAAGGCTTTATACGTGGGCATCGACAAGACACATACTTTTTTTCAGGCAACGAAAATCACGTAAGATGAGTGGTTGCCTAGAATATAACAATAAGTTTAATTACACTAATAATTCAGTCTCCCCATTAAATGTAGGATGCCACCCATGGAACGAAATAACCACTGAGCCCAAAAATTCTTTTTTTGTCCCTCTGACCCATTTGCCTAAAAACTTAACACGTGCTCATGCGCTTTAAGTGTAGTCATACCCACTTGAGTGTACAGTTCTTACAAAAAAAAAAAAAATAGAGACGCATGATAGAAATCACGACCGCTTTAACTTACATAAAAAAGTAGAGAAAATTGATGGTACTAGAAGAAAAAAACAACTCGGGGTGCTGAAAGACAAGAAGGGCAAAATCTTAGTGAGCATGAAAGACAAACTAAGCCGATGGAAAGAATACATCCTTGTTGTTGCGCGAGTTAAAGGTTCGACCGAGAGGTTGACAAAAAAAAACACAACGGTTTTTTTTTTATTTATTTATTTATTTAGTGGATAATCCACCATTTAAATTCATTAAAATTTACAAAAATTACACAGAACTTACATCTAGTCTTATACTTAGGAAAAGAACAATCAACAAAGAAAAACTTATATTTATCTATATGGAAAATTGTATTTTACAAAATGAATCACTTTTCTTTTGAATGTGGCAAAATTCATTTAATTTTTTAATTCACTTGGCATTGAGTTAAAAAGATTAACCTTCATCGGTCCTTTATTTTAGGTAACTTTAAAGTTCCTTGTGGATCAAATTGACCCACATATTACAGGGCTTATATTTTTGTCTATGAATGAAATCAATGACGGGTTTCTAATTGAAAATTGTTAATTATTTATGTCTTTATTAACTTAAGTAAAAAAAACGCGTTTTGGATGGATATTAATATAAAAAGATAACATAATATTGCCGAGGCATTGGAAAATCAAAAAGAAAACTTCAAAAGTGGATCAAATTGACCCAAGGAACCGATGAAGGTTAAAGCCTTTATATACAATACTATTTTGTGTAGCATTCGAACGGTATGATGGCAAGTCATTTTCATTTCGTAAATGGCATGGTTGTGATTCTCGAACATATCGCATGTATTTATGTAAGTAAAATGGTAGCATATTTAATTTTATCTTGAATATAAAACATAAAACATTGAATAAAATTCTTTGCGTGACACTTAACCATTTCAACATATTTAACATTAAAGATACCGATGTGTATCTGCTAAGTTTTAAAATTATCCTCATTGCTTTATTTTGTAATCGCTGTATATTTAGTAACAAGTTATCACTGCATAAGAATAAAATTGACGAACAGTGCTCGAAATGTTGCTCGATCATTACATTAAATATATTTATTGCACTTAGTGTTGAAATCTTATTACGTATTCTACTTAAGAAATATATTTTTTTTTGATACTTTTTTAATAATATAATTAATATGCAAATTAAACTTTAATGTATGATCAATAATAACACCTAAATATTTAATCTCTCTGACTTGTTCCAATAATTGGCCTTCTACATTTAAGTTAAGGCTATGATTATAATTAAACAACATACATTTTGATTTTGACACATTTAACTTTAGTTTGTTTATTTTCAGCCATCAGTAGATTAAATAGGTCATGCTGGATCTTTTGTTCACACTCATTTATTATTTTTCCAGACATAAAAAGAAGGGCATCGCCCGCAAATAATACTATCTTTGAGTGTTTTAGTATACTTTTTATGTCGTTAATGTAAATTTACAACCATTCTTTGGGTACGACCACTCAGGAATGATTCAAATCAATTTAATTCATTGCTTATAATGCCGTAACTTTTTAATTTGCACAAGAGAATACTTCCGTCGATAGTCTCGAACGCTCTTTTGAGGTCAAGAAAAACCGCTTTGACAAAATTGTTTTCCGCGATTTCCTCTTTCCAGTTTGTTATGACATTATTCAGTGCTGATTCACAGGAGTGCCTTCGTCTAAACCCAGATTGACTTTCTAGGAATAGGTTATCAAATAATTCGAAGTACTCCTCTAATTGTATTTGGAATACTTTTTCTAAAAATTTTTCATGTACAGGAAGTGCATTAACGGGACTGAAATTTCCACAAAGTACGGTACCTGGGATTTGTTCAATAGGGGTTATAACAGACTCTTTCCAGGTTTCGGGAAACACACCGGTTAACAAAGAACGATTTATAACACGCACAATAACAGGACCGATTATGTTCATTGCATCTACCAGCATTTTAGGACTTATACGATTAAGGCTTTTTTTTGGTTCATAGTTTTTAAGATCATTCTCACATATTGAACATCAATACATTTAAATTTGAAAGACGGACTCACATGGGTGTTTAGCGGGGTATACTGTACAAAGGGAATGGTTCTATTTATATCAGTAATACTATCTATGAAAAAGGTGTTAAATTTGTTTGCCAAAGTTTTATCCATTTTGATAATTTCACCACTAAACTTTATATTTTTTATTGGATTTTTCTTAACATTTAATACATACATTTTGATAGTTCTCTACATAGATTTTTGATCACTTGCACTTAGAACTTTTCGTTTAATATTTTCATTTTTTGCTTTCACTATTTCTATTTTGTACCTACTTCTAGACTCACGATAGGCATTCCATAATACCTCACTATTTGAGAATCGACGCCTTTGATATTTTTCAAATTTATCCCGTTTCATGTTCCATAAAATTTCACTAAACCAGTCGTTTGATTCGTTTTTTAACACCTTAGTAACTACTAACATGTTCGTTATTTTTAAAAGTTCATTCTCAAGTATTCTACCTATTATACTTGGGTCTTGAGTGTCATGTAAGCTCTGTATTGCGGTACTGTTCCTTAGTTTTGATAAAAAAAAAGTGGTTTTCTATATTTTAGGATTTTAATTGTATTTAATATATTTTTGTTTGTATGTTTTTCTGGAGAGAATAATTGTATTAATAATGTTTCATGGTCACTAATTTTCATATCAATGTTTACATTGCTTCCCGATTCCGTTATTTTATAGTCGATCAATGTTTTGCTGCTATTTGTTATCCGTGTAGGTTCAAGCACGACCTGTTTGCACCGATTTTCTATTTCATAATATATTTCTGTATGGATCTGTTTCGTCTAACCAATTAATATTTATATCCCCGGCAATAATAAATCGTTTGTTTGTCTCTAATAGGTCTTCGAGTAGCATTTTCATTTTATCACAGAATTCACGTTTGGATGAGGTATGTGCACGGTAAATTGCAACTAAATACACTGAACAATTGTTAAACGTTATCTTATACTTAAACCATCATATCCTATCTTCCATACATTTTTGAATATCGCTTACTTCAAAACCATTTTTTACATAAACACACACACCACCTGTATGTCTAGATTCACTATCACAGCGTAACGGATTTTGGAACCCGTCGACAAGGATTTCGGCGTCCTCAATTTTTCCAGTTGTTTGGATTTCCGTTAATATTATAAAGTCGAGGTTTAAATCTGCGCAATTTTGTTGAAGGTCAGTTAGATTTCCTGTTAAGCCTTATATATTGCAGTACGAGTATAAATCGCGAATGCTTTTTAATTGCTAATGTGTGATTTTGTTTTTTTCTGATTGTAGTAATCTTTTATATACTGCACAGTTCGCGTCTCTACTATCGTGGTTTATATCTAGATTTAATTTGAATATTTCATTGTAGCGTACACAATTTGTGCACTTCAGAATTGTAACAGAACATTCTCTGGTACCATGCCCATCTCCACATTTGGCACAAATGATACTATTTGTACAATTTTTAGTTATGCGGCGGTATCCATTACAGTTGAAGCATCTATTTATGTTGAAATATTCGAATACTCGACATTTTTCCCACCCGATATTAATTTTTCGATTATCGATTAATTCTTTGTAGTTACTCATCTCTAATTCCACGATTGCACTATGCACATCTCTATTCTTGTTTTTAAACATTTTTCCACATATTACCGTACCGTTCACTTTTTTTGTTTTTTGATTGCTAATTCTAATTCTTCGTTTTTCCACATTTCACTGATATCCGTTATCATAGTTTGCGGTTTTCTTTTTGCTAATATTCTAACGTCATATTTTTCTCCTAATTTTTGTTTCACTACGCATTCTATTTTTTGCACCGACTCTTCACCAGTGCAGTTAATTGCAATTGCTCCTTCATTTCTATTACTTATTCTGTCCACTTTAAGAGAGGGTAGTAATGGGTCAATTTGTTCTTTTATATCTTTTGTTGTTTTTGCGTTTTGTTGTTTTGATTTTGACTTGATGTAAACGGTTTGTTTTAGTTGTTCTGCATAACTCATTTTTGTTTGTGTTCGGTTTTGTCGTTTGTTTTATTTTTTTTCACTTCCTTCCTGATTTCATCTTCTAGCTCTTTCACACCTTCGCACACTTTACTACATATTTACTCACTATGTGATTTAAAATTTTCACTATAATCACTCATTTTTTTTATTTCTAGTACATTCTTTTCACAACTTTCCTGTGCTGTTATCATTTCTCTTAGCCTCTCATTATATCTTTCTTCAATTGCTTCGAGTAATGATTTTATTTCGATTTCATGGATTTTAAGGGAATCCTAAAATTCATTTTTGTATTCTTTTAAGTAGTTGCCATTTTTATTTACAGTTTCCTGCATGTCTTTTAATACCATATCCACATTGTGGATATATAAAATACATTCTTCGCATATAAATTTAATCATATGATCATGAATCAAGAATACACTTTAACGTAAGGTGGAAGTTTTTACCGCACACACCCGCGCATGATATTCCCGATTCTCCACGAATCGAATTTTTACATTTATAACACTCCCGCATTATTTTTGAACCAAATGTCGTCACAAATGCACCACTTGTGTCCAATTTTAATACGATGGTTATTCTTCTTAATGTAAACCTTAGAAGCTCTTGTAATTTTACACTTTATTTTCGATCGCTAAGTAATACGTCCGCTCTCGTTCGTTGTTCACAAATTTTTTTGGATAGCGTAACGCCGTATTCCACTTTATTCACAAGACTTCAAAAAATGATTGTTCTTACATTGGTTTTTATACTTAACTTATGCTTACTCTACAATAATTGGGAATAAGTTCTGTGGGAAAATGCATTTATTATTTGAAGCGAACAAAGTGCAACTGGATATTTATTTTATGCTTATTTTACAATAATAGAAACAAATTCTGTGGGAAGGAGCATTTATTAATTCAAGGTGAAAAAAGTTTTATTGGATAAGTTTAAATATGATAATGAATTAATACAAGGTAAATGAAATGTGGATGTCGTCGATATGGACATTTAACTCCTCCCCCTTAGAGTGGAGCATTCTTACTGTTTCGGATTATCGGGATTCTGAATGATGTATTTTATATTTATGAGGATGATGATGAAAATGAGACTGCAGATTAGTACGGCGTTGAGCATCAATATGTTAGTCCGGCTGGTTTTTGTGTGTTGTGCGGTAATGAGCTTCGTATTTTCAAACTGATAGGCTTGCAGTTTCTGTAGGTTGGGTGTCACCAGTATTGATGATGCGTTAATCTGATTGAATGATGATGGAAAAATGTGTATGTCTTCCCAGTATATTTTTTCGTCGCTCTCATAGACAATTTGGTTTATCTCGATCTCGCAGTTTTCGAAGTGAATGAGGTATGTTCATTTTAATTGTTGGCAGTAAGGTCCACAAGTTGTTTGGTTGACTGTTTCCAGAGTGTGGATTACTAATATAAAGTTGCGCTCTGGTTGCCAAATTTCGACTCTGTCTGGTTCTTCTTTTAGGTTGCAATTTGCTAGAAGGTTGTTTAGTAGCTTGGTTGTGCAGGCATCATTAGTGTTATTTCTGTATTTCCTCTCATCTCTACAATAGTATGTTCTCTCAATTTGTTGACATTTTTCGTCAAAGTAACGTATATTTTTGGGGTTGGATATAATATAGCGTTTGGTAATTATCATTTTAGTATTGTTAATGGGTAATGGGATAATGTGAAAGAATGAAGATGTTTCTGGGGAGAATTATGGGATTTTGATATTGAATATAATGTTAGTGTCATTATAGTAGGCTTGAAGATCAAGGAGTTCGTAAATATACTCTTCTGATTTGATTCCCATAGATGTATTTTCAAAAAATTCATATATTGCATTAAGTTCTGCAGAATTTAAAATTTGCTTTGATATAACATTGAGCCTAGCGAGTACAACAGCTTCTGCTATGTTTGATAAGTGACTATTCAACAAACCAATATTGAAGTTGATTTGATTGAGGTATTGGGCGTACCTTATTACAATCTCGTCGGATTTTATTCTATTGTTAATTTTTGTTTGCGAATACTTTAAGTAACCTTGAATAATTTCCTGTTGTCTGTTTATATGGGGCCCCCGCCCAATTGTCAAGGCTTCGCCCATCAATGACGTTGTCTAATAAAAAGCGGGGGCAGAGCATATTACTGGTCTTATCGTAAATATCTTCAGATAACAGCCTATGAATGGTTGCTACGATTTGACCAGTTACAAGTTGCCGGTCATAGGTCTTGTTGGCGGCTTGACCACCGGTAGTCTATACCAGGATTTAAATCACGGTACCATGGGAGTCAGGAGCCCCCCGGATTTCGGTCCGGGCCTGACTTGTTAGAGGTAGGCCCCCTTGTCGGAGCGTCATGGTGGCTGTGGTTTAAACCCAAATCGCAGGTACGGGTTTTCCTTGGTTTAACCCATTGTAGAGTAGCAAATAAATACTGGGTGCTGTGACCCTAAGAACAGTAAGAGGTTTTAGGTCGGCCTTGACTCATACCAAGGGTGGAACTTGTACCTCCAACACAGTTCCGAATTGGTATCGAAATATTTGTGGCGAGCGATGGCTAGGCGTATCCTTGCTCCCTATGGATGTATGGGCATCTCGTAAACATAAGGTCTTATGACAGGTGGTTTACGTTAAAAATCATGGAACGTTCTGTCTGTTTATATGGTCAGTAATATTACTAAATCTCTTTGATGGTTAATTTGGGTAAGTTTGTTTACCTCGTCTGTCACTACTGATTGGCCTTGTGTCAATTGTTCCATTTGTTCGTTTAAGTGTATAGCATCGTATCGTGTATCCATGTTGCCTGTTATGAATTTAATTACTGATCCTAGTTCATTAATAAGTCCTCTCTTCTTCCTTAATTTTGGCATTAATGACTTTAATTTTGCTTTAAGTTCGGTAACTTTAATATTCGAGATGGTTACTGAGTCTTCAAAGTCGGTTATATTTTTAAATGCTGATAGTGAACTTGTAATATTATCTATATTTGTTTGATAGGCTTCTAATTTTACTATATGTATTAGATTATTAAAGTCACTTATGATTCTACCTATTCCTAGTCTCATAGGAAGTATTCCCATGTTGTTATTAAGATCTTTTTATCTCGATTTTCTGTCCGTTGGTGATTGTCGTCACTATTGTGAGTGTTATTAACCTGAAACTTAAGTTTATTTTTAATTTTAGATTTGTGTAATTTTTTATTATCTGTCGTAATATTTGTAACTTTCCTGTTTGACCTAATTCTCTGTTTGCTAAATCTAGGTGTTAGCTTATTTCTTCTAAATTCTTTCCTTAATATAACAGAGTTTTCTTTGTATTCATTTGGTTTTATCCTGTCTTTATTTAGTTTTTCTATATTCTCAGATATTACTTTCTAGATATGTTTTTTTATGGCTGGGTATAGTTTTTCTTGAAATTTATTTAGTTTCTTAATATATGCATGTTCGTTATTAAATTTTACTTCCTTATCAAACTTATAGGTTCTACCGTTAAATAATTCGTATGCTGTAAGCTTAATGCTAGAATGAATGGCGTTATTATACTATAGGTAATTATTGTTTCACTTAATATATCATCGTGGTCTCTTTCCTTTTGTTTGTTATATATTATTCTATAAATCTCTGTAAGGGGAATTACTACTTGTTTGTTGGAACGAGGTTGTGTGGAAGTCAATATTATATTGCTTACAAGTCTTTAAATATGATTGCAGTAAATTCTGATCCTTGATCAGAGATTAATTTCTTTGGTATGCCGTGAAGGCTCATGAAATGCTTTATAGATTTGATTACATTGAGACTGTTTTGTATTCGGAATGTATATGCCGCTGCATATTTTGAAAATTTGTCTATAATTGTTAGTATCTTTTTATTATTTATGCTATAAATATCAACATGAATTATGTCTAAAAGTTTATCCGGAGTAACTGGTTTTTCGAATTTTACCCTTGGAGGATTCCTGTCGTATTTCATTAACTGACAGTTCTCACAGTTGTTGATAATTTTTGCAGTTTTTGTCTTCATGTAGGGGAAAAAATATGCTCTTTTGAGATGTAATAGAGTTTCGTTAATACCTCTATGGTTGTTATTATTGTGATAATCTGTAATGATCTTATCTTGTGCGTCTTTTTCAGTTATGTCTGTTAAAGTCTCTGTACAACGGATTAGTTTAAAAATTTTGCTATTTGAAAAGTTTTTCGAATATACACTTTTAACAATTCTAAATGTGTCATCGTCTGTATATATAGCGCAATGTTTGTTAGGAGGTGAGAATTGGTTAAAAATTACAGTAATATTATTTTCGGAACAGTGTTTGAATATCGTTCGTCTTTGCTTATTTTTAAACAGCATTTGAAGTGTCAATGGTCTGTCTTTGTCAGTTTTCTTGAGAATTAGCTGAATATTAAACTTATTCAGTGGACGTTCGGAAGTATATATGTTACATACAGTGAGAAGCAAAACTATCCGGATGTTATACATCCCCATGGTTGTGATATCAAAATGAGCATATCAAATAGCAATTTCAAAGTCATTTTAAGTTTACTAACTTAATTAAACGTTTTTTTTTCAAAATTCCGTTATAAAAACTAGTAAAAAATTCAATTCTTAAAAGAAAAATTAACAAAAAACAAAAAAATTTCTATTCGGACAATTTTGCACATTAGCAATTTTTTTAGATATGGTTGTCTAATCGCCATCCATTTATAAAAAACTAATATTTTGTCCAAAACCCTCTATTTTTTAACACACTCTTAATTCGTTTAGGCATACTTTCCACCAATTTTTCTATTATTTCGTGTTCAATATTCTGCCAATCTCTTTGCAATCTTTCCCAAAGTTCATCGACGGTTTTCGGTGAATTTTCATATGCACTAAAACTCCTTTTAATGATTGCCCACAAATTTTCAATTGGGTTAAGATCCGGGCTCTGTGCAGGCCATTGGATCATTTGAAAATTTTGGGTTTGGAGCCAATATTGAACCATTTTTGCTGTATGCTTCGGATCTCCATCTTGCTGGAACACGATTTCTTCAATTGGATATGCACAATCATCAACAAAATCGGGTAGATTTGTTTGCAGTATGTTTAAGTAATCTTCCTTTTTCATAATCCTTCTTACCAATGGACCAAAGTGCCACCAAGTAAAACAGCCCCAAACCATTATCCCCCGCCACCGTGTTTCATCATTTCTTCACCTGATGCTTTTGAAGGCGCTCGTGCGGGCGATGCCAGTAGTACTCCTTGCCATCTGATTGGTAACGGTTAACTTTAATCTCATCGGTCCAAATTACTCGTTTCCAGTCATCTACAGTCCAGTCTTTATGCTTCTTACAGAAATTCAAGCGACGTTGAACATTTTTTTTTTCTGAAAAAGCCTGCTTCTTTTTTTTTACGCTGGCGGCCAAATCTATTCTTTTTAGCTCACGTCTACCTGTCCATGTACTGATATCTTTTCCTATGGCTTTAAAACTGCTGCATTTTAAGTGGTACTAGCAATCGCTTCTCACTCGGAGGGTCAAGGTCCGAATCCTAGCCACGACAAAGTTTTCATTTGTATAATTGGAACTCAGTCAGAAAAATCTGCGTGTGAAGGCATAACACTGACATGTAGATTTGGCTGTTGTAGGGTTTTCAAGCACAAAACAACCGTTAAAATTCACAATCTGAATCATTCCGAGTGAAGAAAACTCTCCGTTCTATTCGGACTCCCACCCCTGGAGAGTCAATATCGAAACCAAACACACCTGAGTTTCAAACCACTACATGCTTTCCTTTCTCCTCCTTCTATCTTTCCGCCCGCGCCCTGGCAACAGTAAAAGGATCATAACCCCTTAGGCGCGCGTAAATTATAAAAAAAAAAAAATATTGTTTTTATGGAGCTATTGCTCCATCAACCGAGCATTGCAATCGGAAATGATTCTTGGTCGGTCTCCAAGGTTGTTTGCACAAATAACATTTGAGCGTTTTTTAATGTCATTAACCATTGTTTTCTTATTTTTAACAGTTTATCAATTTTACGACACGAACAATTCTTTTTCAATAAATTTACAACACTATTTCCTTTGTCGATTGGAATTTTCTTCATTTTTATTTTTTTTAAAAAACAACTACACAGTAGAACAACAAAATATGAATTAAGTACAAATAAACTACATCAACATCAAAATGATGAATTCTTGCGGTACAAACAACGGTGCAATTCATGCATACAAGAGAATACTGTTTTTAAATCACTTAAGTGCAAAAGTGTCCGAATAGAAATTTTTTTGTTTTTCGTTAATTTTTCTTTTAAGAATTGAATTTTTTACTAGTTTTTATAAAGGAATTTTGGAAAAAATGTATAATTAAGTAAATAAACTTAAAATGAATTTCAAATTGCTATTTGCTATGCTCATTTTGATAACAAAACCATGGGGATGCATAATATCTGGACAGTTTTGCTTCTCACTATATATGGTCGCCTAAATTTTCGTTGGCTGAATGTATAATAGAGCAGCTAGAGTTGAGGTTTCCCTGATTATTACTTGTTGCTTCATTAGTGTTTATTTCGATATCATTATTATGACTCGACTGTTTAAAGTTTAATTTACCTTTTTTATACACTATTTTATAATCAAATTCTTCAAGTTTCAGTCGCCATCTAACCAATTTCAAATTAGTGTCTTTTAAACTCATAAACCATTGCAATGGTTTATGGTCAGTTACTATTTAAAATTTATGACCAAATAAATATGATCGAACGTATTTGGTAGCCCACACGATGACTAAAAGTTCTTTCTCTATCGTTGAGTACCTAGTTTCTTTATCAGTTGATGTTCTACTGGCGTAACATATTGGTTTGTCACTGCCTATAGTGCCTTGCGATAAAACTGCATCTAATGCGAAGTTACACGCGTCGGTGGTCAAAAAAATGGTTTGGAGAAATCGGGATAATATAATATTGGTTCGTTGATTAGAATATCTTTGCATAGCTCAAAGGTTCGTTTGTATTCCTCATTAAATTTTATTGTAAAACCCTTTTTTAGACATTGTGTTAGGGGCTTGGTTAATTTTGCAAAGTTTAGGATAAATTTCCGATAGTACCAAAGGAGTCCTAAAAATGATTTAATTTATTTCAGAAATTCCGTCTTATCTAATTGTATTTTGAAGTTTGCTTCGCATAATCTATAGAAAACTTTCTTCAGATTTTCAGCATGTTCCTGAAGAGATGTAGAAAAGATGATTATATCATCTAAATAAACTAGGCAAATTTTGCCTTGCAAGTCCTTTAAAACATTGTCCATGATTTTTTGAAAGGTCGAAGGAGCGTTTTTCAGGCTGAAGGGCATTCGGACATACTCATAGTGTCCGCTATCTACTGTGAATGCATCTATGTACTACGTCTGCCGAGTTCATTTCAATCTGGTGGAAACCACTAGCGAGATCGAGTGTAGTAAAATAAACGCTTCTACCAAGTTTATATGAAACGTCATATACATATGTTTGGTAAGGGGTATTTGTCGCTAATTGCTTTTTCTTTCAATTTGCTGTAATCCATCATGAGTCGCCATTTTATTTTTCCGCTGGGGTCTTTTTTTTTCAGGACGATCCAGATCGGTGAGCTCCAAGGGGAGTAGCTCGGTCTTATGACACCTTGTTCTAACATTTTCTTTATTTGCGACTGGACTTCCTATGGGGGTAACGATGAGATTTGGAATATATAGGACTATCGTTCGTAGTTTTGATACTACAGGGTGAGTGACTCGAACTCCAACCTTTTAAAATGCTATAATTTTTTTATTTTTTGATAAATTTTATTGTGCCAAAGCAAAAAATGTTGGAAAATACATAAATTTTCAAATTGTATCAGTAGTTTTCAATATGTCCACCTCTGGCCTGAATAATGGCCTTGAGACGGCCGAAGAAAGCATCGCACGCTGCAAGCAAGTAGCTCTGCGGTATTTTGGCCCATTCCCGGCGAAGTGCTTAATTGAGGTGGTCCAAACTTTGGTATTTTTTAGTGCCAACCTTCGCCTTCAAAATACCCCAGACAGAGAAATCCAACGGATTTGCATCCGGAGAATTTGCAATCCATTGTGTCGAAGAAATGATGTGTGGAACATTGTGTTTTAACCAATCTTGGTTGACGCGCGCTTTGTGAGACGTTGCCGAGTCTTGTTGAAATGTCCACGGTCTCCGACCGAAATGATTGTTTGCTCAAGACTTCAATACTGCCTGTAAGATAGTTTCACGGTATACGATCGCATTAATTTTGACGCCACGATCCAAAAATACGAGCGGAGAGCGACCATCGGCGGTTATGGCGGCCCAAACCATCACCATCGGTGCTGCCTGCTTTCTGGTGGCCATCTGAAGGTGTAAATTTTCGAAGGACCTCTCTGGCAAGTAAACTTGGTCATTTTGTTTGTTGACATATTGCTCGATGTCATTCGTTGAGTGCTCTATGTTGTCATAGCAACATCACATCGCAAAAATTGGATTTGTGACTGAAATAGGAGTACTTAAAATGAACTTGTAATTGAAAAGTACTTGAAAATGTAGTATTCCAGTACAGAGTAAATGTACTTAGCAGAAAGTACTTGGGGAAGTACTTGTACTTGGTGATTTTCAATTACCAAGTACATTTTTCAAGTGCAAGTACAAGTACAAGGTACTGGGTACTCGACTAGTACTGGTAATTGAAAGTTTACAGGTCTGTTGCGGTGTAAGATCGTGTGCTTTTTGGAACTTCAATGGCTTGAGCCCAAGCTCATTTTTCAGTATGTGTTGCATCCGTTCCAACGATATAAAGCAATCACACTATCACGTTTGAATTCCATCGCGGATAAAATTTTTTCAACACAACTGAGACGCAAATCGTTTAAAAGGCTTGTAAATAATAACATTATCTGTCATGTGTCAAAATTTGAGCTCACTGTCATGAACGGTTTGGAAATCATAGCAGTCCGAAGTTGGTTGCAGTTCGAGTCAGGCAGGGTCTATGTTTTATCTCATTGGTGCAGGTTAGTTTTTGCCCGTCTTTAAAAAAAATGTCTTATATGCTCGGCATAGTTTGTAAATTACTGTTTTTTCTTCACCGTTAAGGTGGGAAGTTCGAATAAGATAAATAATATCATCAGAAGTATGGGACTTGAATTGGGGCTGTAACTATTAAGTTATATAGTTCACAGAAATCTTGTTTACGTAATTTATTAGCTTTAAGTGGGTGTTCCAAAAAGAGAATTTGGTCTGTATTTGCTGCATTAATTACTAATAAGTTTTACGCCATTTAATAGCCTTGTATATATAGTACCTTCAGGAATATAGAGATAGGGTGTGATATATGTTGTGTTAATGAAAATATCTCCTTCTTCGACATCAACTGGTAACTTTATAATGGTTTGAGAGTCTGTTGATAGAATATATTTTGAGGACATAAAATTGGGTTTAAATTCTAGAGATAGTTTAGAGTTTTGTATTATTAGGCGTCTGTTGGCTAAATCAACTTTCGTTCCTAGTGCGGTGAGTGTATCAAGTCCTAGCAAACCATCGAAGTATCCGATCGAAACACTAAGAATCTAGTTTCTCCAGGCTGATTGAAATCTATAAAATTGGGTAATCGA
Source organism: Volucella zonaria (assembly GCA_963966105.1). Classification (NCBI taxonomy): domain Eukaryota; kingdom Metazoa; phylum Arthropoda; class Insecta; order Diptera; family Syrphidae; genus Volucella; species Volucella zonaria. Next base: position 128,050,118 of record OZ014530.1, on the reverse strand, counting down.
ACTTGTTTATTTATTTGATGAGTATTTAATATAGTTGTTATAGTTGTGGGATTGATTGAGGCTAGATTATTAGGATGTATGAGCTCGGGATTGATGAACTTCTGTGTCAATTAAGAATTTTAGTGAACGCCCAAAGGGTGAAGAAATATGGTATTTATATAGGGTAGTTCAGTGCCGTGTTTAATTATGTCTATATATGTGGACTGTTGGTCTGCGGAGGCAGGTGTTTAAAAATTTTCGTCATCTAGCTCATGCATTAACTTTAGTAGGTTAAGATCTCTTTGATCGAAATTGTAGTCATAATATGTTGGTAATTGCTTGTTTCTGCTTAGTAATCTATGTTGTTTTTAGGATTATCTGTATTTATATTATGTAATTCCTGGTTTGTGATTTTCGGAGACAAATTTTGTACAAAATTAGTAGGTTGCTGGCTTCTTCGGGTTTGTCTGGTGTTTCCAGAACCGAGTTCCATTGGTTCTACTGGTGGTAAGTTCCTTTGCTGAGTTTGGGGAAATTGCTAGATATGCTGTTGAGAAGTTGATGTTTGTTGCTAGAACTGTTGTCGCTAGAAAATTGGTTGTTGCTGTAGGAGTTGTGGCTGGAAAGTCGTCTGTTGCATTGGAGAACGTTGCTGGAGAGGTTGCCGATGTTGTCTAAGATTTTGGCTGGAATGTGGTCGTGATTGATTCGTTGAATGTGAGTTGGAAAGTTGTGGGTTTCGTCTTTGCTGTAGGTGAAATTGTTCTGGTGGCTTCTTGTGAGTCGTTCATTCAGAAGGTCAATTTGATTTAGAGTGGAATATATTTTGCTTTTTTATACATAGAGCAAATGCTTCGGGCAATGTGGTTGGTTTCATTGCATGGATAGTTGAACCAAAGAGTTCACATAATCCGACCAAGAATGTGTTCAAGCACATTTCTTCGTAGAGGTTGTTTTTTGCCTTTATAACATTCGAATCTGTCTCATGAACTTATACATGATTGCTAATTGTAGCGATAATTTCGATCGCTCTACAGAAACTTGGCCTTATCTTAGACCGTGAAGTTCTCTAATAAGAGAAGTCTCATTCCTCTTATCTGAATAATGTAGTACGAGGTTGGATCTTATTGAAGTCCAAATGAGTGGTGTTCCGTACATATTTAATATCTCATTAGCTAGTCCAATGATTTTATTTCGGATTTAGTGTCGAGATAAGACTCAATATCTCTTCTACATTGTCTATAAATTCGAAAAGGAGCCGAGGATTGTCATCAAATTTTGTCAAGGCCTTAGTAGCATCTGACACTCTTAATACCTGAAATACGTCTATTTGAGCATTTTGCTGTGGGACTGGAGGGTGTTGTTCTTGATTTCAAGACATTTTTATTCCTACTCTTATATTAAGTGATTTTTAATGTACTATTTTTGTGTCCTATTTTTAATTTATGAACTGAGTTGCTAAGGCTGTCTAGATTATTATCTGAGTTTCTTATTCTATGATTACTTAATGCATTATTTTCCTGTTCTAATTTATTTATTTTATTACTGTTATATTTTAGTTGATTAACTGAATTGTCACTTAATTTTTCTTTTTCAATTATGACCTAATTCTTCATCTGAACTTTCACTTAAATTATTTTATTTAAATCTATTGTTTCACTATATCAGATTACTGATTTTCAGATTTTCGGTAAGCCGCCGAAAATATTTTTTTTTTTCCGATAAGCCGTCAAAAATCTATTCGATGAAAACTAATCTTATGTTCTGTTTTTCGTCATATACGCAACTTTCGTTTCACTGAGTTTGCTTATCAATAACCCGTTGATTAACTACAGCACTGAACGTTTTTAAGTATACAAGAAAATTTACTCCGTACACGACTGCGTCAGTTAAAGGTTCGACCGAGAGGTTGGCGGAAAAAAACTCAAATGTTTTTTGGACAGCGTAACGCCGTATTCCACTTTATTCATAAGACTTCAAAAAATGATTGTTTTTACATTGGTTTTTATGCTTACTCTACAATAATTGGGAATAAGTTCTGTGAGAATATGCATTTATTAATTCGAAGCGGAAAAGTGTAGCTGGATATTTATTTTATGCTTATTTTACAATAATAGAAACAAATTCTGTGGAAATATGCATTTATTTATTAAAAGTGAACAAAGTGTTATTGGATAAGTTTAAATATGATAATTAGTTAATGCAACGTAAATGAAACGTGGATGTCGTCGTTATGGATATATAACTCGCGTGGGTAAAGATCTGTAAAGACAATTATCTTTTCAATTAAATTTATTAACTATTAAAATAGAATAAATTTCTTACGTGTGTGTGTGCTAACATTTTCAAAATTGGATCTGAAGACTCCCGAATCCTAGGAAACGAAATTTGTAACCCGCATCTCGACAGGAGCACGGCGCTTTCACAAGTAAGTGATTTCTTTATTATCTGTGGACCTGTTTCTTGTGAAAAACATATTGGCATATAATGGCAAATCATTCGGCTTAGCGTATGAACAAATGGAGAAAAATGTGTCAAATTTTTCCAAGACTGACTCTGCAAGGCGAATAGCCAACAAATCTCCAGTCGATTGTCTGTATTGGAAAAGACAATGGAAGCAGCAAAGGGCTCTGGGGTCTTCAGCAGGGAAGCAGTTAAGTGAAGCTGATACAATCTTCCAACAAATCCGAGAGTTGTACTTCGAGTATCGCTGCGACTTGTTGGACGCGATGGATAAAGTACAGGCCACTGAAAAGAAGGCAGAAAGAGATGAACCGCTTCAGGGCAACCGGAAAAACTTTTGGCTCACTTGGGACTCGACAACGGCAACTATAGCAAGTAATGGGAGATCTTAACAGACCGTTGTGATCACCAACGGTTCCTAGTGAACACGCAATTAAAATCCCCCTTCAACCAACCTTCAATTTCCCAAGAGCGATCCGAGCCCATTAAGGAATTGCTCGGTACATCGATAGAAGTTATCCACAGCTTGGAAAATCTTAAAGTTCGAGTTCAGCATTGAGATGTTGTACTCATTTTTATCCTGCTTCAGAAACTTCCAACGAAAACGCAACACCTGTGGGAAGCAAAGCTTGGAAGTAAAGCAAACAACAAGGAACTGCTAACATTTTCCGAATTTACTCACTTTTTGGAGACGAGGTTCCGTTCATTGGAGGATGTTAACCAACAGCAGCGTGACCAGCAACAAATTCTTCCAGAAATGTACCACAGCGGAGTAGTTTCCGTGCGTCGACGAATACTGAGAGGTTTTCTTGCAAGCTGTGCCGCAGAGGTCAACATCCCATTCGCAAATGCGGACGATTATTGCAAATGAGTACAGCGGACCGATACCAGAATATATATCGATTAAGGGTTTGTAGAAACTGCTTAGCATATAGCCATACCACAGCACAGTGTCCGAGTAATCGTATGTGTTACTACTATGAGCAGCACATCACTTACTTCAACATGCAACACAAGCCATAGGTCGTCAGTCAAATAATTCTCAAACTCATTCACAGCAGAGACCACAGAGTTATTTTAACACGACGATGAATGCCGAAGCATCAAGCTGTATACCTAACAACGGGGTTCAACCTTCCAGTAGTGCGGTCGTCAACTGTTACCATTCTCTGCCGAATACATCCACCCAAGTTTTACTGGCCACTGCTTTGATAAAGGTTAGGTTGTCGTTAGGTGAGTTTTATTTGCTTAGGGCCTTGCTCGACTCGGGTTCTCAAGCGAGTTTTATAACAATGTCAGCTGTGCAACTACTGGGTTAAAACCAAAATCCATTCACGTTAAGGTTTCTGATGTAAAGAAACCACATCATGCCTGCGTCGCATCAAGTGCCACTCTTGACTAAACCCAACCCAGAAACCTTAACGTAAAGAAACCACATCATGCCTGCGTCGCATCGTTCAACTTTCGAGACATCAACGCGGGCTTTCATTTTTAAGATCCGGCCCGGATCCTCCCTGTGGCTCATTGGCACCACCTTAATGATCTCGTTTTAGCGGACCCAACTTTTTTCAAACCAGCAAAGGTTGATGTTCTTCTGGGAAGCGATGTTCTTCCCGAAATGTTGCTACCCGAGATGATAAGAACGAAGCAGGAGGATATGCCCGTAGCTGAAAAAACCAGATTAGGCTGGATTTTATTTGGAAAAGCTCCAGTTCAGAGTCAACCCATTCGAAGTTTCTTCCAAACGATAGATCTCGATGCTCGGCTTCGCCTGATTTGGGAACAGGAAGAGGCTCCATTTGAATACCATCAGTCTTCTGAGAATATTGCTTGTAAGGAACACTTCGCTAAGCATGTGAGGCGTACTGGTAACGGGCGATTCCAAGTAGCTTTTCCGTTTAGGGGAACTGATTATTCAATCTTGGGCAGCTCACAGGAAAGTGCTTTGCAACGCTTTGCAGTCAGCAAACTGTAACGCTTCCACTCCGTATCTAGCTATACGAACCCTGAAGGAGCTAGCAGAATAATCCTGTCGTCAATTCCCGTTAGCAGCAAAGATGATAGATGGGGAAATGTATGTTGACGACCTTATCTCCGGCGCAGATACCCTAGAAGTCAAAATGAAGATGCTAAAACAACACTCCACTCAGCAGGATTCAACCTTCGAAAGTTGAGTTCTTCAAGGCATCCCAAGCAAGGATTGTGAGTCCTCGTTCTTGGTATCCTCAGAAGGTTTGGATCAGGTCAAAATGCTGGGTGTTCACTGGCTTTCTACCTCCAACATATTCAGTTTTCGATATATCCCATCAAGCAATCCTTTATATACGAAAAAGTTTATACTTTCGGCGGTTGCGCGGCTATTCGACCCGTTAGGCTGGATTTCGCCATGCATTATTAAGGCAAAGTGCTTTATGCAATGCCTTTGGATTCCAAAGATGTCTTGGGACGATCCTGTCGACTCCGATATCCTAAAAGAATGGGACATCTTTTACAATGACCTAGGTTTTTTTTTTTTTTTTAAAGAACTTAACACTCAAGAGGGTATTACTACTCTTAAAATGCCGGAGCACGTGTTAAGTTTTTCGGAAAATTGGATAGAGAGAGAGAGAAAGATTTTTGAGCTCAGTGGTTATTTCGCTCCATGGGTGGCATCTAACATTTTAATGGGGAGACTAAATTACTAGTGTAAATTGGACTTGATGTTATATTTAGGCAACCATTCATCTCACAAGATTTTAGTTGCCTGAAAAAGTCTTTCGGTCACGCCTGGTATTGAACCCCGAACCGTCCGATTGGGAAGCCAACACACTACCACTTGAGCCACGGCCACCCACAAAATTAGTCAAAATTATGTAATAATTTAGGTTTACCAAGGTGGTAGATCACAAAGGATGGAGCTTCATCGTTTCAGCGATGCTTCGGAGAAGGCTTATGGAGCAGCCGTATACCTCAGGGTTGAAGACAACGAACATAGGGTCCATATGCATTTGCTGATCGCGAAACCCAAGGTCGCACCGCTAAAGCCAGTAAGTCTGCTAAGATTGGAGCTATGTGGGTCTGTTCTTGTGGCGAAACTTCTACCCTATGTTCACCAAATCCTAAAACGAGACGAGGCCAAGATGTACGCGTGGACCGACTCCACCATTGCCCTTTGCTGAATCTCGACGTCGCCTTCCAAGTGAGAAACGTTCGTACGAACGAAGTAGAGTGGTGCAGGTTCATCGCGTTTGCTTCTGGAACTCTCAACTCGAGGGAGCTTGAGGCCGCTTTGAAGATGCTTGTTCACTGTGCTCAACAAGAGATGTTTACCGGAGGGATCTCCAAAACAAAAGGATTGGCATCGTTGAATCCATTTTTGAACGGTGAACGCATCATAAGAGTAGGCGGTAGACTTAAAAAACGTAGACCTATGATTCGACCGACAGCACCCTATCATACTAGGGCCAAGACACCAACTATCAACCCTAATCATTCGAGACGCGCATGAAAATATTTTGCACGGAGTTATCCAGCTGAAGATTGCCTTCACCAGGAGTAAATACTGGATCATGCAGAACAGAACAGCCGTCAAAAAGTATCTGAACACCTATGTCGTCTGTCATCGCTACCGAAATAGGGTCGATTACGCGCGGCGACCAATCAGCATTCGGTCGTGGAGGGTTCGCGGAACCAAATGTTACAGAGAGTATCTGGCAATATTTGTCTGCTTTTCCCCCAAAGCAATGCACTTGGAAGCAGTCACAGACCTTACCACTCAGGCTTTCATAGCCGCCTTTCGGCGTTTTGCGGCTCGACGAGGTGCCTGTGGTCAGATCTACAGCGATTGTGGAGCAAATTTCGTTGCATCGTCTGTTAAAAGAATCCGGACACAATTGGAAGGAAGCTGCTGAGGTTCTGGCGACACAAGGAACTAAGTGGAATGTCATTCTCTCTGCTTCTCTCCACTTTGGAGGATAGTGGGAAGTGGGAGTGAAGAGTGTTAAACACCACTTCAAACGGATCGTCGGCAACGGGACACTCACTCATTCACGAGGAGCACGTTACGCTACTTACACAAATTGAGGCGTGCCTTAATTCGAGGCCTCTGCATTCACTAACAGAAAATCCGGACGACTTCCAAGCACTCACCGCAGTGCACTTTTTAATAGGCGAAGCAATCTTCACGGTTCCAGAACCAGATCTGATCATACAGAAAAAAGGTTACGTCGACCGCTGGAAGGCTGTCCAAATGCACCTGCAGACGTTTTGGAAACATTGGCACCAGGAATATTTAGCGCCCAAGGCGACTTGGTGCTTATTAAGGACGATCGACTGCCTCCGGCAAGCTGGAGCTTGGGACGCGTCACAGAAAGCTATCCAGGGAAGGATGATATCATACGTGTCGTCAAGGTAAGGACAGTACACGGAGAATACGAGCGACCGATCGCAAAATTATGACCACTACCGATAAACCAAAACGAAACAAACATCAATGAAGGCCATAAATAATACAGAATATACAGAAATGAAAATAAACACTCGTGCGTCACTCAAGCACACACATTTCATCCATACACACTCACACATAATTCTTACAAGAAAACACTCAGGCGAATTGCACAAGCGAGTGAAAGCCAGCTTTCTCTCAAACTACACACACACACACGTAAATGCGAACAATCCAAGTCGTTTAAATTACAAACACACACGTGCGAATCTAATTCAATTCAAATTACATAACCGAATAAGGAATTCAACCAACCCAACATGAACTATTAAATTAACAAAAAATAAACCATAATAATAACACAAATTACTTACCTGAATCACAACACAAAAAATTAATTCTTACAAAGGCACTCAAGAGTAGATGCCTCCCGTACTTCAATTCACAACGCACAACACACAACTTGCAATACAACGAACACTTTCGTCCCTACTCCATCACCACATCGTCGCACCGAAGCAAGCGAATTCCTCAGCTGATTATATGTACATGAACGAAGACATAAAGGGAGGAAACAAAATAAAACACCGGGAACAGGCGCAGCCTATGCAACCAGTGACTATGCATCAGATCACTGCACAGATTTATTCTTGTTTGTTTCGTGATCTGTCGTGTATGTTGATTGTCGTTTCATATGCACCAATCAATCTCTCGTTTCATGTGAGCACGAGCTAATGAATAAGGATAGCATCATCATCAAGTCGCTTCACAGACGGTATACCAAAGAGCGTAGAAGAAAAGGGGCCAAGAGGAGTACCACTCAAAAGATTTTAACAGAACTGCGTTCACCAGTAAGAGGTAGATTTTTTTCTTTTTAAAGAACCTAACACTCAAGTGGATATGAATACACTTATAATGCCGCAGCATGTGTTAAGTTTTTTGGAAAATGGAATAGAGAGAGAAAGAAAGATGTATGGGCTCAGTGGTTACTCCGCTCAACAGGTGGCATTCAACATTTAATGGGGCGACTAAATTCTTAGTGAAAGTTGGCTTGTTGTTGATTTCTAGTCAACTACTCATCTTACTTGATTTTTGTTAACTAAAATATGAATTTGTCTTCGGGCGAGGCTGGGATTTGAACACCGAACCTTTCAATTTGGAAGCCAGTCCACTACCACTTGACCCACTGCCACCATGTTGGCGCATGACGTCATTAGGACGCACACTCTGTCAACACACTCACGCATCCACGCAACAATGCCCCCCAAAACAGTTGGTACCAATGCCATTGATGTATAGTAAATAAAAATTACAGAACAATAAAAAACCACTTCATTTCATTGGAAGCGGTGTTTTGCCTTTACGTTATTTTAACAGATTTAAAGTTACGTTTAAATAACAGCAAGGAATCCGAACAGCCCTCCCACACTAAAGAGAAAAAAGAGAATTGTAACATAAATATTGTTGTAAAGAATGGATTCCCATTTGCGTGCCCTTGACAGGATTCACTGGGATGTCGTTCTTTAATGTTGTATTAGGTAGCGCTTCAGAGGTACTCGTAGAACTCTTTCTACTGGGCTCGTCTTATGGGTAGTTCCTTGTTTTACCCTCACTATACCCCATCCGATCATTATCAGAGACGGATAATAATCAAGATTTATAAATGCGAGTAGGCCATATATGGTATTGTTGGAAAATTACCTTTCTCCTTGTTTATCTTATGGGAAGGACTGATTTTGCATTGAGACTGAATGGGGACACAATGACTAAGCGTAAGTGGAAATATTAGCTCGGGCCATAGGAAAATCGCAATCTAGGGTGAAATTTATCGAGATTTGGGAAACAAGAAAGAAGGAGTTAAAACAACGGACGTGCAAGGCAAGGTGGCGCACTTCAGCAAGTCCGAGCTAATTTCGATAGAATATCACATCAAAATAATTTAAAGCAGAGAGCAAAAAAAAAATCTTTATCAAGTGGAAAAAAGAGGAAGACGTCGCGAGTAGTTTTATAACAAGTTTCCTCAGGCGAATATTTTATAAAAAAAAGGAGATATTGTAATCCGTCGTGCGTTCGGTATCGGGTTTCAAACTAGCGGTTCATTCAAGCTTATGGCGCCTACCGGCTTCTACATTGTTCCACCAATCCACTGTCAATGGAAAGTCTTTTTATAAAGTAGCACAAACAAAAAATTCATTCTCTTTCAAAACGTAATTTTTACCATTTGTTTAACAACACACGGTCGCACTTCCGATCTGGAAAAGGTGCATGGCTCCTAAAACACAGTTATTGTTCTTGGTTTATTTTTGCACATCTCTTCCCTGAACCCAGCCGAGCTAAGCAACCACCAGGTACAGCAAACGATTTGCTGCAATTGCAAATTTCCCCAGGGCATTTTCGTTTCTCCTCGAATCCCAAGTGATAGATCGTCACTTGGATAATTAACCATCAACTATATGGTTCGGCTTTCTTCTACATAGTTTAATAGTTTTAGTGAGATAAGTTGTACTTTTCTAAATCTGGGAAATCGTGCCACATATTTTCATAAGTTGTTCGAGACGAAATGAACCTCGGGAGCCGTCAATAGTATGTTATATATAGTATTTAGTTTTCTGCTATCCAGGCAGAGACGAAACTTTGCTGGCTTTCAAACTAAAACTACTTACATATATGGACCAAGCACTTTTGGATTCATTAATTACTCCTGACCACAGCATGTTATCAACTTCTTCGTACATCAGTTTTACAATAGTAGGAGAAACAGAAAAATATTGCTAAATTCCTCCCTACAATGTTTAAAGATTATCATGGGTAATATGCACATATGCAGTTAATTTTATCTAATTCATCGAGTCTTCCTTAACCAATTGACAAATTTAATGCATCACTAGTCTATCCTGAATCAGCCCTTTTTTTTATCCAGATAAAGGGGAACGCTTCTGGGAGAACAAAACCGTTAAAGCGCACACTCTTATAGGAGAAATTATTAGGGTAATAAGCCTTGGATATCAGGTTGTTCGTCGAGTTCTGATCTAGCATTGTTCAATCGAGTCAGTTTAATTGCGAAATTATCCATTCTTATTGGGTTCGCCCTGTTGGTCAAGAACTCATTAGCATAATGTTTTATATGCCTTTAATCTGGTATTGTGTATAATCGAGTTGGCAGCTATAAAGCAGTGTCTTTATAAGGGCGAAAGTGCTTATATTCTCACTAGAGCAACATCAATATATCTTTCAGAATATAGATATTGGTGTTGCCTGATCCCAAGGCATCTGGCCACATTTCTACAAATTGTCCTGATCGAAAACATTCGCCAATTCTTTCCAAAATGGTTTCCGACTACTGAAAGTTAACCTTCAACTTCCAATCGAGGCAATATCGTTTAATCTCATCGAAGTCACACTACAAGAACACATTAATGATCTTGATTTTTGAACGTGATGTGCATGCGATCACGTCGTCTGCGTACACTATGCCATGGTGAAGTGAGCTCACAAGATCGTTTGCATAGATGTTGAATTTGCATTGTTGCAGACCGTCTTTAAAGTAGTATATTAAAGCAGACCCCTATCGCCATTTTTCACAATGAACTGTCTACTAGTGAGCATTTTCAAAGTGGTTTACTTATGCACAGCCAGTTCAACTTGAAGAAGAATCTATTTAACCATACGGTGTCAAAAGCAAAAGCTTTCATGTGAAATATAGTGTCCCATTTGAAACCAAATTGATATTTTTCTCCACAATCCACTTGGTCAGGACTCTATTGATCACCTTTTCGAATACCTTGCTAATACTCTGAAAGAAGAAGCTGTCAAATTAGCAAAAGAATTTATGGTCATAAACTTCTTCTAATTGAAATAGGAATGTGGTGCCTTTCTGCAGGATATGAATTGATTTTCTTGAATAATTCTAGATCACCGAAATTAAGCAGTGTTGGGCGCGGTAAGCACCTAATAATTGACCACATGGGAACTCGATACACCGCGTGCTGTTGACAAAAAACGCCACATGGGCATAAATCCCGGACTTTACAAATTAATTTGATCCATTCCTTTGAAAAAAAAATAAATAAATAAATTCTAAGAAGCTTAGCTTGCAAATTTCCAGGTACAAGGGCGGGTCAATAAGTCCGTGACTTTTTGAATTTCTGACCTCTTTACTGAAACAGCAACACTGCTCCTGTCAACAGGCATCTGTCAATTGACTCCTGTCAAAATTTAAACTTGCTGCGTCAGTTAGTTTGTGTTTGACAGCTATTTTTATCAGACTACTCACTAATTTGAGGAGAAAATGGAAAAAAGTGAATTTCGTGTGCTTATTAAGCATTATTTCTTGCGAAAAAAAACCATTACCGAGACCAAGGCTAAGCTTGATAAATACTATGGGGACTCTGCACCATCGATTTCAATGGTAAAAAAGTGGTTTACTGAATTTCGTTGTGGCCGTACAAGCACTGAAGATGCCGAACGTCCTGGACGCCCAGTTGAGGTCTCTACACCCGAAACAATCGAAAAAATTCACGATATGGTGTTGGCCGACCGAAGATTGTAAGTGCGAGAGATTGTGGAAGCCGTAGGGATCTCGCATGGCTCAGTGGTTTCAATTTTGAATGATCACTTGGGCATGAGAAAGCTTTCCGCAAGATGGGTGCCGCGTTTGCTCACAGTCGACCACAAACGCAATCGTGTAACAACTTCACAGGAAGGTTTGGCGTTGTTTAATCGCAATATGGAGGAGTTTTTGCGCCGTTTTGTAACCGTGGACGAAACATGGATCCATCACAACACACCAGAGAACAAACAACAGTCAAAACAGTGGGTTTCTAAGGGTGAATCGGCGCCAAAGAAGGCCAAGGTGGGTTTGTCAGCCAATAAAGTTATGGCGACTGTTTTTTGGGATGCACGCGGGATAATCCACATTGACTACCTTCAAAAGGGAAGAACAATCAATGGGGAATATTATGCCAACTTATTGGACCGATTCAATGACGATTTGAAAAAAAAACCACCTCATTTGGCCAAGAAAAAAGTTCTTTTCCACCAAGACAATGCAAGGGTGCACACATGTGCAGTTGCCATGGCAAAAATCCATGAATTGGGCTATGAATTGCTCCCTCATCCACCCTATTCTCCAGATTTGGCTCCGAGCGACTACTTCTTGTTCCCAAACCTGAAGAAATGGCTTGGTGGAAAAAGATTTGACTCCAATGATGAAGTCATCTCGCAAACAATGGCCTATTTTGAGGACCTCGACAAATCATTTTTTTTGGAAGGGATAAAAAAATTGGAGAAGCGTTGGACAAAGTATATAGAGCTCAAGGGAGACTACGTTGAAAAATAAAATTATTTTTTTATCAAAAAATCTGTTTTAATCCAAAAGTCACGGACTTATTGACCCGCCCTCGTAATAACCTTAAAGCTTACGGATAATTATAGGAAAATATCTCGATGTTTCGAAATAATACCAAGTTAAAGTTGGAATACACCGAGGCATTGTTCAAAGTCCGTACCTTGCTGATGGTGTGCAGGATTTCTTATTAAAGCAGCACATTGACTACTCCGGAATGACTAATTTGATAGCGGTATCATGTGACATCTCTTCATGCAGATCTGATAATTTGATAAAGGCTTCAGAAGATAACGGTTTACGAATCAGTCCGTGCATCGCTATGTTTAACGAATGTTTTGAGGTGTGACATATCCGGTTTCTTAATGTGGAAACTTCTGCAGATATGTGTATTATATGATAAATTTGATGACAAATTGCAACTTTTGCTTTGAAAAATCCTGGAGCCCGTAAATCACGTAAAACCCTACACTGGCTAGACATCCGATCTCCCCCAATCATTTCATTAAACAAAATCACGAGCTATTTAAATTCAAGATTTACAATTGTCCGCTACATTGCCCAACCCATAACCGAATGCTTTGCAGTCTATAATTGCAAACAAAGCCGCATCGGCTTGTGTACACAATTGACATGCACGATGATCAGTTATACCAGTTAAACCAGTAATATATTTTTTATTAAACTAAACAAAATACTTTTTTAGTTATAAATAGGAAACACATAGAAGCTTACCTTGATGCTGAAAGGCAGGCAAAAGTTTTAACTGGTGGTTGAAACCTGCAACAATATATGTATGTTAATAAGACATTATTATATAATGAAGTGAAATATTTTATGTTCTAATGTTAATAGAATTGATTTTCTGTTGTTTTTCAGCCTACTACAATTTTAATGTGAAAGTTTTACATCAAAAATAAACTCTTTCAACACATTATCATTATATCCGTTTTATACAAGATTCAATGAGGAGCGGGCGACATAAGTATCTGACGACCTTTTTCCTAGAAATAATTCAATTAGTTTTTGTTTTATTTGTGGTGATTAGATGTTTAAAGAGTTTCGCATGAATGTGTCTGACTTTGTAAAACAAGCGTACATGGACTATTTTGGGAAGCCATTAGAAATAAATATCAAGCCCTGGATCCCAAATTTGGTGTGCAAAAACTGTGTTGAGTCTTTGAGTTTACGGGCAAATAAAAAAAGACCTGCAATAAGTCCAATGATCTGGCGTGAACCATCAAATCATCAAGACTTGAGTTTATTCTAGCTTGCAATCTGCATAGTTATAGTTATATAGCACCGTAGTCCCAACACAGTACATCCAGTACAGAGATGTTAGATTATCTCTAGAACGTTCAGAAGACAGTGGTAACGATAAAGATAGTGACTTTTATTGCCCTTTCGAACCTAGACCGCTAAAACAAAATGATCTAGATGACTAGCTCAGATATCTTGGACTGTCTAAAATTAAAAAAAACATCAGAACTTGTAGCCTCTCGGTTGAAAGAAAGAAATCAAGTAACGCCAAACACAAATATAAAAGAATTTAGAATTTACTCCAAAACTTACAAAACTATAACTCAAATGAATGACGTTTATTTAGAAATTTATCGAACTTAAATATGTACTCTTGCATAAGGGCAATAAACTATTGCGCATCCAACCAAAGTTAACCCTTAATTTAAAAAAAATTATTGAAATAAATTAGATAATCATTTATTTTATTTTATGGTTGAAAGTGTGAACGAACATTAATATAAACGTTGACAGATGTCAAGCTTCTCTCTATCGTCGTGTGTGAAAAACGCAGGTTTGAAATTAGACGATGAAGTTATTACGTCTATAATGTTGGGAGGCTTGCCAAATGAATTTGACACTTTCGTTATGACAATCGAAAATACACAAAAGTGTTTGCCAACTGAAATGTGAAAACAACTTTGCTTCAAGGATCGCGTCTCGATCCGAAATCAAGTAAAACTGCAATGTTTGTTGCCATATATGCAAACAAATCGGACATTTTGCAAGAACCTGCCCGCAAAAAAAAGCCTGCTCAAAACATCAACAAAAATAAAAATAACATACAGAAAGAAGAAAATGTGTTATTTGCATCGCTACTAGTGAACGGCAAAAATTCAATGAATCCAAAGTGGAATATTGATTCCGGTGCCACATCTCACATGACAAACGACGATTCATTTTTAGAAAATAAACAGCGTATTTCTGACAAAGAAATGACTGTTGCTGCTAGTTCAAAATTAAAAGTGGAAAGCTCTGACATTAAACAACGATAAAATTGAAACAAAAGCCATATTGAGAAGTGTTACATTTGTTATAGCTTTGTGTACAAATTTACTTTTTGTGAGTTGAATGACAGCTAATGGTAGTAAAATAGTGTTTGAAAATGACGTGAACGTGAACTCATCGGTACCGCGTCACTTGTAAATGGACTTTGCGAATTAAACTGTCAATCATACACAAAAACAAAAGAAAAAGAAGTTGTTATGTTAGCAAGTGCTAGTCAAAAGTTATGGCATCGAAGATTGGCCAATGTTTGCGGCGAAAATTTAACAAAATTGGGTATATAACTTAATTTGTGCGGTTTTTTTTAAATTTGAACGTTTATTTAAGAAAAACATGTACAATAGTATTACTCAAAGTATTGCTCATCTGAAGCTATGACTTTTTTCCATCTTTCTGGCAATTTGTGGATCCCATCCCAAAAGAACTGCGCCGACTTGGCAGCCAAGAATGAATCAAACCAATTTTCGATATTCTGCTCTGATGCGAACCGTATTTCAGTGAGGGCGTTCTGCATCGACCGGAACAAATGGTAGTTAGAAGGAGCAAGGTCTGGGCTATAAGGCGGGTGGGGTAAGATTTCTCATCCACTGATTTCCAAATAGTTCTTAACCGGAATAGCAACGTGGGGCCGAGCGTTGTCATGATGGAAAATTATTGCCTCGTGTCTGGTCGCATATTCCGGGCGTTTTTCGGCCACTGCTCTCTTCAGACGGATTAATTGTGTTCGGTAGCGTTGTCCATTGATGGTTTCACCCGGTTTTAGCAGCTCATAATATAGCACACCCATCTGATCCCACCAAATACAGAGCATTACCTTCGCGCCATGGATATTCGGCCTTGCCGTTGATTTGGCTGGTTGGCCGGGTTTCACATATGATTTTTTGCGCTTGGGGTTGTCGTAATGGATCCATTTTTCATCACCAGTAACAATCCAATGCAAAAATGACTTCCTTTTGTGGCGTTCCAGCAGCGTTTCGGACATGCAAAACTGCCTTTCGACGTCTCTCGGCTTGAGTTCATGTGGAACCCAATTTCCTTGCTTTTGAATATATCCAGCTGCTTTTAAACGTTTTGAAATGGCTGCTTGAGTGACACCCAAAGATTCTGCGAGCTCTTCTTGTGTTTGGCAACAATCTTCATAGAGTAATGCTTCCAGTTTTTCATCTTCAAACTTTTTTGGCTGCCCAGGACGTTCATCGTCTTCCAAGCCAAAATCACCACTTTTAAATCGTGCAAACCACTTTTGGCACGTTCGCTCAGCTAGCGCATGTTCACCATAAACTTCCACCAAAATACGATGACTTCCGGCAGCAGTTTTCTTCATATTAAAGTAATGAAGAAGAACTCCCCGCAAAAACACTTTTTCAGGCACAAAGTTCGACATATTTGAGTGAAAAAAAATTATTGTTGTTTACGCTTCAAATGAATGACATATACTGAAATGACGTACGATGACAGTAGCTTTCCAACGCATGCTCCGATGGAATAATAACAATGGAATAATACAAGTTACGCCATCTCTTAGCAAACCGCAGTTAAGTTATAGACCCAATAGAAAAAGCTTCGGTCGGCATGAAATTATCAAAAAAAGTGAAAAATTTGTGCGCGCCAATTGAAAAAATTTTGGACTTAATACATACAGATATGTGTTGCCGGTTTGAAACGAATTCTCATTTCGATGCGCGTTTTTATGTTACATATCGTTGGAACGGATGTAACACATACTGAAAAATGAGCTTGGGCTCAAGCCATTGAAGTTCCAAAAAGCACACGATCTTACACCGCAACAGAAAAACGTTAGAGTCCACAGAGCGAAGGAGTTGCTACGCTTGTACGAATGTGGTGAGTTGCCGAATTTGGTTTTTTCCGATGAGTCGCCATTTGTTATCGAGCAATATGTCAACAAACAAAATGACCGAGTTTACTTGCCAGAGAGGTCCTTCGAAAATTTACACCTTCAGATGACCACCAGAAAGCAGGCAGCACCGATGGTGATGGTTTGGGCCGCCATAACCGCCGATGGTCGCTCTCCGCTCGTATTTTTGGACAGTGGCGTCAAAATTAATGCGATCGTATAACGTGAAACTATCTTACAGGCAGTATTGAAGTCTTGAGCAAACAATCATTTCGGTCGGAGACCGTGGACATTTCAACAAGACTCGGCACCGTCTCACAAAGCGCGCGTCAACCAAAATTGGTTAAAAAACAATATTCCACACTTCATTTCTTCGACACAATGGATTGCAAATTCTCCGGATGCAAATCCGTTGGATTTCTCTGTCTGGGGTATTTTGAAGGCGAAGGTTTGCACTAAAAAATACCAAAGTTTGGACCACCTCAAACAAGCACTTCGCCGGGAATGGGCCAAAATACCGCAGAGCCACTTGCGTGCAGCGGGCGATGCTTTCTTCGGAGGTCTCAAGGCCAATATTCGCGCCAATGGTGGACATATTGAAAACTACTGATACAATTTGAAAATTGATGTATTTTCGAACATTTCTTGCTTTGGCAAAATAAAATTTATCAAAAAATAAAAAAATTATAGCATTTTAAAAAGTTGGAGTTCGTGTCATTCACCCTGTATATACGAGGGTAGTCTGAAAAGTTTCCGACCGCGACGTAAATATAGCGGCACTCGTCAATAAAAGCTAGTGAATGCTAGTTATGCATCATTTGACAGTTACTTACCGAAGTTTCAGTAATTTTGGACGAGCAGTTTTTAGTTGACAGTCGTTTGAGTGAGTCGATATGAGTGTTTTTTTGTGAAAATGGAAAAAATTGAGCATCGAGCTGTTATTAAATTCTTATTTTTGAAAGGCAATACGCCTACTCAAATCAAAAATGAGTTGGACTCTGTGTATGGGGAGACTCTGCACCATCATTTACCACAGTGAAATTTTGGGCAGCTGAATTTAAACGTGGCCGTAAGAGCTTGGGAGATGATGAACGTTCAGGACGTCCAAAAACTGCAACCACTGACGATAACATTGCTAAAGTTCACCAAATCGTGTTAGACGACCGCCAAGTTAAAGTGAGAGGGATAGTAGAAGTTATGAAAATGTCCAAAGAACGTGTTTGTTACATATTAAATTAAGATTTAGGCATGAGAAAGCTGTTTGCTTACGTTAGACCAAAAACGTGTTCGAATGAATATTTCCAACGCTCTGTTGGCGCAGTTTAGGCGCAATAAATCCGAGTTTTGGCGCCGATTAATTACTGTAAATGAAACTTGGATACACCATTATACGCCCGAAACAAAAATTCAGTCAAAACAGTGTACTGCAAAGGGCGAGCCGGCTCCAAAAAAAAAAAAGCAAAAACTGTGTTTTCGGCTGGGAAAGTGATTTCGACTGTTTTTTGGGATAGTAAATGAGTTATCTTAATCGATTATTTTCAAAAAGGAAAAACCATTACAGGAGCATAATACGCATCATTACTTGGCAAGCTGAAGGCAGAAATTGCGGAAAAACGGTCGCGTTTGCAGAAAAAGAAAATCCTGTTTCACCAAGGCAACGCGCCGTCTCACACCTCAGCGGTTGCCATGACGAAAATCTATGAATTACGGTTTGAACTGCTTGACCATCCGCTTTATTCACCAGATCTAGCCCCAAGCGACTTCTTTTTGTTTCCTCATACAAAAACTGCGCTCGGAGGACAAAGATTTTCGTCAAATGAGGAGACAATCACCTTTGTGAAAGTTATTTTGCAGAGAAAAATGCCAAGTACTATTTGGACGGGTTAGAAAGATGGGAGCATCGCTGGGAGAAGTGTGTGGGTTTACAAGGAGACTATATAGAAAAATAAAAAAGAACTTTGAGAAAAATGTCTTGTATCATTGTTCGGTCGAAAACTTTTCAGACAACCCTCGTACACCCATTGCCACGTACACATTTTGATAATGAATTTAAAAAGAAAAATATATAAAAAATATATATATATTTAATAAAGTAAATTATTAATGAACTAATTGTTTAGAAAATTTGAGATCATCATAAGCAATTATTATTTGAATTTATGTTTACAAATCTTTATTTTAACAAATGTCAACACTTCCGGGGAAGTGTTGAAAGTGTGAACGAACATTTATATAAACGTTGACAGATGTCAAGCATTGTAATTGTATGTATACAACAATGTCAAATAAACTCTCTCTCTTATTGTTACCATTGAAACAGATCGGTTGTGTTTTTTGTGCTTTGCCACTGTGGAAATAAATCCCTTTTTATCATTTATTTTATAAAATATGCCATACGTTTACTGAACATAAATCGATTATGGGAAAATATATTTTCTTTTAGCACTTTTTTTACCGCAAAGGAACTGTATAACACAAGCGTAGAATCCAGCAAATCAACCGCACCCATATATGTATTTGTTATAAACCTCAACAACTTGAAGAGCAGGAATATGTACTGTTTTTCTTTTCGCTATTTAGTGATGATTGGCTTGCTTCCAACACACTGTGACAGCATGTATGCAGACTTGTTATCAGACTAGGATACCAGTCCCAATTTCACTCCACCAAGTGTAGTCATTTTTTCTTATTTTTTCAATTCTTTTTCTGTTGGCATTTTAGAATTGAGGACTCGGTTTAGTCCGACTGTGCCAAAGATAGAATTCCAGTTTTGTGCAGGTGAACTTGGTGTTTGACATGTTTAACCACTGTAGATATAAGCGTCATTAAGTTTCCAGTGTCTCCTAAATCAGGTGCATTTTCGGAAAAGGTGTTAATCTGCTCTCCAGCAAAAATTTTGAAGCCGTAGCTGAATCCGGAAATTCCACTTAGAACTTTATTCTTGTAACTAAACTTGTGAGGCTTGACTGGGTTATACTGTTTAAGTTCGTGACGATAGTTAATATGTTTATTTCTCTACGTAGTCTCCGTTTAGTTCAATATACTTCGATACCCTGTTTATAGTGAGAAACGTCGAGCTCCTTAAAATAACCATCAACCGGAGACTCCACCTCTTTACTGCTAGCAAATCTTCTACCACCGAGCCATTTTTCCAAATTCGGAAATAGAAAATAATCCCAGGGGGCTAAATCTGGCAAATAGGATGCATGATGAAGCAATTCGAACTTTAAATCACGGATTTTTTTGATCGCGATAATGGACGTGTGAACTGGTGCATTGTCTTGATGAAACAATTTTTTCTTCGAAAAATGCGGCCGTTTTTTCTTGACTTCATCTTTCAAACGCTGCAAAAAGTTCGCATAATACACGCCGTTGATTGTTTTCCTTTCTGAAGATATTCAATGAAAGTTATCCCACGCGCATCCCAAAAAACTGACGCCATGGCCTTGCCTGCAAATGGAACTGTCTCCGCCTTCTTTGAAGCCGATTCTCCGCTTTGAGTCCATTCTTTTGACTGTTCCTTCGTCACGGGTATGAAGTGATGGACCCATGTTTCATCCATAGCTATGAATCGACGCAAAAGCTTTATTGCTGTGAAACTTCGCCAAACGCTCGACTGAAACATCCTTATGACGCTGTTTTTGTTCCATTGTGAGTAATCGCTGCACCCAACTTGCAAACGGTTTCCTCATGTCCAATTTTTCAGTCAAAATGCGATGTACAATCCTTTTTGAAATGCCTATCGTATCTGCTAGTTCACGCACTTTCAATCAACGGTCGTCCAATACCCTTTTGTGGATTTTTTTCAACATTTCTGGTGAACACGTGGGTGACAGCGGCTCAAACCGAAAGGTTCGGTGTTCGAAACCCAGCCTTGCCCGAAAGACAATCATTTTTCAGTTAACAAAAATCAAATAAGATGTGGAATCAACATCAAGTCAACTTCCACTAAGAACTCAGTCTTCCCATTAAATGTTATATGCCACACATAGAGCGAGATAACCACTGAGCCCAAAATCTTTCTTTCTCTCTCTATCCCATTTTCCAAAAAACTTAACACATGCTGAGGCATTATAAGTGTATTCATACCCACTGCGATGTTCATCTTGGCAACTGGTACGGCCTCGCTTAAACTCTGACACCCAATATTTTATTGTTGTAAACGAAGGAGCAGACTATATCAACGTAGAATCCAGTTCCGTTTTGATGTTGGTTGGATTGAGGCCTTTCAAATGAAAGTATTGTACGAGGTCGGATCAATAAGTCCGTGACTTTTGGATTAAAACACAGATTTTTGATAAAAAAGTGATTTTATTTTTCAACGTAGTCTCCCTTGAGCTCTATACACTTTGTCCAACGCTTCTCCAATTTTTTTATCCCTTCCAAAAAAAATGATTTGTCGAGGTCCTCAAAATAGGCCATTGTTTGCGAGATGACTTCATCATTGGAGTCAAATCTTTTTCCACCAAGCCATTTCTTCAGGTTTGGGAACAAGAAGTAGTCGCTCGGAGCCAAATCTGGAGAATAGGGTGGATGAGGGAGCAATTCATAGCCCAATTCATGGATTTTTGCCATGGCAACTGCACATGTGTGCACCCTTTACATTGTCTTGGTGGTTTTTTTTTCAAATCGTCATTGAATCGGTCCAATAAGTTGGCATAATATTCCCCATTGATTGTTCTTCCCTTTTGAAGGTAGTCAATGTGGATTATCCCGCGTGCATCCCAAAAAACAGTCGCCATAACTTTATTGGCTGACAAACCCACCTTGGCCTTCTTTGGCGCCGATTCACCCTTAGAAACCCACTGTTTTGACTGTTGTTTGTTCTCTGGTGTGTTGTGATGGATCCATGTTTCGTCCACGGTTACAAAACGGCGCAAAAACTCCTCCATATTGCGATTAAACAACGCCAAACCTTCCTGTGAAGTTGTTACACGATTGCGTTTGTGGTCGACTGTGAGCAAACGCGGCACCCATCTTGCGGAAAGCTTTCTCATGCCCAAGTGATCATTCAAAATTGAAACCACTGAGCCATGCGAGATCCCTACGGCTTCCACAATCTCTCGCACTTACAATCTTCGGTCGGCCAACACCATATCGTGAATTTTTTCGATTGTTTCGGGTGTAGAGACCTCAACTGGGCGTCCAGGACGTTCGGCATCTTCAGTGCTTGTACGGCCACAACGAAATTCAGTAAACCACTTTTTTACCATTGAAATCGATGGTGCAGAGTCCCCATAGTATTTATCAAGCTTAGCCTTGGTCTCGGTAATGGTTTTTTTTCGCAAGAAATAATGCTTAATAAGCACACGAAATTCACTTTTTTCCATTTTCTCCTCAAATTAGTGAGTAGTCTGATAAAAATAGCTGTCAAACACAAACTAACTGACGCAGCAAGTTTAAATTTTGACAGGAGTCAACTGACAGATGCCTGTTGACAGGAGCAGTGTTGCTGTTTCAGTAAAGAGGTCAGAAATTCAAAAAGTCACTGACTTATTGACACATAACGATGTCCAATTTTTCCCATATTTAAAAATTCATTGGGATTGTTCATTATTGACGGCTGCCGAACAAATACTAAATAACATAGCGTCGTCAAACTTCAAATTTAAGCTTTATAAGGTTGCTACTTTCTACAATTGCCATTCATTTTAAACAACAACGGTCAGTTCGGGAACTTCTAGGACTACCCTCGTAAATAAAGAGAATTGTCGTTTCTAGGAACCGGAAAACCCATACGAGATTCACGAAAATCCAATACATTCCAAACAAGTCACTGTATGCTGCGGATTATGGGCTGGAGAGACAGTTACAGTGAATGGAGAAAGTTAGCGCAGCATGTTGACCGGCTATTTTTTTTTTTGTTTCAAAAATTGAGTGAATTGGTTCTGTACGATCTTTGGATTCAACAGGATGGTGCTACTGCCCACACAAGCCATCAAATAATGAATTTATTGGGTAAAAAATTAGAAGATCACATTATTTCGGTTAGAGAAGAAGTTGGTTGGCCTCCAACATCATGGAATTTGACACCTTTAGACTTCTTCATGTAGGGTTATTTGAAGAAGGTCTTTGCCAATATAACCCAGCGACAAATCAGCATCTCAAACATAACATCCACACTGCATTTGTGGCCATTGACCCACTTATTCTTCAACAAGTCATGCATAATTTCAACCTTCGGATGGTCGGTCGCATCAGAAGCCGTGGTGGTCACAAGAACGATGTTGTGTTCCATTCATAATTGCCATAGACCGAACTTTATTAATCAATAAAATTCTACACAGATTTCACAATAAATGCGTCTATGTAATTTATTGAAAATTTCCACACTAGCAGTTGGCTCACCCTTTATTTTATACCAGCAATATTGAACGAATTTAAAAACACATTCATTCTTTAAAAACAAAACGCAAACAACATCTTAAGCAATATTTTATTAGCAAGCATTTTGTAACATAAAATTAATCTTATATTTTTCATTCTTAAACATTAACGCTTAATCTTATAACTTCAAGTAATAAATTACTTTATTTTCAATTATTAAATGCAATATCAAATATATGTTGTAAGGAGTCAGTTGGCCACGGAGGCATCCATGATGCAGGAGTACATGGCAGTGGCACGCTCGCGGTTGATCGGCTCTAGCTCGTCGGATGGGGTGGGTTCTTGGCACTACCCCGTGCATCTCAACTCAACTTACCTTTTTGTTTCGTGCCGAAATATCAAAAAATGATCAAAAAAGAACAAGGATAGCTAAGGAGAAAGCTACGTTACGATACGGGCTTACTTTGAAGACAGGATGAGAGAAAGATGATAGAACACAAGAAGAAAAGAAACAGCAAGATCACCTCTGTGTGCCATCGCCACTGTGCAAGACCGGGACTTTCGTGTTTAAAACTAACTAATCCTATACTAACCTAAGCCCTAGCACCGAAATTTAATTTTAGTGAATAATAACTAAACCTAAAGCTAACTTAACACCGAATAATGCGTCCCAGCATCACACAGTGATGACAGCTCGTTACTACCTGAAATAAGCCGGGTGTTGTTGGCTGAAGATAGCCAACCCACCCTTATCGCACTTGGATGCGACCAATTGCTACCATTCGGGCCAAAACTGTGAATGGTAGCCCCTAACGAAGTTCCTCCCAGTCGCCACCTGTAAAAAAAAGAATCAGCGAAGACAGTCACGTAATTTTCTGTCCTGTCGTCATCGTTTGCGCGTCATGTCTCGTCAGTGTCGCCCCATCGAAGGACGGAGGTCGATCCGCCCATCCACGCACCACTTGCGCTATACTTACTCTATAATTAAAACAAAAAAAGACGTTCTTCAAATCATTACAAGATCCATTATAATTTATTTGGTTACATGTAATTCACAAAAAAAACCTAACTTACTATCTATTGCACAATAATTGTGACCATGCGGAAAACATGGATTCTCCAAATTCAGGCCACAAACATTAAAGGATTGTCCCTGAGAATCGGACTGGAAATTGTAATCTTTTGAAACCAAAAAGAATATCGGTCGTAATCAACGGAATACGAAGAATGAACAGACTTTCTCCGGAATATTTTCCTTTTAGAATTGTTGTTTCTATCAGATTCGGCATCAAATTCTTAACAGCAAGTCGTGGTTGATTAAAATTTCGTAGTATTATGATGACCGAACCGTTTTTGATTTGCAAATTATGCGGTGGAAATCCGGGTATATCCAAGCGTTTCGTAAGCATTTTTTTGTTGATCATTCAGCAATGGTACATTAAATTGAACCGCTTCTTGCAGCACATCAAGGTCGTATTGATTCTCACGGTTCCGTTCTTGATCGAGCGCATCATCGACGCAAGCGTGCTAACCTGAATTAATAATTTATTTGCTATCGTCATGCACAAATCCTCAATGGTAATCAGTCCTTCGTTGTATATTTCGTCACACAGTGCCATTTCCGGACTGTGCAATGTATTTCGTACGCGCTGCAATATGTCTTCGCACATGTCATCCTGGTATTTGCTCCACAACTCTATAGGTTGAGTCGGATAGAATGTTGTCACAACGATGGCGAATAGCGTTCTAATTTGATGCGCATTCGATGTGGCCACGGAATCAGCAATTGTTTGGTCTCGTTTCCGATCTCAATCTCCAGACTCTGACGATGAACTGGGCCCCCGCCCAATAATTGTCTAATAAAAAGCGGGGGCAGAGCATGTTACTGGTCTTATCGTAAACATCTTCAGATAACAGCCTATGAATGGTTGCTACGATTTGACCAGTTACAAGTTGCCGGTCATAGGTCTTGTTGGCGGCTTGACCACCGGTAGTCCATACCAGGACTTAAATCACGGTACCATGGGAGTCAGGAGCCCCCCGGATTTCGGTCCGGGCCTGACTTATTAGAGGTAGGCCCCCTTGTGGGAGCGTCATGGTGGCTGTGGTTTAAACCCAAATCGCGGGTACGGGTTTTCTTTCTGTTTAACCCATTGTAGAGTAGCAAATAAGTACTGGGTGCTGTGACCCTAAGAACAGTAAGAGGTTTTAGGTCGGCCTCGACTCATACCAAGGGTGGAACTTGTGCCTCCAACACCGTTCCGAATTGGTATCAAAAACATATGTGGCGAGCAATGGCAAGGCGTATCCTTGCTCCCTATGGATGTATGGGCATTTCGTAAACATAAGGTCTTATGACAGGTGGTTTACGTTAAAAATCATGGAACGTTCTGACGATGAACTGTCACTTTCACAACGACTGTCCGGCCATTATTGTCCTTTGAGCGTTGTCGATAAACTGGATATCCATCTGATCCCTGTACTGTTTCAGCTATTAATGGCCGTTTGTATCGTTTCGTACATTTTCCATCAACCATGCATGGTGATTTTGTATTCAATACGCCACACGGTCTATGCAAAATCTGCGCTCTGACAATCTCGTGGAGTTCTGGATCGGCGATTGGGTTGGGAATTTCAATTAATATGATATCGTCTACTTCATCAGACCGCAATTTGTTCATCAGCCAAATCAGAATATGTTCCTGGGATAGACCGCGTTTCTGCCACTCGACCGAATACATGCAACACCTTGTAATGCCGAACGGTCGATGCTTCACGATCACTTCCAACATCATCTTCACTTTCTGCTTAAAAACTCTCGCAATTATACCGTGACAGTCTTCCGGTTTTTGTCCCTGATACAACTCCCTTTTAATCTCGTTCCACTCCAGATTACACGTAAAAGTGATAAATAAATCCTGTGTTCCGTAGTTGCGTACATATGTCATTGCGTCTTGTACGTACTCATGCATATGGCGAGGATTTCCAACATGAATCGATGGTAAAATCACCAGTTGTCCAAGATTCTGCGCATTTGCATCAGTGTTCACAACATCTCGCAAGTCGATGTAGTCGTCGCATTGTAGTTTTGCCTGGTTCAATTTAATGAACAGTAGTCGCTCACTCTCAACTTTACCATACATATCGACCGCATATTGTTGAAATAAACGGCGAGACTTCAAAATGATATTCTCATCATTCGGACGATGCATTTGTCGGGAGGCCTGCAAATGCGAGATCAAACAGTTGAAGGACCAAGTATTAATAAACATTTCACCTGTAATTGGATTTAGCATTTTCGTCGTAATGTGGTATCCAAATTGCAACAGTTCTTCGCTGAAGGACAATATGTCGGCTGTGTGCTTGATCGCCAACGACCAATGCACAAATGTCTGCAGAAGTTGGAGCATTGTATCGCCGTAAATGTTCTCCGCCTTAATCTCCATCATTTTTAAAAACAAATCTACGATTGTCTGAGTTCGTACCCAAAGGGTTGTTTGCATTAAAGAATTGTTGCAATTGTCGAATGACGTTTTTTGTCACTCCTATTTGCTTGACGTGATCATCCTCCGACGAAATGAAGTACACCTGCAGATATTGGTGTGAGTCTTCGTTTACTGGCAAGAATGCCCCCATCCGATGGTAAATTCGGCCTTCAATCTGTGAACCCGAATTGTGTAGTATAGAATCCCGTGTCATTGTTAGAACAGGTGTGTTTGCATGATGTATAAAAGAAAAAAATACCTTACAAGTCGGCATGAAACCAGTTTCTTGAATGATTGTTGTTCCCAACGAAGTCATACGGAAGCAGTTGTTATACTGTCGAATGTTCTTGAGAAAATCATCCAATTCAAACAAAGATTTCAATGGCTCCGGAGGTGCATCTAAGGGAAGTCGAAAATCGCATCACCATCGTAGTTTTCTGTTGGTTCATACCGAAATGCCAGTCGTTCGTATGTCGGCAACAATGCGCGTCTTGTCACTCTTCGGTTTGAACTTGTTTGCTCTCTCCCAGCAACAGTACGATTTGACGCAGTTCTCATTAGATGCACTCTCAAATTGCTTGCCTGTTAATCTGGTCTTATGTGATGTCCCATTCTGTCGACTTCTCTATGTGCTTCGCGTTCTTCTTCAGTTTGGCTTCGTTGATATATTTGTTATTGTCTGGCTTGCTTTGTTCGTCGGGCAATGTTTGCGCGCATGGACTTGGCATTTTTTTTTTACCTTAAGTCAACTGTTGAAGCGACGCACAAAATCAAAAACCAGCACTGTTGACAAATGTAATACAATAACTTGAAATTCGATTTTCGATTCCCGATTTACTCAATTCACTTTTGTAAAACAAAATAATAACGTGCATACAAAATAAACTGTCAGATACCCCCAACGCCAACTATCGTAAAATGCGAAAAGTGCGAAAAATGCGAATTCACCGATTTTCCGGAATTTTCCTTCTGCCTAAACCTGAAATACAGCAATACGAAGAAAACAAAATAAGAATCAAGAAAATCGGCAGTTGTCGAGTTATAACGTCATCGAGTTTCACCCCGAAAGAATATATATAGAAGATTTGCTATGTTTCAATACCTTAACATAATTGAGATAGTATGGAGATATCTCTTCAGATCTGTCTACCAAGGTGGACGACAGTTCAATAACGTACCAGACCCTAAGGCGCCATTGAAACTAAATGGGACAAAATCCCACTAAAATTAATTAAAAAACTGTTTCAATCTTTTCCAACAAGATTTTTAGAGGTTGTAAGTAATGCGGGAGCACTCATTACTAAAAACATAAACCTCTAAATTTTGTCTTTATTCCAAAAACTCCAATTCCGTCTCAACCACTTGTCGCACGTAATTAGGGACAAATTGCAAATTCCAAAAAAATTAAGGGAAAAAAAGAATTTATAGTGATTAGACTTTTCTTAGAAATTAGAAATGATTACTTATTATTTGCAGCACATACGGTACAAAATTATCGAGAAGCACCGAAATCAGAGGGGTGTCTCAACCAGTTGTCGAAGAGTGCATAAATTTTTTTTTTTGTTTTTAAGATTTAAAGAACTTGACACTCAAGTGGAATACATATGAATACATCTTTTGATATTCGTTAACTGAAAAAAATTAATGTCTTTCGGGTGAGGTTGGGATTCGAACACCGAACCTTCAATTTCGTTTTCTTTAGATAGAGTCGATTTAGATACAAAAGGCAAATGGGATGAAGTGGTTGATCATTAAAAACTACGAGGGCGGGTCAATAAGTCCGTGACGTTTGGATTAAAACAGATTTTTTGATAAAAAAATAATTTTATTTTTCAACCTAGTCTCCCTTGAGCTCTATACACTTCGTCCAACGCTTCTCCAATTTTTTTATCCCTTCCAAAAAAAATGATTTGTCGAGGTCCTCAAAATAGGCCTTTGTTTGCGAGATGACTTTATCATTGGAGTCAAATCTTTTTCCACCAAGCCATTTCTTCAGGTTTGGTAACAAGAAGTAGTCGCTCGGAGCCAAATCTGGAGAATAGGGTGGATGAGGGAGCAATTCATAGCCCAATTCATGGATTTTTGCCATGGCAACTGCACATGTGTGCACCCTTGCATTGTCTTGGTGGAAAAGAACTTTTTTCTTGGCCAAATGAGGTCGTTTTTTTTTCAAATCGTCATTGAATCGGTCCAATAAGTTGGCATAATATTCCCCATTGATTGTTCTTCCCTTTTGAAGGTAGTCAATGTGGATTATCCCGCGTGCATCCCAAAAAACAGTCGCCATAACTTTATTGGCTGACAAACCCACCTTGGCCTTCTTTGGCGCCGATTCACCCTTAGAAACCCACTGTTTTGACTGTTGTTTGTTCTCTGGTGTGTTGTGATGGATCCATGTTTCGTCCACGGTTACAAAACGGCGCAAAAACTCCTCCATATTGCGATTAAACAACGCCAAACCTTCCTGTGAAGTTGTTACACGATTGCGTTTGTGGTCGACTGTGAGCAAACGCGGCACCCATCTTGCGGAAAGCTTTCTCATGCCCAAGTGATCATTCAAAATTGAAACCACTGAGCCATGCGAGATCCCTACGGCTTCCACAATCTCTCGCACTTACAATCTTCGGTCGGCCAACACCATATCGTGAATTTTTTCGATTGTTTCGGGTGTAGAGACCTCAACTGGGCGTCCAGGACGTTCGGCATCTTCAGTGCTTGTACGGCCACAACGAAATTCAGTAAACCACTTTTTTACCATTGAAATCGATGGTGCAGAGTCCCCATAGTATTTATCAAGCTTAGCCTTGGTCTCAGTAATGGTTTTTTTTCGCAAGAAATAATGCTTAATAAGCACACGAAATTCACTTTTTTCCATTTTCTCCTCAAATTAGTGAGTAGTCTGATAAAAATAGCTGTCAAACACAAACTAACTGACGCAGCAAGTTTAAATTTTGACAGGAGTCAACTGACAGATGCCTGTTGACAGGAGCAGTGTTGCTGTTTCAGTAAAGAGGTCAGAAATTCAAAAAGGACTTATTGACCCGCCCTCGTATAAACCTAGCAATAACAAACGCATTCAATTCACATTTTATTAAGAGTATAAATGACATAAGCAATTCCATAACTGATGAGGGCTTAGAAAGCAATAATGTATCAGAAGTACCAAGTATTTTTGAGTAGAGAGCAATAAGCCTTAATGAAATCCGTCTAATGTGCAATAAAATGACCAAATGTAAAAATAATATTAGATTGTTTTGATATTGTTGGCCTCTTAATACTAAAAGTCATAAACCGATCTTCTGAACAAGGCGTTTTTCCACAAAACCTAAAACAGTCAAGAAAGTAAAAACATAAACTGTGATAAGCTTAGGCCCTTATATATGTTATGCTTCCAATATTTGAAAAAAAAAATTGAAAAAGCCGCATACGACCAACTTTTCAAATATTTTTCTGAAAATGATATTTTAGTCGAAAACCAATCTGGATTTCGTTGCCAACACTCCTGTGAAACAGCTCTAAATTAACTGATTATGACTTTTAAAAACCAACGACATGAAAGAAATAAAATTACTTTTAGATTTTCAATGGGCATTTGAGACAATAAATAGGAAATTACTATTAAAGAAATTAGAAAAATACGGCATTAAAAATAAAGCACTAAGTTGGTTTAAATCATATTTATGAGAAAGGACACAGCGAACTAAAGTTAACTAGTGTTTGTCAAATAGTGAAGAAACTATGTATATTTGGTGTTCCTCAAGGCACAATATTAGATCCACTTTTGTTCTTAATATACTTAAATGACATTTGTAAAGTCTTACGAAATAGATTTGATACGTCAATATATACTTTATAACTTAATGAACATCTGTAAGTGGTTGAACAGAAATAAGCTTAAAATAAATATAATTAAAATAAAGTGTATGGTGTTAAACGCAGAATTCAACCCAAACTTAAATATAAATGGTGAACGAATTGAACAAGTTGAAACAATAAAATATCTCGGTATAGTTATAGATAGTAATTTAAGCTTTAGTTATCATCTTGATTATATGTATTTGAAAAAAAATCTCAAAAAAGGTCGATTTTCTAAACAGAATTCGTAAAAATATCACCACAATATGTGCAATAAAAATTTACAACACAATAATAAAACCACACTTCGAGTTTTGCTTGACGATTCTGTATATGGCCAATAGCATAGACATCAGCCCTCTTCAAATCCTACAAAACAAGGCTACGCGAATTATTCCGACATGCAGTTTCTACACTCCCACGAAATGGATGCTAACTTGTCTGCAATGGCTAGGTATCAAACAAAGGATAACATTCAATACCCTTACAATTGTTTTTAAAATGAGACACAAATTGGTATCTCGATATCTTTCTTCAAATATGACCTTTACTTATGAGGTTCAACCATGTCATCTAAGGTCAATTACAGATTTTAGATTACCGTATTATAGAGATTCCAGAACAAAACTATGTCATGTATAAAGGTATTAAACTATTTAATGAATTGCCAATTAATATAAAAAGTGAATGTAATCTTCAAACTTTTAAAAGACTACTAATCGATTATATAAAATCAAATTGTATTACTTAAATTTTATAGTAAATTAAATTTAAATAGCAGAGTTCTGCTAATAAATAAATAAATAAATAAATAAAAAATATATTATTGTACGTTAAACATAACTTAAGCTCTATTATCGTATCTGATATTTTGTATAATACGAGTACTTAATTATATATATATATGTAATCAATAGTTAAATTTACTAAATAAATAAATAAATACATTCATAGATACATACAGTGTTTATATATATCCGGCATATGCGCGCCAGGGCTAGCTCGAAGGAAGCGCAATCGTGAAGTCCAATTTGCGACAACTTTATCGAGCAACTGGGGCCGTAACACGGCGAATGTTGACAAATCGTCCAACGTTCCTGGTTTATCGCCATAGACTAGTGACTTCACCCTAAAGAATATAATCTAAAGGTGTGAGATCACAGGATCGTGAAGGCCAGTTCACAGGTCCGAAAATTATGCGCTCAGCAAATGTTTCCCGCAATAAATTGATGGTGTCGCGCGCCGTGTGGCATGTTGCGCCATCTTGTTGAAACCAAAGCTGTGTCACGTCAATGACATTCAACTGAGAAACGAGGAAGTCAGAAATCATGTTTCTATAGTGCTCTCACCGCCGGTAACATTCTGGCCGGCATCGTCCTTGAAGAAATATGGGCCAATGATTCCGCTAGCCCATAAAGCACAACAAACAGTGAGTTTTAATAGTTGTAAGGGCGCTTCGAGAAATGCTTCTGGGATTTCTCTACTCTAAATTCGGCAATTTTGCTTGCTTGCATATCCATTTAACCAAAAATGGGTCTCATCGCACAACAAAATTTTGCGTTAAAAATGAGGATCAAGCTGAATCATGTTTTCGGCCCATTCACCGAACTTACAATGGGTTTTTTTTTTTTTTTTTTTTTTTTTTAAAAGAACTTAACACTCAAGTGGGCATGAATACACTTATAATGCCCCAGCATGTGTTAAGTTTTTTTGGAAAATGGGATAGAGAGAGAAAGAAAGATGTTTGGGCTCAGTGGTTATTTCGCTCCATGGGTGGCATCCAACATTTAATGGGGGGACTAAATTCTTAGTGGAAGTTGGCTTGCTGTTAATTTCTAGTTAACTACTCGTCTTACTTGATTTTCGTTAACTGAAAAAGTGGATGATATGCCTTTCGGGCGAGGCTGGGATTCGAACACCGAACCTTCCGATTTGGAAGCCAGTCCACTACCACTTGAGTCACGGCCACCCATGTATAATAGTCACGCGTTTTCAACTTTTGCACAAGCTGGATCTTATGCTTTTAAGCCAATATCTTTCCGTAAAATCTTCCACAAAGTGAATGGGCATAGCTCCAATTGCTGTGTACGATGACGAATCGACTAATTCGGATTCTCCTCAACACTGCGCTCCACAACGGCAATAACTTCTTGTGTTCGCACTGTTTGTCGTCTTTGGGGATGCGTATTATATATCGTGTTCCGAATAACTTGCTCGGATGGACGATTATGTCGACCGTAAAATAGACGTAGCGCGCGATAAGCTTGGCGAACCGAACCATGGTTTTCAAAATATGTCTGCACAATTTGCACGCGTTGTTCTGGCGTTAAGCTATTCATAGTAAAATGGCTACTAACCACAAATCAACTTTCAACTGCCAAATTGACAATCTGCAGAAACAGTGTTGCCAGTTTTTTAAACCAAACCTCTAAAAAAAAACACCCTTTATATATAATATAATATAACGAGTATGCATAAGGTTTGTTTAAGTTTTATTTTGATAGTAGTTTAAGTCCGGTTGATAGGAAAGCTGACAGAAGAATAGTCAATGTGTCGATTTTTTTGACGGTGACAGTAGTTAAACGTAGATCATAGAAACTATGGTAGAGTTGAGACACAACAGAAATACTTCGCTCCCTCCACCAGTTCTTCATAATATAGTTCGTTGCCATCAGGGTTGCGAATATCTCCGCTGGGAAGCAAGACGCAAGTTTTCCTAAATAGGACTGAAATCTAAAGTTGTTGTCTTCTAGAAAGACATCAGCGCCACCCATATCGGTTTTGGAGCCATCCGTAAAGACGCAACGACATTCCTTTACCAGGTCGGATTCTGGCCAAAATCAGTATTGGGCACAGGGAAAGTTGGTTTCACCCTTAGCCCGCAGTAGGGGTTCTGATGTCATTGTTTCAGACGACATGTCCATAAGACCATCAAGTCAAGTCAAGACAGTCGGCGCGCAAGATTATCAAAGCTTCAATGCGTGTTGTACCAATGACTACTTACTTTTAAAAGGAAGATGGTTTTGAGAGTGCAGTCCATGATATGAATATCAAGATTCATCAATGCGTCTAGAGCGAAGCCAGGCGTGCTAAGCATGCAGCCAAGGTAGACTGTTCTTTTGAAGTCTGGTAAAAGCAGTAGCGACGTATTTTCGTAAGAACTTATTCCACCAGACAACCGACGCATATGACATAATTAGCCTTATCATAGCCGTGTAGATCCAAGGCACCATTCTCGGTGGCAGCCCCATGTCTTGCTGTGACAACTCATTTGCACTCCCAGAAAACTGACAGGGCCTTAAAGACTTTCGACGTAACATGTTTAGTCCATAGAAGTTTGTTATTCAGGATGACATCCAAATACTTAGCTGCTTTGGAGAATAGGATGGTGATGCCTTTAAGCACTAGATGAGTCAGACCAGTCAGCTTCCTCCCTCTCGTAAAGAAACAACCTCATTTTTGAGAGGATTGACTCAAAGCTCGTTTCTAGTCAATCGTCAATCACGTCTACGGCTGCCTGCGTTTTAGACAGCTGCTAAAAACTATCCAACAAACAGTACAGCTACATCATACGCGAATGCTCGTGCATAAACGTCAGACCTATTGAGCAGAGTCAACCAACATGCACCATAGCAGTGGGGATAGGACGTCTTATGAAAAGTGTATGGTCTAAACCCCACGAAAACGTATCTGTCGATAGTCGTTAAGCTAAAAACGGTGAAATCTTTTATTCTGCCGGTACTGCTTTACGGATGCGAAATATACGCGAATTTATACCATGTGTCGGAAAGAAAACTAACTGTGACATATAATAGTTGCGCAAGACATATATATTTTTGATATTTTTCTTAATCAATCAAATACTTTTAAATTTAAAAAACACGGTCGGTGATTTGTGGAAAACAGTAGAAGCATTGCTTTCGAAAAAAAAGATTTTCATGGTATTTTGAAAAATATTAAAAAATATTATAAAATATGGGTTTAGTTTTTAGTACAATCTTAGAATTAAAACTACATCACTGATAAAAGGGATATTTCCTGAAAGCCCGAAGACATCGGTTCCTGTTCCAGTGCAAAAAATTATAAATTCAGTCAAACGTGAAGACTTCAAGCCGGTGCAAATAAATGTTGCTCAATTCTTGGAAGAAAATAATATATTAACTTAACAACAATCTGGGTTCAGAAAAAATCATTTATGTGGGAAAACATTCGCAAAGCGGAAGAAAGATATTAATGAAAGTAAGAAAATAGCTGCGGTTTTTCTGGATTTGAAAAGGTCGTTTGGGAACGTGGATAGAGATATATTGCTGTAAAAGCTATCAAGATAAGGTGTGAGAAATGAAGAAGTGGTGAAATATAACAATGTGTTATCGAAACCATTAAATATCAAGTTAGGTGTGTCGCAAGGACCTATACTTTTTCCATTGCTATTTTTGTAATAACGGGTTTTCCATTAAGAACTATACATTTCCTTCTACTTGTGCGCGCCATCTAAAGTGAGGTCTTCCTAAACTGCGTTGTTAGATTCGAAGACTCTGCTGGCCGGAGCATTGGTCTGAATTCGCTCTACATGTCCTAGCCATTTCAGGTGACTGATGCGCAGTTTTCTGACTAGGTCGATGTCGCTGGAGTTCGTCGTTGAATCTTTTCCTCCAAAGCCGCTCACCGCAAACAAACCGAATATTATTCGAAGGATTTTTCTCTCGAAATCTTCACCCGCTTTCGATAGAGTCTATGCTTCAGCGCCATAAAGTAGAACTGGAATGATCAAGGTCTTATGTAGTCTCCTTAGTTTTTCGAGATAGGGCCTCAGTACTCAATCGCTTTCTTAGCACAAAGAGACAGCGATTGGCATGCTAGCTTCCGTTTCAATATAAGTTTCGCCTATCACCGTCTAAGTTGAATGGTTCATTCTGCCTGGCGGTGAGATGATGGACTTCGTCACCGTTATACAATCTGCAGAAAAAGTTTTTCAACATTCCCAACTGGGTGGCCATGGCTCAAGTGGTAGTGCATTGGCGTCCCAATCGGACGGTTCGAGGTTCAATACCTCACGGCTGGTAAGACTTTTTTTCAGGCAACTAAAATCTGGTGAGATGAATGGTTGCCTAAATACAATATCAAATCAATTTACACTAATAATTTAGTCTCCCTATTAAATGTTGGGTGCTACCCATGGAGCGAAATAACCACTGAGCTTCTTTCTCTTTCTGTCCCATTTTCCAAAAAACTTAACACATGCTGAGGCATATATTAATTGGGACGTTCTGCCCCACACGCCGTATTCCAGACTTGGCCACTTCCGATAACTACTTGTTTCGATCGATGCAGCAGCACGAACTTTTGGTACAGTACTTTTTTTCTTACGAAGAAGTGAAAAATTGGCTTGATGAATGATTGGCGCGGAATCCATAAATTATAGGAAATATGGGAAAAAGTTATAGTTATGCCAAGAGCATGGCCAATAGCTTGATTATTGAATTCATAGATTATGTTAAGCAACATTAATAATTTTTTTTTCACATGTATACACCTATTAGGTAACTTGGTTAGTGATAGGATTTCTTATAGCAAATCTAGATTAACTCTTTTTATGTTATGGAATTTGAGACAACCGGGATAATTCACGGCCTATCCCAAGTTTTTACATAACGTGTACTTTTGGCTTTTCAAGATACTCAATCCCTTCCAAGAAAATATTCCTCTAATTTGTGGTCCTTTCCATTTGAGCCCTTGTTGTTTTGCTCCTTCCTTCTCCTTGCATTGTTGTTAAATAACACTTTTTGCTATAGCTGTGGGATGCTACTATTTACTGCTTTAACCTCGACTTGTCTTTTGACGCACAGGCAGCCAGAGATGCGAAGCTGTTGTCACCTCCCATATAGCACTGCCAATCATCTGATTAATTTATAATATGGGTCCTGTCAAAATCTACATGGTGTTCCGAATTATGTGTAAGAAACCTTAAGGGAGATTCCTTGACATATGTTGAGTTTATTATATGAGTCGGAAGACGTCAGTTAGTGAGCAAAAGTTCTCCAGTTGTGAGTTTGAGGCACTTGTTGTGGTGGAAGCAGTTATAAAATTTAGAGTTTATTTGTTAAGTCAGCCTTTTAAACCGATTGCAAAGCGTGAGTTGATTTTGAAGAAGAAATTTCTCCAACCAAGGGTCGCACGTTGGGCAATGTTGTTGGAAGAGTACGAGTACACAGTGGAGCACAGGAGCGGATCCCGATTAGGTCATGTTGATGCCTTAAGTCGCTACCCTGTCGCAATGGTTGTTCAACTGAAAGATGATAGGTATTTTTTAGACAAAATAAGGAACGCACAATGCAGTTATTAAAATCTTGGATTTGATTACAGGGGTTAAAGGAGATTCTGGAAACGGTTACGTTGTCGAAGGAGGTATTTTGTGCAAGGACGATAATGTGGTCAAGAGGTTTGTTGTTCCAGATGACATGCAGACAGAAGTCATGGGGGTGGCCGTGGTGTAGTGGTACTAGCAATCGCTTCTCACTCGGAGGGTCAAGGTTCGAATCCTAGCCACGACAAAGTTTTCATTTGTGTAATCGGAACTCAGTCAGAAAAAATCCTGCGTGTGAAGGCATAACATGTAGATTTGGCTGTTGTAAGGTTTTCAAGCACAAAACAACCGTTAAAATTCACAACCTGAATCATTCCGAGTGAAGAAAATCTCTCCGTCCTATTCGGACTCCCACCCCTGGAGAGTCAATATCGAAACCAAACACACCTGAGTTTCAAACTACTACATCACAACAATGCTTTCTTTTCTCCTCCTTCTATTTTTCCGCCCGCGCCCTGGCAACAGTAAAAGGGTATCATAACCCCTTAGGCGCGCGTAAATTATAAAAAAAAATAAAAAATCCGAACAGCGAATGAAAGGGGTCATTTTGCAGTACAAAAAGTAAGGGAGTTGCTGTTGAAGGAGTTTTATTTCCCAAATATGACATTCAAAATCGAAAGATTCATAGGATGTTCTGTTCCTTGCATCCTAACGGAGAAGAAAAGAGGCAAAAAAGAGGGGTTCTCAATCCCTAAAGGTGAATTGCCTTTAGACACTTTTCACATGAATCACTTAGGACCAATGGTAAAGAGTATCGTTATTTGCTGTCTATAATCGATGGATTTATCATGATGGTGTGGCTGCTTTTGGTCAAAACTTTATCGGAGGAGATGTTATCAGAAAACTGCAGATAGTTTGGGTAATCTTTGGAAATCCGAGAAGACTCATAGTAGACGGAGGAGGAGCTTACAAGCAACGAATTTACAGAACACTGCGAACGAGAACAGATTGGACTGATTCACATCACGGTAGGAGTTCCTAGAGGTAATGGATAGACAGAAAGAGTTCATCGCATAGTTATTCCAGTTTTAACAAATTTAACTCTTGAAGCGACAGACAAATGGTACAAAGAGGTCAAAGCTGTACACAATTTACCTATCAACGCTCAATCCACACATCGCCAATAAGGTTACTGACAGGAGTCGAAATGGAGTGAGGATCCAAATATTCGGCAAAAAATTGAAGAGGAACTACAAATCCAGTTTGAAGAACAGAGGCAAACATTATGAGAAGAGGCAAAGAGAAGGCTATTTAAAACAGAAGAGTAACTATCGATTTAAAAAGTCAGGATTAAACTGTGTACTTTAAATTTTTTTTTCTTCACAACCTAGTTAATAATTGAATAAAGCGAATCATATTGAAATCGATCATATTTAATAAAGATCATTTTTTGATTTTCTTACATACATAACTAGTATAGTTTGTAGGTTTTAGCCGAGATATTGACGTTTAGTACGGTGTGTAAACCCGACAAATAAACTTAAGAACTTATAAAGCCTTAAGCCTTTGTGGTTATAAACTTTTTGCCGGTTAATGTGCGAGAAACCCTATATCGGCCCTTGTTTTTTAATAAAATAGTTTATACATAGTATACATATTGCTACTGCCGACATTTTTGCTTTATTTTTTCTTGCACTACTACCACCCAAAGGCAATTCTTTTAAAACCATGTCTGCTCCGAACCTACGTTCAAGAGTTATCTCATCAAGAGGCCTGACATCAACACCTACACCACCACACAATCATCTTCACCTGCAGTAAAACAGCTGAATAGCGGTAAAGTTCCTCCTACCGTTAAAATCTTAGAGGAACATCTTACTAAACAAGCTGAAATAATGCAGGCTGGGGATCATAGAAGAAATCTCCAAGATGCAGAACGAATTTCTTCTCAAGATCGAGGAACTCAAGACAACCTGGAGCCAGTGATTTGATGAACTGCACAAGAAAATCACCAGCATAATTGAGAGCATCGATACATTTGAAGAAAACACCAACACAGCTATGCAATCGCACACTGCAGAAATCGTGGCTCTTCAACGGCGATGTGATGCTCTGGAAAGGAAAGAAGTAGCGTGTGATGCAGTGCTCTTCGGAGTACCTGCACTCCCAAAGGAGAACATTAAAAGTTTATTTAATCAACTCTGTCACATCATTGACTTAAGCCGCCTCTCTTACAAAATGTTTTTCGTACAAAAAAAACCTAACAACAGCAATAATACCGCACCATCTATTGTGTTAAAATTCAGCAACTCACAAGAGAGAAACGCCGTCCTGATGTCAGCAGCGAACTACCGAAAACGACACATGACTGATTTATCTAAATGAGAGCCTAACGAGACAAACACGGTATCTCATGAACAGCGTTCTTGGTCTCAGACGAAAGAAACCACTGTTTGCTATGTACACAAAACATGGATTTGTGTATGTTATGAAGTCGGCGAATGAAAAGCTTGCTGCTGTTACGACGCATCAATGAATATTTTCTACAAATTATACGAGTACGTAAGCCTATTCATCTAGTTTTAGTTTAGTTTAGTTTAGTTTTATTTTGCAATCACATTAAGACATAATTATCTTATAAACTAGTGAAGCTTTGATATGTTCAATACAAATTCAGATTTAGATTCAAGCTAATAAAAAGATTAAGGTAATATTATTACTGATAAATAATGGTTATTTATATATTCATTATTATAATCTCTACGTACATGTGTGTATATCTCCAATTAAAATTGTGCAATTTTCTAGGCATATGTATACAAACAAAGGAAAAAAAATAATCAAAGGGTTAGGTGCTATTGTTCATGTAGAAGGACTTAAGTTCAATCCTAAACCTGCTGGTGCCACAAGACCTTCGGACAAGCCGTGGTAAGGAGTTCAACAGGCGAATAGACGTTATGAAAAATTGTCGCTCAGATGTTAGGCATTAGTAACGAGGGTGAATGATTTGTCGAGATCTTTCAGACATGGTAAATCTTATCTTATTGAAAAGGTAACAAGCCTGATTGGTTTGAATCACATTTGAAAGTAATATAAGGGATCGATAGCGTATTAGATGGTCAAGTGACATGTTAAAGAGCAATTTCGAGTAATGAGATATTCTATCGTAGCGACGAAGATTGAAAACGTAACGCACGATATTGTTAAAAGCGACATTAAGTTTTCTTTTACTGTTAGCTTCTCAGTAACAGAATATTTCGCATCCATAACAGAGAACTGGTACGAGGAGTGTTTTAGCTAGCAAGAGACGAGTTTTGAAGGGGGTGAAGTGGTGTGACATCCAGAGCTGGCGTAAAGTTCCATATATCTTACCAACTGTAGTATTGATATGGTTATTCCACTTAAGTTTTTTGTTAAAAACAACTCCAAGATTTTTTGCGGTGTCAACATATTCGATTTTTGAGCCATTGAGCATAAGAAGGAGAGATCAGGCAGTTTTTTATAGGTGACGATACATTTACTTTTGAGTGGGTTTGGAAAAAGTCCGTTTTTTTCTGACCAGCTTGATATGCGCTCCAGGTCAGTGTTTAAAGCATTTGCGCAGTCGTCTATCATACCAACAGGGCAACTTCGATAGAGTTGAACGTCATCAGCATACATTTGAATAGATGAGGTCACGAGAGTATGAATCTCATTTACGTAGAGCGAGAATAGAATAGGTCCCAGGATGGAGCCCTGTGGAACTCCTCTAGTATTATATATAAAACCGGATGATTTTTGGCCAACTGAGATAGCTTGCTTTCTTAATTTTAGGTGAGATGATATGGTATTTGTAGCTGGGCTCGAAAAACTAAACAATGTCAGCAATTTGTTAGGATGTTAATGTGGTTAACTGTGTCGAATGCTTTTAAGAAGTCTAATAATACTAGAAAACATACTTTGTCTTCATCCAACGCTTCCCTGATATCGTCTACAACTTTAATTATGGCCGTTGTACAGCTATGGCCTTTCCTAAATCTAGATTGCATTGGAGAGAGCAAGTTGTTGGAATGGATATAAGAGTTTATTTGCCTTTGAAGTACCCTCTCAAATATCTTAGAGAAGTAAGGCAGTATGGATATCGGCCGATATTCCTTACTATTGGATCTCTTTTTATGTATAGGAATTATTTTGGCACATTTCCATTGAGAAGGGTAAATGCCGGTTGTTATTATTAGGTTGAAGACATGGACCAGAGATTGAAGAATAACTGGAAGGATTATTTTCACAAATTTGGGATGGATTTCATCAAAACCTACAGAATTTGATTTGACTGACAACAAACAAGCAACCATTTCAGTATCATCAATACAGGAAAATTCAAAACCACTATCAGACAAGTTAAAATTGAGCGGATTTATAGGAACAGCATTAATGTCAGGAAAAGGGAGGGTAACAAAACTTGTATTCAGGGAATTTAGATCCAAGTCGGAATCAATATATTTAATGTTTCTACGTATTCCAAATTCCACAGTTGGCGACCTGTTCTTGATTTGTCAATTTTGTTCCTGAACATATTCTTTTTGGCAATTTTAATTTTACCGACAAGCGGATTGCGCATAGAATGATATAGTTGCAGGTGTATATCTAACTTATAACAATTTGGCAATTTTAATTTTACCGACAATCGGATTGCGCATAGAATGATATAGTTGCAGGTGTATATCTAACTTATAACGTTTCCAACTCGCGTAGAAACGATTGCGCTTATGTATCAGTAGTCGAATTTCGGGTGTAAACCAAGGACATTGGCCAAAACGGATACGTTTGGTTTTTAGAGGAACATGATTGTTAAAAAGGGTACATATATTTTCATTTAAGAACCCAACTTGGTCATCAGGGGAAGGCATAAAATACACGAGATCCCAATCAATATACCGAGAATCTATCTCCAGTTGGTGGTAATCAATGTTGCTAAAATCTCTAAATTCGAAGGTTGTAACTGCATATTCAAATGTAAATTCGAAGATCAGAAATAGGAAGTCATGTCTAGAAAAAGCAGGTACGTACAACTGGTAATACAAGAGAGCATCGTTGAGATTATTCACAAAGAAAACATCTAAAAGAGTACAGGTTTCATCGGAAAAGTGTGTAGCATTACTTGAATTGACTCGGAACAAATTAAGTGAGTACATACTATCAATGATATCATTGCCAACAAAAAGGTTGCTGTTTAAATCACCGCCTACTAAAACTTTTTGGTAGTGAATTGAGATGGATTCCAGCACAGAGAATATCGGAGATGGATCAATATATTTGTTTGGCCTATAAATAGATCCAATGAGAAGTTTGCCTGGGGTAGATATGAGCTCCACAAACACATATTCAATTAGACTATCGGCAGGAGATTTCAATACCGGGTAGCACCTCAAACCAATTTTGGCAGATATGACAGCACCTCCACCTGATCTGCCTATCCTATCCCCTCGAAAAAGCCTGTATCCATCAATGTTGTACACCTCATCCCCTATACCATCCTTAAACCACGATTCTGTAATGCATACAATATCAACCTTGGAACCCATTAGCAAATCTCTTAGTTCGTCAAGCTTGGGAAACAGACTTTGCGCGTTTAAATGACATACACGTAAACCATCCATCCGGTTACACAGAACATTAATCATTGAGCGACAGATTTCAGTGTGACCCTCGCCAGTGGAACTCAATACATTAGAACTCAGCCACATATCTAGGGTAAATTAATAAAAACAATGGGAAGGGCTTGTGGTAGGCGGCAGGAAGCACAGCAGGCTTAGGCTCAAGAATAACACCTTCCATCAAGTTTTTTCAAAAATTTATTAGAACAAAAACAAAAAACACACAATAATATTTGGAGATCGTTAAAAAGTTGAAAAATAAGCAAATTTAAATACAATTACTTAAGGTTTCAGAACTTACAAAAGAAATAGTAAAATAGGAAGAGAAAAAAAAAAAAGATATAAATATATATATAAATAATGTTTTTCGGGGCTGGCAATGCTATGCAATTTAGCGATGTTATCAATTTCCACAGCTTCATCAATGGGTTGATGTTTAGCAAACACACGTCCGCGCATCGTAAAAACTGATGAGAGTTGCTTTTGTTTCTTTAGCTGGAGAGCACGATGCAGTAAATTGTTGTTGGATTTCGATAGACACTCTCACAGATAGACATTTGAGTGCGAGTTTAATCCAACGTCGCATAAAGTTATTTGTTTGTTGTTTTTTTGTCGATATCTGGAGACCGAGGTTAGTACGAAGTTCCTATCATAACCAGACCGGAACTTAATAATAATCGCAGAGGTGTCACTATTTGGTCGGGGACGTGTGCGAAAAATATCATTTAAAATTGGCGGTTTTACATTAATAACGTGACATAAATGATTGAAATAGTTTTTAATGTTTTCATTTTCATTGATAGGGATCCCGAACAAAACAGCGTCACCTGAAACATTTTTGTTTTCAAATTCCTCCTCAGCGGATTTTAATTCATTGATTTGTGATCGTAGATCAGTAATTACAGTTTAGGTGTCAGGGTTAGCATTAGACAGCGAGGTTTTGATGTTTGATATTTCACTTGTAAGGGAATTTATAGCATAGATTGAGGCAGTGCAATTATTTTTCAACTGTATCACACGCGAGTTAATGTCAGCTATTGTTTTGTTTAATTCGGCGAATTGAGAATCAATTTTGGACATTAGTTCATCATTGTTCTCCTGAATTTTAGATGAAATAAGTGATATTATTAACTCACTTTGTGACTTAAGTTTCTCATCCATTTTATCCAACAAGGTATGATCATCCAAGGCTAGTTTTTTGGGCTTTTGGTGTGAAGAGTCAATTGATGTTCGAGGGGAGCTTACACTTGTCGTGTCCATTTTCGAGTTTGACCGGGACCGTTTAGAGTTGGACATACTAACAGGGGTATGGAGTAAGGGTTCGAAGTATGAAGCAAGAGGAACAATGAAAAATGTAAAAGGCAAATGATTGGCAAAAAGCTAAACAAATTAAGAATAATTATTTAATCAGTGTCACTATCACTTGCGAATTAAAATCAAATTATATTGAATGTAAAAGGGGTTCACAGTTTTATGGAATAAAAATAAAATAAAGCCAGGTTAATTCAATTTTATTTGAGAAAAGGCAAGATTAGCCAGCCGAAGAAAAAACACGTCTATTCACTAGCTTGAATCTACTGTAATTCTGTTGTCTTTATTCCTCTGATTTTCTCCCCTCCCTTCTTCACTAAACCTCTACCCAATTCTTCTTCCTCTTCCCTAGTTGTATTACACTTTTTTTTATTTCTTCTTTAGTGGATATCGTAAGGTCAGAAAACCAGTACAGTGTGAATGAAAAATCGACGCACACTTTGGTAAATGTTCTAAAGTTTTGAGGGACTTAAGGTTTGTATTTAAATGCGCGTAGTTTAAACGACAGCAAATTAGATTATTTAAAATACTTGTTCTCTGGTTCCT
Organism: Volucella zonaria; assembly: GCA_963966105.1. Lineage (NCBI taxonomy): Eukaryota > Metazoa > Arthropoda > Insecta > Diptera > Syrphidae > Volucella > Volucella zonaria. The sequence goes on along the minus strand of OZ014530.1, from coordinate 128,006,283 downwards.
GTATTGGTGTTATTTGTATAAGTAAAGTATGGTTTAAGCCGAACGTACCTGATTTTTCCTATAAGATACCAAATTTTGAAATTTTTAGGAATGATAGATTTACTGATACAACGGGTGGCGGGGTAGTGATTTATTGTAAATCGGATCTAAAATGTAAAATTATCACTAAGTCTAGTGGCAATGGAACCGAATATATTATAATTGAAATACGCTACTGCAATACCAAACGTTTGGTTGCATGTGCGTACTAACAATAGACACGGCTTCCCTGTGCTTCTCTTCACAGTTATCTCTGAATACTGTGCACTCTATCAGCACATAATCATCTGTGGTGACTTTAACACCAACTTAATAACAAATGACTTGCTTCCCTTTCAAATGAAGGATTTAGTTTCTTCAGTTCTTCTTCTTACCCTACACGTTTACGCAGTCTTTGAGATCTAGTTGTTGCTTCTAATCCGTCGCTTGTTCTACTATTCGAAAAACTATAGTTAGATGTTTCTGACCATGATCTTCTTTACTGTACCTATAATATACATTTGTCTAAAACTGTTATCCCAGATACCTTCACGTTTAAAGATTTCAATTCCATCGACTTAAATTCCCTCCAAATTGCTACTTTTTCAGCCCCTTGGGAGCAATGCCGCTTAATGGTTGATCGGAATGAAAAAGTAAAATTTTTTCAATGTTCAACCAATGTGTACCAACTAAAACAGTCAAAATACAAAACAGAGCACGTCCATGGTTTACGTCACAAGTGATTTGCTCTATTAAAAGAAGAAACAAATTGTATAGTAAGTGGAAGCAGACCATCTAATGATAACTGTCTTCGTACAAAGCGGCACGAATCTACGCCACCTTAGCTGTACGTACTTCAAAGAAACACTATTTCGCCTCTAAACTAAATATATCCCTCCCTGCAAAGAAACTTTGGAGTAACTTGGGTAAAAGTGGTATATCTAGTAGTAACGACAACTCTAAATGTGATCTCGATCCCAATGAACTAAATCTTGCATTTCTGGGAGATGGTTCCAGTATAAATGAATTTCATTTTAGTCAGACTGAGAAAGTAGTGCACTCGCTGCCAAGACTGGATGATTTTGTAGTAGTCACTGAAGACGAAATTATCCAATCCCTAACAGCTATCAAATCAAAGTGGAGATGGCTTACCAGTGCGCTTTATTAAACTTATTTTAATTGTACCTCTTCTCACACATCAACGTTTCCTCAGTTCTGGAAACGCTTATCGCAAAGAAAACCTATCCAGCATCTCCTGCCGATTTTAGACCGATTAGCATTCGACCCTGCTTGTCCAAGGCTTTCAAGAAACTAATAGCATTTTCAATAAGTTGCTGAGTGCTCAGCAATCAGGTTTTAGAGCAGCTGTTCCACAGCCATGGTCAATTTACTTGAAGAAATAAGACAAGATTTTGACAGGGGTCATGTTTCATTTCTTTGTGTTGAAAGCTAAAGAACAATTTTGGATTTAGTGAAGGGGCAGTGAAATTACTGGGTAGTTTTCTTTCCGGTAGGTCGCAAAGGGTTGCTTCGGGTGAACATAGTTCTTCATTAGTGGAAATCAAACAAGGTGTGCCACAGGGCTCAATATTGGAACCGATTCTCTTCTGCATGTTCACAAATGACCTGCCATCAGTGTGCGGACACTCCTCAGTACACCTATATGCAGATGATGTTCAGCTACACCTAGCGAAACCGTACTCCAACCTTAATGAACTCGCTTTTCTTATTAACGATGAATTAAAACACATATATTCTTGGTCAGTGTCAAATGGGTTACTACTAAATCCGGCAAAATCTCAAGTAATTCCAATATCCAAGAAAAAATTCAATGTAAATCTTCTACCTGACTTACATCTTAATAATAATAAAATCAAAGTCGTAGAATCAACCACTAGACTTGGCTATACAATAACTCGAAATCTATCTAGTCACAATCACGCCAACGTGGTCATTGGTAGTATCTAAGGATGCCTTCGTTAGTGGTTTAGCGCATATTTCATTCCGATTGAAACACGACGAAAGCTGGTAACAACGTTAATATTACCTCTCATAACATATTAAATCATTAGTTCTAAAAAAACCGAAAAGTATTGTATAATAAAAAGTGTTGTTTTTGGTAATGTCCCTGTAAGTGACTATGCAATTATGGCAAAAAAATTTAATGTTTTTTTTGTTAGAAGTGTATGTGAATTGAATAAAGCGATACCGTATGTACCATATATAAATCTTATACAACAAACTGATAAGAGCTTCCAATTCAGATGTATAACATACATCTAAAAATAAGAAAGACTCTAAAATGTTAAGTGTAAATATGATAAGTGACGTTCTCCCAATTATTGGTTCCAGTTTATGTGAAACTATAAATAAATCATTGACGTGCGGTACTTTCCCCCTAGCATGGAAAGAGTCAAAAGTGATACCAATTGAAAAGACAAAGAAAGACCAAACCATCTGTCTACCGTCCGATTCAAAATGAAGCAAAGTTATTAGAAAAAGTTGTGCAACAGCAGTTACAGAATTACCTGGAGTCAAATGAGCTATTTGCGGAATGTCAGTCTGGATTTAGAAGCAGGCACATTTGTGAATCGCTTTTAAACTTAATTATTGCAGACTGAAGAATGGCAGTCCAGAATAGAGTGAAAATTGTGGCAGTATTCATAGACCTAAAGCGAGCGTTTGAGACAATTGACAGAGGCATCCTATTACATAAACTGGACAAATATGGAATCAAAGGAACCGAACTGAAGTGGTTCAAATCGTATTTATAAGGAAGAACTCAGAAAACTAAAGTAGGTGGCGCAATATCCCGTGCAATAGATGTGTCATTTGGTGTACCTCAAGGGTCAGTTTTAGGAGCTCTATTATTTATACTATATGTGAACGAAATGCCAAATGTTGTAAATTTCTCGAACCTGCAGTTATTTGCTGATGATGGTCTTCTTTTTGTTTCGTGTAGTGATATTGACGAATGTGTTACTAAAATTAACGAAGATCTGCGGAAACTTAGTCAATGGTTTCAAATTAGCAAGCTAAGTTTAAATGTTAGTAAAATTAAATGTATGTTCATAAATGGCCAAACAGATATGAATGTTGTTATAGGTAATGAAAATGTCGAAAATGTTAATGAAATTAAATATCTAGGTGTTGTTATAGACTCAATGTATTCACATTGAATACATATCCAAAAAAATAAGTAAAAAGGTTAGCTTTTTTGGGAGGATAAGAAAAAGACTGTCAACTATTTGTGCTATACATGTATACAATAGCATTATAAAATCACATTTTGAATACTGTTCAACAATTATCCATCTGACAAATAATACAATGTTAAATAGGTTACAAAATTTTCAGAATAGAGCAATGCGTATCATTGTAAAATGCCACTGGTTAACACCAATAAATGTTTTGTTAAATATACTTAAATGGCTAAGTGTTAACCGAAGACCGATTATGAATGTACTTATTTTTGTCTTTAAAATGAAAAATAATTTACTACCTAAGTATCTGTCCAAGAAAATAATTTATGTCAATAATATACACGACTATAATGTGCGTAACAAAAATGATTTTCGTCTTCCACATGCAAGAACACAAAGAGCAAAAAACAGTATTTTATAAAGGATTTAAACTATTTAATGAACTACCAAATGAATTAAAACAAGAAGTCCGATTAATAGTATTCAAAAGAAACATAGTGAATTATATAGGAGATAAATATTGATGAAGTATATAAGAGTAATTAAGTTTAATGTACCTTTTCCTAATTTATTAATTAAGTTTAATGTATTTCTAATTTTATAATAATTTTGTTTTTCTAAAATAGCAAATTATTGGCTAAATAAATATATCAAATCAATCAATCAAATAACATATGCTGAGGTCGTATATAGTAGTCTTGCCTCATTATCTCAGCGTAAATTACAAATAGCTTTTAATGATGCGAGGCGTTACATTTATTGCATTCGTAGATATAAACATATCTCCGGATACTCTAGGGATTTACTAGGTTGTAATTTGTAACAGTATATCAATGCTAGAAACTGTATATTCTTACACAAAATTATTAATAATCAAAGTCCGTCTTATTTATATAGCAAGCTTAATTTCATTCGCTCTTCAAGAACCACCAACCTTATACACTACCGTTGCAATTTTCTTAACTCTTCGCGCTTATTTTTCATTCACACTGTAAGACTATGGGACTCCTTGCCCTCAGATCAATATCAAATCCCTGCAATTTTAAAAGTACAATAGTCCTATATTTTTCCACACAACAAAACTAAACTTATCCCCTTCTTCCTATCTCTCCGTAATGTTTATATATATTAGTGTTAAATTTGTAACAAAATTATACATCTGAAATTAAAATACTAAGTACTAAAAAAGATAATATCTTAATGTACAAACCATTTAAATTAAATGAAAAATGATGGACTTTTCAATGTAAGAATAAGCATAGTCTATAGTTTCTGCAACGGTAACAGTCAACGAGCGAAATTGATAATTGAAAGTGATTAATAACTGATACCCTGATAGGACTGCTCCAAATGGCAGGACACCTATTAGAACATTTTTCTGGTTAGGGGAGACGGGAACAACGCGGAAATAGTCGAGACTCGCATCGTGCTACAGCAAGAGGCAATTTTAAACAACTAATCAGACATTTTAATCTAAGCAGGACTTACATCTGGAAGAGTCCCAATTTACCAGGGATTTCCACAATTTACATACCTGGGCAGAGAGCAACCCCCAGTCCATGAAACACAGAGCTTTTCAGCATAAATTTAACGTCAATGTGTGGGCAGGCATATTGGGTAACAAGCTAATCGGAATAGTCTCCGGACTTAACTGCAATGGATCTTCGTTTACTCATTGTTTACTCATTATAAATAAAAAATTGATTACTTGAAGCACGGGATTCACGAGGCAGCTGCGAAAGTTCGAGAAGAATTGGAAAGAATGGCCATTGTTAGAGCCTTTTAAAGACGAGCTCTGGCGTGCATACAAGGCAATGGTTTGCACTTTGAACATACAACAACCAAAATGTGCAATTAATAATTAAGGTTTTCTCTAAAATTTTTAAATTTTTTAATTTAATGTGTTATTTTTGTTTCAATAAGTTGGGTCGTATCTTGAAAACTTATGACTTGAGATGAAATGTGCTAACTATTGTTTTGTTTGTAAATAATAGGTACCTACACGTTTCAAAATTGGGAAAAGTGGGAATTGATAAGATATTCTTCCGAAAAAAATTATGACACAATCAAGTTTTTTGAAAATAAGACATTACTTTTGATCTTGAATAAATTTTGACATATTAATTTACTTGTAATCATGAGTTCAACGACACCCCACTTGTTACCATACACGCATAAATTTGAAAGTTGTCGTTTTTTTGCGGCCTGTTCATAAATTTTAATTGCTGGTTACTTTCCTAATATGTAATAGTTTCCCCGCATTTGCCTCGTGTTTAGGAATTGATTTTAAATAAGAAAACCGATATGAAAAATTGTTTTCGAATCTTCCTTATTGGAACGATAGGGTTGGCCAATTAGACTAGAAAACTAATTTTTTGCATACATACTTTGTGAGCTATTGGAAACCACAGCCTAAAATAGTAAAAATACAGTTTGACGTATGGGAAAACATAATCAGAAATCGAAATACAAAAAGAATCCATGGTTATATCGAGACCTATAGAAGACAAAATAGAAATGGCATGCCTTGACAAATCGGTTTCAGACGCAAAAATATTTATGGATTAATAGTCAGATACGTACTATTTTTTTTTGTTTCGAACTTTAAAATAAACTGAATGAAATCTCTGTTACCTTACCTTATATTTGGAACAGAGGCAGCCTGAATTGGTGGTGGTATATTATATGGAAATTGAAGTTTTGCGACTAGAGCTGGATTTTCGAATAACATTTTATGGATTCGCACTTCCAATTCCTTTGATATTATAGATGCTAGTAGCCTTGTCAAGGTTTATTCCTTGTTTTGAGTAAATATAAACAAATTGAAATTGTTAGTTTTTAATAAATTATTTAGAATCATCAACTAATATCTTCATCTTTTTAATCGTGCTAAGTTCATTTCACTATTTCTGTTTCCAATATATGAATTAAAATGCCGTCGCCTTAAATTGTTATGAAATATTAATACTATTCAATTAATGGTTTGCTTTTAATTTATTTTGTTATTCCCTACTACATTTGTTTGCACTTGCATACACAAATGACTTGCAGTTAGAAGGCTTGAAAACAAAACACTTGACTTGTTATGTATTGCCAAATTAAAGCAATATCAATTTAATGCTTTAATATCAATAAATGAACACATGTAACTATAATTTCGTGAACATTATATTGTGTCCCACTAATATTTACTATACTTAAGCAAACTAAATCAATTCCAGAAAGATGAATTAATTTATATTAATTCGGTTCATAAATTCGCAGTACGTATTTTTTTTTGCTTGAATTTTACTTGTGAAAGCAGGAAAACAAAGTAACCACATAGGCACCGAGAGAGATCGAAATATGTAATGAATAAAATTGATTTGTTATGTGTATGTGAGAGGAGAATGCATTGTTTTATACAAGTGGTTCGTTTACATGGAGAGTAAAAGAGATTAGTTCAAAACGATGTCCTATTTTACCTAAATGTGTGTATGCCCATATGTTTGAAAGATATAAAACTTTTGTTCATTTTATATAATTTTTTGTCTAGAAAAATAGAGAAAGTACGATAAGACCATTTAACCATTGTATTTTCAAGGCTCAACCATAACAGAAGAATGATTTCATATGACGACGTACAGAGCTGTGCGAATGCAGGGAATTTGTATTAGACGACCATAAAAGTCTGCCTTACACAATGACTCTTGAGTCACAACACTTTCTCTATTCTACTTTGAAATTTCATTCTGAGGCCTGTGCTATTCTCCATGCCTCTAATTTAACAGCTCACTTTTATTTTTTCTTTCGGTTGTTTAGAGCTCTCTTCCGTAATTGCTTGCCAACTGCTATTCAGGATTTGCGATTTGATGATACTTCTCACTTTTCGTTCGGTTTTGATAGATATATTTTTATTTGGCTATACCGCCACTTCTCAGCGTTGTTAGAAACCGGGTGACTAGATAGCAATAATAGTTTTTCCAATTGTTATGTTTCAGCAGTTGTCAAAGTCATCAATGACATCCAGATATTTGCCATTTCATCATGCATCGTTTTACACTTGCCAAACGTGCGGAAATTATTAACAAATATTATTGAAATTCCGGCTCAGTTGTAAATACTCAGCGTAAATTTGGTCGTGAAGACGCTCGTCATCATGGCCTCAGTGTGCAGACAAATCGTCGCACCGTGGAAAAGTTTGAACGTGAGTACACTCTTTTGGATCTTAAGCCACTAACCAGACAGAGATTGGTGCCGCCGTAGTGACCAGAATCGAAGAAGACCCTGAAATGTAGATTCGGCACCGATCAGCTGAATTAGGTATCGCCGGACAGTCAACCCGGCTTATTTTACGGTTAGATTTGGGGGCTATATCCGTATAAGATTGTGGTGACGCAAGAATCGAAGCCGCACGACCATAGACAACGGCATGAGTTCGCTAATTGGGCGCTGGAAATGTTGGCCCGAGATCCGGATTTTGTCCGAAAAATCATCTTCTCGGGCGAGGCCCATTTTTGGATCAGCGGCTATGTCAACAAACAAAAATTACCGTTATTAGAACCAAAAAAATTCGAAAGTGCTCTGAAAAAGAAAAAATAATAAATACTTATTATTAACTGAAACACGTTAACATTTGTTATCAACTGAAACACATTAAGATTGGGTCCATCGGCGCCGGATACATCCCTATAAAATACATACTAAATTTTAGACAGTCTGTCTATCTCCGTCACCAGTCTTCGTACGCCGTACAACGAGAGAATCAGAAGCACGATCATATCGTCACCATCAACAGCTGTACTCCGTAGAGAAACACATTCGGATCATCAACCATCGAGACTCTGCACAAACAAAAAATATTTTTCTTCATAGCCGCCATAATATTGAACAAGAGACAACGTTGAAACCAACAATCTCGGCACTCAGTACAGTAGTACCGTAACCCAGGATCGAGTCACTATCCAACATCCAACGTCCACCTTTACATACAAATTAAAACAATTCAAGTTAAATGTTTTAAAAAAAAAAAACTTTATTTGGGCAGCGTGTCTGCCTTACACAAAATTTACTTAAAACTGAGTACAATGTTTCTAAAACTAAGAGCTTAAATACTATTATGCTGACCAGAAAGCTACCTGAGTTGGGAACGGATGTGATTTCTGCAAGTTTATCTGAAACGGTGTCGTATTGTAGTTTGGTGAATACAGTGTTGCTTGTTGCTTATGCTGACGATGTTATTTGAACTGTTGCCGGTGAAACGTAGGTATCATGTATCGAACGTTGTGGACATGTGCGAACTTCTGTCGCTGACCTGTAATGTTGGTTATGCTGACGAATCGAATGTTAACACTTGTGTGAATTTATGCTGTGTTAACTCCTGCCGTCTTAAATTCCAACGTCTTCGTTGGACCTTCAAAAATATAGAATTTGGTTAAAGCTCATAACTTTGGGTGATTCGGGATATTTTATCTCTTTGGGTATTTCCTCTGCTCTTGAACTTGTTGGTATGTGAAATGAAATGGGTAATGCGGGTGATCTTGGCTTAAAGCATCTGTTTTTAAATGCGAAGATGATGATAGCTATTATTATGAATGTTGTCATGCTAAAGTTTGCCATCAGGCCTAGCTGATTCTTTGTCCTCAGGAGTTGTATTTCCTGCGTATTATTAGCACGAAGATCCTTCATTGTTTTTAAGGTGAGGATTTCTTCGAACGGTTTCTGGGAAGTTACGGGCTGTAATATGGCTGGTAATGGTTTGTATCCGGGGACTTCTTTGGAAGTAAAGTTTTTACCATCTATCATGATCCTTTCGTTTACGAAATGAACGACAAATGTTCCGGAGAGATTTGTTGTGACGTTGTTGACAATGATGGAACCACTGTATTGATTTAGCAACAGAGTTCCTGGTTCTATTACTTCTATCGTTGGTACAAGCTGGTTACTGGTTTTGGGGCAGGATGCTTGCTGGGTTCTTAAAAGTCTATGTATACAAGATGTTTGAGTTATATCTATTACATTATTACTACTACATAATTTTAAGCTACTCTAATCTACACAATTCTTTCTTAAACCATAAATTATATTATTACAATTTAAAACGTTTTCATATGGAATTTTATTGATAGATTTCTGTAATTTATTAGGTTTAACCAATAAAACTTGAAATTGTTTTTCGTCGGTGATCGGAACACCTATAATATAGATTATTGACGAGTTATCATCTAAAATAAATGAATTTGTTAGGCCAGTTTTAGCCCAGTGTACAGCATATTCTGTGTTAATTATTTCTTAAAATTTGGTTACTTACATTATTGAGTTTATTTATCCTTTCTAATACTACTTTGTTTAAAATTACTTGTTTATTATTATTCTCAAGAACATTGTTTATTTTTTCGGTTAGGATAATTAAATCATCGTGGTCTGGATTCCCAGCAATCCATTTCCACGTTTTGCCTATAAAATCTAAGGATCTTTTGGCTTTAGGTTTAGGTTTGAGTCTATCCAGGTGGGTTTGGATTTGGGAAAGTTCGTGGATAAGGAAGGGATAAATTGGGTCTCTGTTGGTCACTCGTGAATTTACAGTTGACTTAATTTCATTAACTTTTTCCTGATATTCATCTAATGCAATTATTTGTATTAATCGGAATGTGCCTGTCTGTATTCTTGCGTTTCCCATGTGCCATGCTATTGCTTGCGAGGTTGAGTAATCCAAAATTTGAATGTTGCCGAAGCATGAAGTCACAAGGAATCTGTAAGGATAAATGTTGACTTTTAATGAGGTTTTTACGGACTACCTTTCCCGATTGTGTTAGGACAGTTGTTGTTTTGTCCTCCTTAACTATTTCCTTGAACCTGGGAGATACTTTAGTTCCTAAACGTTTATTAATTTTGACATAGATAATCTCGCCAGGCTTGTAGGTTTTAATAGTCTGTTTACTCTTGTTGTGATAGGTTAAGTCTTGGGCTTGTTTAGCTTTCAATCGTTCAACGTTTTCCTGCCTTGCTTTTTCGTAAGTTTCAGGGTTAATGCTTACGGTACGGCCAAAGAACACTTCTATTGGTCGTTTCTTTGTCGTTGAATGGATTGAGTAATTGTACTCGTATACCGAACGATCGAGTAGCTCCTCAAAAGATCTGTGTATGTTTTTAGGTTTGAGGCAACGCATGATTTCGGATAGCGATGAGTGGAATCGTTCTACTTGCCCATTGACTGTACTCGTATAAGGGGGAGTCGTGTAGACCTCTATTCCTAACTGATTTTGGAGCAAGAATCGGATGGATGCTGAGTTGAAAGATTTTTCGTTGTCAAGAACAACGATTTTAGGGACGCCAAAGGCGGAAAGGATTTGCCGTAAAGGTTCTCTCACATCCTCTATGGCTTTAAACTTCAGAATTCGGGTCTGGGCATATTTTGGGAATTTATCCACAACAGTCAAGACTAAATTCAACTCGGTAGAGTAGATATCTATGTGGATACTGTGATCGGGATATTGAGGGATTGGCGTAGATTGTAATTCCGGCTTGTTAGAGTGGCGATCATATTTATATTGCTTACAAACTAAACATTGCCGGACTATCTTATCCACTTCGGATCTCATTTTCGGGAAGTAGAAATGTTGGATTAGTTGGTTTTTATTTTCTAAACTACGTATTTCGGTGAGCTCTTTTGTGTTCCTTGTTCTGTTCTCGTTCTATTGGGTCTGAAATATCTTATTTATTTTTTTTTTATTTATTTATTTCTTTATTTCTTGATAAATTATATATATACATTTAAAATTATAATACTTCAGTTACTTATTTAACTAAGAAATAGTCAAGTACAATCTGTTGCCTATAGCAAGTGGCGAAAGTACTTATAAAATTCAAAAAAAAAAAAGATTAAATTAAACAATAATAATAAAAAAAATACTAGTGTTTGTGTAGATGTAGATTTATAGGACCTGAAATGAAGTGGGTAGATTTTTTGAATTTGCCCCATGACGGGTTCTGAAACATATAGCCCATTTATAACACTAGGGTTTAAATATTTTTTAAAATATGGATAAGAGCTTCTTCAGAGTAATTTTTTCTAATGATTATGTGACGATGGTAGGTGGGGAAAAAGATTTCGAACTTATAACTTCTTTCATCTCCAGTTGATAGCATTATCTGACTTTTGAAGGCATTTATGGGTGCTTCCACAGCTGGTATTAATTCATGCGATGAACTTTCATCACTGTGTACATATAGTGGGTGTCATTGAGTTAATCTGAGTTATTCTTGAAAGCGCATCAGCCACTACATTGCTTCGTTCGGGTTTATACTGTAGTTCGTAATTGTACTCCTCTAGAATAGCTTTCCAGCGTTTCATTTTGGAGTTATGGTTTTTAGAACTCAATGCATAAGTCAGCGGCTGATGGTCAGTAAAAATTCTGACCCTTGCTGTTCCGTACAGGTAATTACGTAGCGTCTTCAGAGACCCAATTATGGCGAGCATTTCTTACTCGTTGGCCGCATAATTTTCCTCAGTCTTACTCAATGTGCGAGAAATGAATGTTATTGGTCAATTGTCTTGAGATAAGACAGCGCCTAAAGCTACATTTGAAGCATCGGTTGTTAGTTCGAACGGTTTTTCGAAATTTGGGTTTCAATTTCGGATCTTAAGGATGCAGGGTACGGATATGATTCTGTATAGACCGGATTATCAGTATTGGTACGGATTTCACCTGTGACCTTGGTCGTATAGGTGAGTCGTTCATCAGGTTCTCTTATTGAATTTTTTTGCCAATCTGTTTCTGTTGGTTTCAAGAGAATCGACTGAAGGAGACTTGAGTTGATTTATTTTAATTTTGACGTTGTTAAGGACTTCCATATAGCTATCCTTTGCGTAAATTACAGCAGATATAGCTTTTAAGCTGTCATTCCCGAGGATGCCATGGAACGACCTTAGAGTAGGTAAAAGCAAAAATTTGAGTTTTATATTACTGTTAAATAGATTGTGTTGACTAACTTTAACATCTCCCGCAATAGATTTAGCGTAGAAGCAAAAATTATTCAAGATGGGTTTTTCCACCAGTTTTGACTGGATGTAGTTCTTACTAGATCCAGTGTCTATTAGAAAATTTAAAAACTCGCCACTCTTCATTCTACACCGGAAATAGGGTAACGAAGAGAACGTTAACCTGAAAAATTCAGATACGTATATTCAGGCACGGTCAAGGTATCTATAGCGCTGTTGGTATGGTGCTCCGTAGCGCTAGTAAGGAATGATTTTTAAAAACAAATTTCAAAAAGGTTATTTCCAATGTTATTCGTTGATTCAATGTGTATTACAATATTTTATTATATTAATTTGAAATTTTTAATGAACGGATTTCTTTTTCCCTTATTTTTATGTGTTTCACTTTTCTTAAAACTATTAATGGGTATATTAAATTTTCACTTTTCTTAAAGGTATGATTAGGTATATTAAATTTTCACTTTTCTTAAACAATATTAACTTAGCTTAGCTTAATCTAACTTACAATAATATCGAAAGCATCTAGACACTGGCGTTGTTTAACTCTCCTTTTTGTCCATTGGGTTGCTTAGATCCCCCGGTGACTCAGGTTCAAACTCACGCACTAAAGGGTGTGGCTCACTAAGGGTGTTCTTAGGACCGTCTTAACGAGACTTTCGTTTGGACCGGTAACCGAATGTTCTGAACGCACTTGAACTGAAGACTTTTGGTGATTAATATCGAACTTAATCGGTCAAACACTATTACCGAACACACGCGATACCGGTCCCTGCTCGGGCGCCAATTAAAACATTAAGCTCCTACAAACTCCCAACAAGATTTGGGCTTATCGAGGAACATTGCTTTACAGCAGTTTTTACGAAACGAGAAGAAGTTAAAACAAGACCCCGTTTTCCGCACACAGTATTCAATGGCATTGAATGAGTATATCACATTGGGCCACGTGCGTGAGATAAGGAGCTGTGAGATAACTGAAAATGGCGCTGTTTCTTCTTATTATCTCCTCCACCACGCAGTGTTGAAGCTTGAAAGCGTGTCAACGAAGCTTCGTGTGGTTTTTAACGCTTCGAAAGCATCTTCCAGTGGAATAAGATTAAACGATATTTTGTATCCTGGGCCAGTTCTTCAACGGGATCGTACCTCTTTGATTGTTCAGTGGAGATTTTTCAAATTTGTTTTTAACGCCGACATACAGAAAATGTATCGACAAATTGCTGTCCATTGATGTGAATCCAATTCCCGCGTAGTAGATTATGAGTTGTTAACAGTTACCTTCGGTGTCACTTCCGCCCCCTATTTAACTCTTTGCATTCTATTGCGATTAGCTGAGGATGAGCAATTGAAATATCCACTTGCTTCGAAAATCCTAAAGTCAGAATTCTATGTCAATGATGTACTTTCTGGTGCTCACGACTTGCCTACCGCTCAAACCCAGCTTATAGAAATGCTTGAGTCTGCTGGATCTCCCCTACGCAAGTGGACTTCAAATACGCCTTCTCTTTTGAATCACCTGCCCGCGAGCCTGTTTTCAATGAACTCTTTCTAAAAATCGACAAGGATAGCACAACAAAGACACTCGATGGAATGCCCAAGGAGATTTTTTCCATCTCGCTGCTCCATCAATCCGAATGTCGATAGATCCAACCAAACGTGAGGTCTTTTCCCACATCGCCCAACTATTTGATCCAGCGAGATGGCTGGCTCCAATAGTCGTCATTGCCAAGTTGTTGATGAAATATATTTGGGTCGAAAAAACTGAGGGGGACGAGAGCCTCCAGTGTAATAGTCTTGCAAAATCGAAATCCTTTATTAACATTAATCGGATCCAGATACCACGTTGGGTTGGGTTTTCCCCATCGATAAAGTTAGAATTTCCCGGATTCTGTGATTCGTCTGAGAAGGCATATGCTTCCGCAGTATATGCTCGAGTTATGACCGCAAACGGAACGTTATCTTCCCACGTGGTTTGTGCGAAAAGTAAGGTAGAACCCATTAAACCAATGTCGGTGCCTCGCTTAAAAATGTGTGGGGATGTTCAACTTTCAAAACTTATCAAGGCGTACCTTCAACATCTTCCGGTTGACTCTTATAAAACGTTTCTGTGGACGGATTCAGCTATAGTTCTCTCGTGGTTGAATAAGCATCCAAGCACTTGGAGGACTTTCGTAGCAAACAGGACAAGTGAAATAATTGACAATGTAGGGAATGCACCTTGGAGACACGTCAAGTTAGGAGATAACCCAGCCGATATTGCGAGCAGAGGAATCTTACTTAAAAAATTACGGGATAGTATGCTATGGTGGAAGGGCCCAGCATGGTTGGAGAAGCCCTAAACAGAATGGCCAACGGGCATTCCAAAATCACCGCCAAGTGAGGAGCTCGAAGTGACGTACGTGTTTAGTTTTGTCTATCGAGCGTCCAAATTTCTCAACGAGAGACAAATTTTGTGAAGACACATCTGATTGTGCTCTTTCAGAAACTCCATTCCGCTAACGAGTATTTAGTTCTGTCCGAGTCTCGGACCATTTCTACGAAAAGTTCAATTTTATCCCTCAATCCATCGCTGGATTCGAACACCATTTTACGAATGAATGGGAGGCTTTCTAACGCAAGTCTGCCCTTTAATGAACGCAATCCCGTTATAATGCCATACGCCTCTCATTTCAGTAAGTTGCTCGTTCAGTTTGTTCATGAACTCTCTCTTCATGGTGGTAACGCCCTCATGCTTCGGGTGATTAGACAAGCCCTTTGGGTTCCAAAACTTCAAAATTTAATAAAATCCTGCGTATGACGACGTAAAGTCTGTGTCATTCATAGGAATCAATTACGAACCCAACTAATGGCTGCTCTTCCAGCTGAAAGATGTACTTTTTCAGCTCCCTTCACATACATCGGAATCGATTTTGCCGGTCCGTTCGTTCTCAAAAGTTTTAGGGGCAGGGCCTGCCAGTTGACCAAGGGATACGCTTGCTTCTTTATTTACTTTGCTATCAAAGCCATCCATCTAGAGGCTGCGAGTGATTTATCGTCCGAAGTTTTCCTGGCAGCATTTGAACGATTTGTAGCCAAAATAGGCCTTCCCACAGAAGTGTTCTCGGATAATGGGACCAACTTCACTAAAGCAAATGTAGTTCTGCAAAGAGATTTCGAAAAATTCCTTTCATGCATTTCAGATGTAACTCAGAGAAGGGATACTATTCAAGGCTTGACTTGAAACTTTATTCCACCTGGCGCACCCCACATGGGGGTTTATCGGAACCCGGAGTGAAAAGTTTTAAGACTCATTTTCGAAAACTTGGCGATTCCCATAAGTTTACCTTTGAAGAATTCTCAACTTTATTGGCCCGGATAGAGTCCTGTCTTAACTCGTGTCCAATTTCAGCAATATCAAACGATCCCTCCAACCTTTTGGCCTTGACAGCAGGTCATTTCTATCGAGGCAGTCCCTTATTGACCTTTCCTGAGCCAGCATGTGAAAAAGGTTCCTTGTCTCTCCTAAACCGCTGGGAGAAGCTCCAGCAACAGTTTTGCCGTCGTTGGAAGGACGAGTATTTGAAGAGCTCCATAAACGCCACAAATGGCAATTCCCTCAAGAGAACGTAAAGGTAAATGACTTCATGGTGATAAAACAGGAGAACCTGCCGTGCACTGAGTGGCGATTAGGTCGGGTTATCAGGATTTCTCCAGGGGCCGATGGAATGGTGCGAGTGGCAACTATAAAAACGCAGTATGGGGAATTCACTAGCCCTGTTCTAAAACTTTGTATATTGCCCACATCTTAAAAACCAAACTTTTCTAAACACCCTGTAAATCAGTGGGTGTTGAAGATATCCCATACGATTTTTTTCACAATATTGTTGCGTGTAAATTACACCCCAAAAAGCCTCAACTCCCTTATCCATTTGTTGTCTGTTGCCCACTTCTTTTCTCCTCCCCCTTCTGGTGATGTCCCGTCTTTTGTTACTTCCCGTCATCCTCTGGATGCCGCGGTACAGGTGGAATTCACTGGATCCTTTGAATTAGGTTCCTTCCACCGGCCTACCGCTCCAGAGATGGCTATATAGGTAACCCGGGTAGAGCCAGGCGGATAGCCTGGAGACTCTAGTGGATGGACGGTCCGCCCCCTTGATGACCCGTGAGGTCGATATAATCAGCAATGGCCGCGATACCACCTGACCTGATATTGTTTGCCCCAGCTTTATAAATATGTATAACTCCCTACCACCACAAAAAGTTAAATACAAAATTGTAAAGGAAAGCCCACAATTCCCCGCAGTCATTCATTTGACCCATATGTCTGTAAGATGGTTTACCTGCTCCCCCCATGGTACCTCTAGTAAAATATGTTTTCCTCCCTATCCGTTGGTCTTAATTGAAGCTCTCAACCTTAGCTTTGGTTTCGGGTCAGAGGCTGAACCAACGCAATCATTGGGACATCAAAACAAACAGAATAAACAAACATGGCCCACAAACATAGAATAGAACATCGACTGGCGTGATTGACTGGAGATTCGGAGAAAAGCTGTTGGACCTCTGGATGTGATTCCCTTTGCTCTAACAGCTGAATTGATAACCCCATGTGTATGTGTATATGGGCCCCGCCCAATTATTAAGACTTCGCCCATCAATGACGTTGTCTAATAAAAAGCGAGGGCAGAGCATATTACTGGTCTTATCGTAAACATCTTCAGATATTGCCTCTGAATGGTTGCTACGATTTGACCAGTTACAAGTTGCTGGTCATAGGTCTTGTTGGCTGCTGGACCACCGGTAGTCCATACCGGGTCTTAAATCACGGTACCATGGGAGTCAGGAGCCCCCGCATTTCGGTCCGGGCCTGACTTGTTAGAGGTAGGCCCCTTTGTGTGACCATGGCCGTGGTTTAAACCCAAATCGCGGTGATACGGGTTTTTCTTTGGTTTAACCTATTGTAGAGTAGCAAATAAGTACTGGGTGCTGTAACTCTAAGAACAGTAAGAGGTTTTAGGTCGGCCTCGACTCATACCAAGGGTGGAACTTGTGCCTCCAACACAGTTCCGAATTGGTATCAAAGGATTGACGGAGAGCGATGGCAAGGCGTATCCTTGCTCCCATGGATGTATGGGCATCCCGTAAACATAAGTCTACATGACAGGTGGTTTACGTTAAAAACCAGAGACTAATGTATGTGTGTATATCAATGGCGGCGATGGCCAAAAAGTGCATTCTCTTATGCAACTGCATAAGAGAAAAAACGGGCGAAAACCTACCAAAAAAAACGATGACAAAGGAACAGGAAAAACTGAAGAACAAAACAGAATAAAAGTAACAAGAACGCGAACAAGAGTAAGAACGAGGACACGAACAATAGAATTAAGGGAGCTGACAAGGAGCACACTAACGGACAAACCAGAGGAAAAAAACTACAACACCCAACGGATACGACAGGACAAAAGTCGGTGATTGTGAAGGAGACGGCTTACCCTCCTCCACCAGCAGAAATCCGAGCTAGAGAGCGACCCTGCATAGGCAGAAAGACCCCCTATAACAACCTAAGTATAAGCAATTAGAACAATTGGAATATATTTCTTTATTTGCGCGACCCGCTAGCCGTAACGGTACGTCATTGTACAGTACAGAATTGTGGTCCTACCGTTGGTCGAAATTAAAATTTTGAAGTAAAGCAAGAAAAGTTCTCATAGTTTATTCTTTCGGCATACCCTGTAATCCCCACCAACAAGCAAAACGAAATAAATACGTCATCATACATTCACCCTCAGGGAACAGATAATTTTTGCTTTTCTTTCATCTATGTATTTTCCCAGTAAAAATTGGGTGGCGCCTACCTTATGTGAGTAATCGCTTTTTCGTTTTGAACGATCTTGCCCAACTCTCGCCTTTGCTGAGCAGTCAGTGTGTGCAGCTAACCTACAGCTGTTTGTTGCAATTCCGGGTTTTTTTCCGGATTCTCTTTTCAACTCATATTCGCTTTTGTGCGATCTTCTTCATTCGCACATCAACTACCAACTATGTATAGTTGCGGTCCCCGTTCTTTCCCCAAGTTTGTTGACTTACCGGCAGTCCGGGATTCCCTAACAATTTAATTCTTATTTAATTAATTGTTAACTCCCCGGGATTTTGCAACAAATTGGTGCCCAACGTGGGGCTTAAAAAAAAATTATTGAAAATAGATATAAAAGCGAAATAAAAAGCAAATTATAGTTGTACCAAAGAAGGTACATACATAGTGACTTACGGAAAGTGTTTGCGTTTTCTCTCTTAAAGTGCAAATAATCCTTGTTGTCTTTTTTTTAGATTTACATTGGTGGGAAGTGTTTTCTTATAAGAAGTGTCATCGCTGGAAATTTTGGATTCAACTTTTAATTCTAGAACCATCGAGGGAAGTTATAGCCATTCACACGCATTTATACATAGATACATATTTGCATTGGTGGAACCTCAAACTCAAGTCGTATTTACCCTGAGCTCCAAGTAGGTTTTCACTTCGATTTTTTCATCATCATTTATTTTGATCTTAATATATGTATGTATGTACGAGAACATATGTACATTCTTACCTTAAGACTGACGCATACATTTTTCCTCAATCTTGTAATTGTACATACGTACATATCCATATACATATATACATAAATATACAATACATACATTTGTATTTACATAATATCCATATACTATATATAGTATATATATATTGTATATGCAAATTAAACTAATTTTTATTAGTTTTACATCTCTTAAGATCTAACTTAAACTGACTAACAATCCAAAAAAATACCTAGCTCGAAGTGTTCCCAGGTATGCTGCAGTTGCATGGTCAGCAGCGGATGTTTGTCGATGTCTCAGGTGTCGTATGGAATTTGCTGTTGCTCGTGGGAATGATAACACGAGTTGCTCGCATGGTTTAAGTCATGGCTTAAGTTTGTTGATCGTGTGAAAAATTGCACGCACGCTTTGCATGACGAATCTATGTGGCGTTGACTGTTTGCATACTGAATCTTTGTGGCGTTAACTCCTCCGCCCTTAAAATCGAACGTCCTCGTGAGATGATATTGGCGACACGAGTTGAGGAATGTCTTTGATACCAATTGTGACGGATGCTGGGTTGTTGATGTTTGGAACTGCTTCGATCTTTATAATATGGTTTTTACTATTTAATTTTTTACATGCGAATGTGATGACGGCCAGGATGATTATTACAAATATGATGTTTACCGAGAGGTTTAGTTTGTGTTTGGTTTGGAGTAATTCTATTTCTTCTGTACGGTTGAGATGAAGACCTTTAACCATTTCGATCGACAAAAATTCTTCTATTTTATTTGGTTCGTATGATGATTGCAGTATTGCCGGTAGGGGTTGATATTCTGTGATTTCCCTTGCCACGATTGTCTTTTCATTGATTTCAATAGTGGTGTTGAAATGTTTAATGATGAAAGTACCCTGGAGCCTTAAGGTTTCGTTGTTGATTAGGATTGAACCGTTGAATTGGTTTAACAGCAGGACACCAGTTGATATTTCCTCCACTTCTGGGATGTGTTCGTTGTTAGTGATTGTACAATTTGCTTTACGACTTCTTATTAAGTTTGGGATACACGACGAGTTGCTTATATTAACTAGATTATTATCATTACAAATGGTTTTAAATGCATTTTATTATCTTAATCATTAACCCTTACATACTAACAAAAAATGCTTAAATGCTAGCTTAAAATTACTTAACAATCTTATACTAACTTACTGGCCCCACACAGGCACTCTAAGCTACTCTAAATTCTTGTATTTATGTCTTTCGACTTTATTTACATTTATTTTTTTACATATATGTCTTGTATACTTAAAGGATCATTACAAATGGATAAGCTGTTGTATGTTCTACATGTATTTGAAATGCCATAAATGTTACTCTTACATTCTAGGATTGACTTATAATCTATCTTGTTTATAATTTTCTTAAATTTAACCGGTTTCAATAATGAAACATTACAAATTTCTTGATTTACTGTTGGAAAACTTAATATGTATATAAGGTTTTTAGTATTTGAAGCTATTTTAATTTCGGCGAACTCTAGCGCCTCATCTATATTTAGGTATGGGAAATTTTCAGTTTTTAATAACGTCTCTGTTATATTTATCTCTATTGTTGAAAGTATAAATGAATTAACTACATTTACCTTAGCCCAATGTATGGCGTATGCTACATTTATTAACTCTTCTTTTATAATATCTAACTTATATTTAACTTTCATGATAACATCTGTATAATTTTCTTCTTTTTCCTTAACTATTTTTAGTATATTATTTTTTACTTTAGTTAGTTCGTTTATCTTATCTACTGACATTTTGTTTATAATAACTTGTCTGTTATTATTTTTTAATATATTATTTAATTTATCGACAATAATTTCGTGGTCGTGGTGGTCCGGGTTGCCCGCGATCCATTTCCACGCACTGCCTATGAAATCTAGCGATCTTTTGTATCTTTGATTAATTTTGATCCTGGATATATAGGTCTTTATTTGTGAGATTTCAAAGGAAAGGATGGGATTCAAGGGATGGTTTTCTTGGATGGATGATGCTGTTAATGCTTCCAAGTTCTTTACAGCTTTCTCGTAGGCTTCTATCTCGATAACATGAACGATCTTGAATGATCCTGCTTGCACCTTTGCTCGACCTGTATTGATTTTGATTAATTTTGAGTTGGTGTAATCCAAAATTTGATGCTCTGCGTTGCACAGTTGTAGCAGTGCCCTGTTAAAAAGTTAACTTCTGATAAGACTTTTATGAATTGTTCTACCTGATTGTGTTTTTATTTTAGAGTTTAGATCTTGAGCTACTATTTCCTTTTTGTATCTCGGGTTTAATTTATTTCCTATTCTTTTATTGCTTTTGACATAAATAACATCACCAATTGAGTAGGTTTTTAAGGGACTTTTACTTTTGTTATGGTACTCTAGGTCAGCTTGTTGTTTTGCCTGTAATTTATCTGCATTTGCTTGTCTTACTCGTTCGAGTTCCTGAGGGTTATTTAGTAATTCTCTACCGAAGAATAAGTCTATTGGTTTTTTATTTGTTACTGAATGAAGTGATCTATTGTATTCGTAAATGCATTTATCTAATAGCTCCGAAAAGGAGGAATGAGTGTTGTCTGTTTTCAGGCAACGAATTAGCTCGGAAAGGGTTGAATGAAATCTTTCGACTTGCCCATTTACAGAGCTAGATTAGGGGGGTGCTTTATAAACAATTATATTGAACATATTCTCTAGCATGAAAGTAATGGAACTTGCGCTTAAGGTTTTCTCATTATCCATAACTATAGTTTGGGGAACACCAAATGCTAAAATTAACCCTCGAAGGGGCTCTTTAATATCTTCTGCGGACCTTGATTTTACAATTTTAGCTAAGGCGTATTTTGAGAACTTGTCTATTGCGGTTAGGATGATTTGTTTGTTAGTGAAATATATATCGATGTGGATTATTTGACCGGGGTACTCTGGAATAGGGGTTGACTGCAATTCGGGTTTGTTGGGATGTCTGTCGTATTTGTGTTCTTTACAAATCCTACAGACTTTGGTGAATTTTTCAATTTTTAGTTTCATGCGAGGGAAGAAATACTTTTGTAAAATTTGAACTTTATTTTCTCGAGCATTGCGGTGAGCTCGGTTATGCTCTTTTATTATTTCTGTTTCTTGTAAGTTGTCGTCAGTAAGATCAGTGACTAGTTTTCTAGCAAAACGCGTTTTATAATTCCTAAAATGTGTGGGATAGATTTCTTGTATTAATCCAAGAATTCGTTCCTCGGTTTTAATGGCGTTGGTGACAGATGGGTTTAGATATTTTTTTAGAATGCTAACTAACTTTTCTTGATTATATTCCGGTTCTATTATATTATGTCTGTGGAATGTGGGGAAAACTATTTGGAATTCATAAGACGGGGTTTCTCCAGTGGAAAGGATAATTTGATTTTTAAACATATTGAGGGGGACATCAACAATTTGGATAAGGTCTTGACCTGAACTCTGGTCGCTATGCTGTGTTGCTGTTAGGGAATTTATTTGATCTATTTGTCTGGTTCTAGGAGGCCTTGACAATGTGTCGGCAACTACGTTGGCTCGTCCAGGCTTGTATTCTATCTCGTAGTTGAGTTCTTCTAGTATAGCCTTCCAACGTTTTAATTTGTTGTTCGTATTCCTGTTGCTCAGCGCGTACGTCAATGGTTGATGGTCAGTAAATATTTTGAGCTTGGTTGGACCGTAAAGGTAATTCCTTAAAGATTTTAATGCCCAAATTATAGCCAGCATTTCCTTCTCATTAGCGGTGTAGTGTTCTTCCGCCTTGCTAAGAGTACGGGAAATAAAGGTAATCGGCTTATTATTACGGCTCCTATCGCGTAGTCTGACGCATCGGTTGTTAAATGAAACTCCTTATTGAAGTCGGGGTAGGTTAGAACGACATCTTCAGAAATAAGGGAATGTTTTAATTTGTTAAATGCCTCTTTTGCAGCTTCATTTAGATTTTTGGATTTTTTACTTGACGCTGTTTTTGAAGTACGGCCATCTTCTCCTCTCAGAAGTGTTGTAAGTGGTTTTGCCAACTTGGAATAATCTTTAATAAATCTGCGGTAGAATCCCGACAGACCAAGAAACGAACGCAAGTCCTTTAAAGTTCTTGGGTAAGGAAATTTGCTTATGGCTTCCACCTTAGATGGATTCGCCTTTATGCCATCTGAGGATACTATAAATCCTAAGAATTCTACTTCTGACTTCAAGAATTCACATTTCTCTAGCTGCACGCGTAGGTTAGCCTGCTGAAGAGTCTTGAAGATTTTGTCTAAGTTTTGGAAATGAGACGTTACGTCTTTGCTGAAGACTATGATATCATCGATATATACGTAGCAGATGTTCCCGATGTGCTCACGTAATATATCGTCTAAGGCTCTTTGAAAAATGGCTGGAGCATTTTTCAGACCGAAGGGTAGTCTCACAAACTCATACTTTCCGTTATTAACGGAGAATGATGTCTTTTCAACATCATCCTCGTGAAGAGGGATTTGGTGAAACCCGCTTTTGAGGTCGATCACCGAAAAGAATTTATTTTTTCCTAACTGAGCTAGTACCTCATTTGTGTCAGGAATGGGGTAGCGGTCAGAAATCGTTATGGAATTTAACTTCCTGTAGTCAATGACCATACGAAATTTCTTTTCGCCGGAAGCGTCTGCCTTTTTTGGCACAATCCATACTGGAGCATTGTAGGTGGACCGTGAAGGTCGGATGATTCCATCATCTAGCAATTGATTAACTTGCTTATCTATTTCAGCCTTCAATGACATTGGGTAGGGATAGTGTTTGGAGTAGATGGGTTCTGCAGTATTCGTTCTAATTCTTCCTTTAACGCTTGTGGTAAAGGTTAATCTTTCGTCTGGTTGGCCGAAGAGGCTATAGTGATTTGTAATTAGGCAATTTAGATCGTTCTTTTGTTCGGGAGACATGTGATCCATTCTAATGCTGATATTATGGACTGACTCGGAGGTTTGTTATTTTAATTCGACTCTGATGTTTTTGTCTACCAACATGTAATTTTCCTTTGCGAAAATGACAGCTGATAGTTCCTTGAGACTGTCATTTCGCAGGATTGCATGAAAAGATTTTAATGACGGAAGGAGGAAAAATTGAATACCGTTCTTCAAACCAAAGAGATTAATTAGAGTGTGTTGCGTAATTTCTATGTTTCCGCAAATGGAGTTGGCGAGGAAATTCTTTTGGTTAGGGATATGTTTTTTTACAAGGTTTGGTTGCACGTAGTTCTTATTGGATCCGGTATCCACTAAGAATCTCAAAATTTTATTATCGCTCGTCCTACACTCGAAATAGGGTAGAGACGAGTTTGTTAACCTAAAAAATTAACATCCACGAAACTGGCTTGAGCAACTTCTTCGTTCGCAGCGTTTTCACAGGGGTATTCATTAAACTGTTGATCGGTCTCCATATGATCGATTATGGCTGAGGTCATGTTGTTATACTTGTCAATTTCGTCTTGTGGATCTGGTTGCTGTGGAACCTCTGAGGTTTCTACATTATAATTTCTCTGTAATTTATTTGGTACCGGGTGCTGTTGTGATGGCACATTTGTACGCTTCATTGCAGGTGGAAAGTTCTTCCCTTGTGGCCTATTGGCATAGTTTACGTTGTTTGTCCTGATGGTTGTTGTTTCCATTGGTTCGCCTCTTGGGGGCGGTCTTGGTGCCAAATTAGTGGGTACTCGCTGGATTTGGATAGGGTAGGGATTAGGTTGTTGTTGAGTTGGAGGAAAATAGGATTGAAATTGGGTTGGATAGTTACGTTCTCGGAATTGATTGTTCTGCGGCCGTAGTTGTTGCTGTGGGTATGTTTGGTGAAGATGTGCTACTTGTGGATAAAATTGCTGACCTTTGCGAGGAGGGACTGGTGGACCCGATGTTGGTTTTCTATTAGTATTTGAATTATGGTTTGCGTAATGTGATCGGAATTGTTGGTTTTCCAACTTAAGACAGAGGTTAAGGGCAGTGGGTAAATCGGCTGGTTCCCTTATACCAAGGAGTCTTGGTAGATCTCCCTTGAGACCTTTTATGAAGGTATCGAGGGCCTTATCTTTGTAAGTTGATGTAAGGTGATACAGAGCGTCGGGCGGTAAGTTCATACTTGAAACTTTATTTAGTATCAATGAGAGGTGATTGAAAACCGTTTGGTAGTAGGCCTCTATGGTGTTATTGCCTTGTACCAAAGTCGTCATTTGGTACTCAAGCGTTTCCAAATCACGACGGTCTGCATAATGGAGTGTCAGGCACTTCGCTATACAGCCCCAGTCAAGCGGAGTATTATACGATTCTAGAATCGCATCCGCGTTACCCGTAATTTTATTCCTGATTATGTTCAAAATACCGAAGTATTTTGGCGTTCCCTTGAGATGCTCATATATCCCTAAAATCCTGTCTACGCTTTTGAGTCAGGAACTGTACTCGCCAGGAGTTCCGGAAAACTCCCTTAGACTTCGTACCACATCTGGTATTTTATCTAACCCTGCCAAATCGTCTCTATATCTAGAATCAATTACCTGGTCTATAACTCTAGGGAAAGGGGTATTAGGATTAGTTATCGACTTAATAATTTCAGCACTTTCTTCTCTTAAAACTTTACTAACGATACCTGTAATTAGAATTTCAAGCTCTGGAGAAGCGTTCACTACTTGGGGTGAATTGGAGGTTTGTGGGGTTTCCATGGGAGTGGTTGCGTTTAAAACAGAAGGGCGTAAAACGGGATTTGACATTTTGGAGAGAATTTTGGTTAAAGGTTCACTTGGAAAAATTTATTTAGATCGCTAGTAAAAAGAAAAATTTATACGAAATTTTGCTATTTAGTATTCAAACGGATTTCAAAAAGGTTTCACTTGGGTATTTATAAATCAGCTCTAGTATATTGTAATCTTAACATATATATTTTAACAAATTTATAGATGTGTGTGTTACTATTAAATTTCTTTAATTTCAAAGGTCTGTTTTGCTAAGTTTTGTATTTACTTCATATATATAATTTGTTTTACTTAACACTCTAAACTTATGTGATTTTCTATTAGTAATATTTTGAAATGAATATCTTAAACTATCTTACATTATGGTGATGATCTTGCGGAACATCTTTTCCCAACGCTGGCGAAGGGGCTACTTCCTTTTTACCGCTGGTTACTAAGGGACCTTTCTTCGCACTCCCTTGTTGGCAGCAGAATCTACAGATGCTGCTTTGCTTGGGGTCCCAGGAATATTTTTTCTCACTATACACTGCACTGAATTAACTTTTTTCGCGACGAGCTATTGAGGTCGATTTATGCGAGTTTAAGTGTTCTTCTACGCGACGAGCTTCTCGAGGTCGATTTAGGCGGAGAGTATAAGTACACGAACTACCTACTAAACGTACTTTATGCGGCGTATAATTATAACCTGGGCCCCACGTTGGGCGCCAATTAAACTAATTTTTATTAGTTTTGCTTAAAAAAAATAATTTTTATTGAACTTACATCTCTTAAGATCTAATTTAAACTGTCCAAAAAATACCTAGCTCGAAGTGTTCCCAGGTATGCTGCAGTTGCATGGTCAGCAGCGGATGTTTGTCGATGTCTCAGGTGTCGTATGGAATTTGCTGTTGCTCGTGGGAATGATAACACGAGTTGCTGGCATGGCTTAAGTTTGTTGATCGTGTGAAAAATTGCACGCACGCTTTGCATGACGAATCTATGTGGCGTTGACTGTTTGCATACTGAATCTTTGTGGCTTTAACTTGCATACATGTATTCCCTTATTATTTTTCTGTGCGTAGTCTGTTTTCATTTGGGAACATTTTGCGCGTTTGTGCTGCTTTTTCTTTGCTGCTTTACCTTGTGTTCGTTTGGTTAATTATAACAAAAAAAAAAAGTACATGACGATAAATCGGTTGAGAAAGGACGAGCTAACCTACGAAGTGGAGTGTAGGGGCTTGTTGCCTGACAACGAGAGAATGGGGAATTCAGAGCACCCATTCTCTCCCCTAGGTCATCGGTTAGGATTCCACCCACTGCTCAACCAAGGCAGTTACCTACTGCACCAGAATAACCGGAAGTTGAATGCTGCATGGAGCGAATCGGCAAGTGGGACCAGAAGTTCACTTGAGAACGGTGCGGTTCATCAGTGAACTCGTTCATAGAACGAGCCGAGGAGCTCCCAGAAGCGCGTAATGTGTCGGAAGACCACTTATTTCATCCAGCAGTTTGACTTTTTGATGGTAAGGCGCCTCTTTGGTATAGGGCGGTAAGGAAGACGGTTTCTTCTGGTAGGGTTTAGTTGGGGCGTTTAAGATGGGGTTCCTGCCTCCAAATTGTGACGACACGCTGTTCGAGGAAATTCGTCGTAGGACCCAAAGGAAGGAAGAGTCGATCGGAGTATATGTAGCGATCATGGAAAACATGTTCAGTATGTTGACGGAGCCGCTCACGGAGCGACGGAAGCTGGGAATAGTGCAAAATTCCCAGAAATTTGGCACCTTTCTACCAAACTCAATTGGGGTTGGCAGATCCTAAGTCCATCCCAGATTTTGTCGCTCTGGGACGGAAACTGAAGATGATCCGCGCAAATTGTGGAGACATCTGAGCCACCTCCACCTCTTGGGACCCGATTTGGCATACGTGGAAGTCGAAGAACCGAGGGCGGGGTGGTCGAGCCTTGGTCGGCTCCAAGAATATCTGTTGCGAGTAGGGAACCTCAGCCAAATAGGCGGTTGAGATGTTTCAACTGCAATCAGACGGGTTATATTTCCGCCCGCTGTTTCGCTCATATGCGTTGTATAGGGTGTGGTAAGCTAGAGGTTCTAAGAAGAGATTGTTCCCAATATTCGGGAAATAGTCGTCGGAGTCTTGCACTAGCAGGGCAAGAGCGGTGTCGAAATTAAATAGGTTGCCTGCTGGCAACCAGGTGGGGAGGATTGACTCAGGAGGTTTATTTAGGTTTTACACTTGAGGATAAAGAAGATGATGGTCGCCCTTATTTAGATGAACGGGTGGAAAATTTTAAAAGAGTTAGGGCTTAAGTGAATAACAGCTAGGTTTGGTAGAGTTTCATTGGCGGATAGGATCAGAGTAGGGGTAGTAGGGAGCTTGTGCCAAAGAAATCAGTGGTGCTGGAGTGCCTTGTGATTCCTACGCTTCTACGCGTACTGATATTAGGGGCCGACTTTTAGGTCCGCGCGGGCATTGTCCCGGATTTGAGATCAGGCGAGTGGAGGTTTTCGAACCAAAAGGAAGTGGCTTTGACTTCGGCTCTTAAGGAGAGGACCGAGTTGGATGAGCACAAAATTAGGACGCTTCCGAACCAATAAAATAACGGTACTACCCAGTATCCACCGCTGTCCACATAGTTTGGGAATTAGAAGGAATGCTTAGGGATGACATAGTTGAGAAGTCCAGCAGTCCTTTGGCCTCATGATTAAGAAAAAGTTGAAAGCATTCCTGCACCGATTAATGTTAGTGAAGTTAGGAGTAGGAACGGTATGCTGGTACAAGAGATTTATACCGACTTTTTCAATTCTGGTGAAACTGTTGACAGACCTTTTATAGAAAAGTAGGAAGTTTGTATGGTCTGAGAAGTGCGAGGGAAGCTTCCAAAGACCAAAGGAATGCCTTGTAACCGCCCCGATTCTAACCTGTCCTGATTTTGAGCGTATGTTTATATGTAGTTCAGACGGATGCACTGGACTATGGGGTTGGAGCAGTGCTTACCCAAACTTTCGACGAAGTAGAAAAGGTCATTTGCTATTTAAGTAGGTCATTGAATAGGAATGAAAGGAATATTCAACCGAGTACCGAGTCGGCCACCGACGAGTGCACAATGCACTCGTAAATGCTCGTGTGCTGCACAAAAAAAAAACAATGCAAAACAATGCACAATGCAATGCAGTGAAAAAAATAAAAATAAATATCACACAGTGCGGGTATCCCACCTCTCCCGCTCTTGGTCGAAGTACAGTTGCTTGCACTCGGTTACTGCCGTTGCTGTATTTATCACACGGTACGGGCAGTGACTGAGTGTATGTAACAACTGGTGGATAGCGGGTTGTGAGTGAAAATTTTGTTGGTGCACTACTTCATATCGTTGTAAGGGCATAACACCTACAGCAATTTGATTCGTCAGAATTTTCACTTCTCAGCCTTGCTTAGTATCGTTGGTGTTTGTGTTTTCTGTGTGTGTTTGTGACTATCACTGGGGAATTCGGGGTAGACATAGCCAATGTACGCGGACTAAAAAGTAATCAGTTTTTTGCGTACGTCTACGTCTGTAAGCATAGACCAGCTGTGTTGGCACTTAGTGAAACACAGGTAGATACCCGCCCACACCTCTCAGATCACTCCGATCTGAAGCTACCTGGCTACGAACTAGTGTGTAGTGATTTAGTTTACCAAACTCCACCACAATGTAGTCTCTGTTCCAATCCGGAATTCAATTTAATTCAAATTATCCATTATTGCTTTACTTACTGAAGCCCCAATCTGGATAGCAACTCCGCCTTTAACGAGTTTGATGCGCTGTCTGACTCTATACACAGAATGGTATCGCTGTATCCTCATACTGAAATTGTCATTACGAGCGCTTCGGCATTCTGGACAGACAACACCCACCTGCGAAAAATACAATAACTTAAGCCAGCTTGTAAGCCAGCCAGCCCAAACGAATAGCAGACTTGGATAGTCATACCACCAACACACTGGACTTGTTTTTAAATTCTCACCCTGACAAATACAAGATCAATGTGCTATCCCCTCTAGGCTCGTTCGACCATTGTGTCATATTAGATAATTTCTCGTTCACCGATCACACAGTTAGAGAAAAGATTCCTAAACGAACAGTATGGCAATACGAGAAAGCCAATTGAAGCGGGGTTAACAGCTTCTTTAGGAATTTTAACTGGTCGTTATGTTACATCGATAACAACGTGCACGCCGCTGCTGATATGATTACAGACACTTTTCGATCCTTTATCTCTCATCGGATGAAGAGTATCAGGCCAAAAGTAAAGGCATGGTACGACTCGAGCTGTAAGAGGCTGTCAAGGTTAGAGAAATGTTTTTTCGGCCCTATAAAACAACCCGACAGAAGAAAACCGAAAAAAGGTCAAATGGGCCAGGAATTACTGCAACGTCTTTCCTAAACGTGTAAAATTCCAATACGACCAAAAGCTGTGGCAAAACATACTACAATGTCCCATCCTGTGAAATTCGTTCCGCAGTCGCTGTAAGAATTTGTACAAATACCGCGGCGAGCAGTGAAACGTTTAAACGCTGGGAGAAATGCGGATGTGGTATAATCACTAACAAGCTCACGATGAACTGCTTTAGTGCAAAAACAAACAAAAAACGCGATGTGCGCTTTCATAAATTTGCTGCATCGACCTTTCCAAGCTTTGAGTTGCACAGGGCCAACTCCGACCGAAGTGTAGCCATCATTAACTGCTGATCACCATGCAGAGTTTTCAGATGAGTAACGTGGACAATGAGCGATGTAAGAAAATTACTGGAAGGCAGTATTATTGGATGCTTTTGTGAATATGGTATCTCCGAATTTTCCAACCGACCTCCATTCTCGTAAAATACCCTTTTCGACCATAAGTGGAGAAAGTCTCACTGGCTTGCTTCTTCGAGAGACCATTTCACGGTTATGCTTCAAGACTTCTTCAGTAAAGTATTCCTGCTGTACAAGAACGAACGTTGTTCTAATGTACATATGGTGCGTTTTGAATCTATGGAAGTGCAATTTGAGAATCATACCACATGACCTTTTTGCTGAGTGGAGTTTCATCGCATCTACAGTGACCACCAACAGTTTGCCAACAACAGGGCTCGACACAATTCCAAACGAGCTAAGGACTTACTTTTAAGAGGTGCCACACTGGTTTTTGATACGATGAGGTTAATGAATGTTTAATTTCCGGTGGTGACTCGAAGGTATATCGCTGCAGCGTATGCCTTTTAAGACGAATCGCAGAACCCGTGGACTTCAACCTTTAATTCGTTGGTAAGACTAATCCAGCGAGAAATTTCGATGGCTTTTAAGCATCTCAGCTCAGGCTTAAAATTTTTCCACGCAGAAATACTTGTTGCTGGAAGTTCAGAATCCCATGTTTGATTTTGCTTCCAAATGTCTTGCATTATTGTTTTTCCAACGATGACGAAAGGTGCTGTCCACTCCATTAGATCATAAAGGCGAGCAAGATCTGATAAGATAGACCGCTTTGTAATCCTCTTGTTTTCCGGAAGTGAGATTTTGAATATGAAGATATACTTTGAAAGATGTCACGGGATGCCGAGTGCCTTAATCGCATTTTTTTGTCGACTGAGAGTGGAATTTTAACCTCTCTATTCTTCGCTGGAACTGACATCAGTAACTTCTCGCAGTTGCTTTCCCATTTACGTAATGGAAAGCCTCCTTGCTTCATTATGCTTATGAGCTGCGTCTGCATCTCCAACACTTCTGTTACTAAGTCAGCCCCATACCTAGATATCAAACTTTCCAGATATTGGAGACTCAAAACAGGTTTTCCACTGATCGCCTCTATGCGTGTGAATCTGTCCATAAAATGTCAACAGTGTCAAAATTCGAAAAATTTTTGGAGTGACGTCACCCATATAAAAATGACGCGGTGAATTTCGATTTTGACATTTTTCATGTTTACAAATCTA